>ONZH01002858.1:0-45163 GCA_900303285.1 Rhinella marina
CGCTAGCTGAAAGCGTTGCAGCACTGGCGCGGGGAGACGTCAGCAGGCGGTGCTTAAGCTCATCAGCTTGGGCGACAGGAAGCACAGCACCCCAGAGGTGAGGGACGCCATATTGCAGCAGACGGAGATGTGGCTGTCGCCGCTGCAGCTAGGACCAGGCATGGTCGTGTGCGATAACGGCCGTAACCTGGTGGCGGCTCTGAAGATTGCCGAACTCAATCACGTACCATGCCTGGCCCACGTTTTTAATCTGGTAGTCCAAAATTTCTAAAGACTTACCCCAACCTGGCAGAGCTACTGGTGAAAGTGCGGCGCTTGTGCGCTCACTTTCGGAAGTCAACTGTAGCTGCTGCTAGCTTAAAAAACTCCAGCAACGCCTCCATTTGCCTGAACATCGGCTGTTGTGCGACCTGCCGACTCGCTGGAATTCCACCTATTCCATGTTGACCAGGGTGTGTGAGCAGCAGAGAGCATTGATGGAGTACCAGATTATGAATCCACGCGTGCCCTCAAACTCAGCTCCCTCAGTTTGCCAACCACGAGTGGCCATGGATGGCAGACATATGCGATGTACTGCGTATCTTTGAGGAGTCCACCAAGAAGGTCAGCAGCCGAGGACGCTATAGTGAGCGTAACCATCCCGCTCCCTATGCGTCCTTAAAGAATCGCTCATCGCAATAAGGGAGAACGCATTGCACGCAGAGGAGACGGGGGTAGGAGGAGACGCAACGGAGCTACACAGTCAGACCACACTTTTGTCTGCTTCTCGGTGGCAGTTGCAGGAGGAGGATGAGGATGAGGAGGACGACGTGGAGGTGGCTGTGGAAGAGGAGGAGGATGCTGGTGGCGAGGGTAGCAGTCAGGCTGTGTGCGTCCATTGGTTCAGCGCAGATGGGGCGGAGAGGAGGCGGAAGAGGAAGAGGAGGAAATGGCAAGTGATCCTTCTGGTGGGGGCAGTGAGGTCATGCCTATTCAGAGTCTGGCACACATGGCTGACTTCATGCTGGGCTGCTTTTCCCGGGACACACGTGTTGTCCGGATAGTGGTGAACAAACTGTACGGGGTCTTCGCACTCCTGGACCCCCGGTATAAAGATAACGTCTCCTCTTTTATTCCGGTAGAGGAGAGGACGAATCGATTGCTGGAATACCAGAGGGAACTCGTGCAGAACATGATGGAGATTTTCCCACCCACCATCGCTGGCGTCAGAGAGGAGAGGGTCTCCCAGAGTCCCACAACATCCATCAGGCCCACAGCCACCAGGGGAACACTCTCCAAGGTGTGGGACACGTTCATGGCACCCCCTCGTGCAACTTCCATCACTGCGGGGCCCGCTATCAGCAGGAGGGACAAGTATCGGCGGATGTTGCGGGAGTACCTGGCAGACCGTACCCCTGTCCTCCCCGATCCCTCGGCGTCCTACACTTACTGGGTCTACAAGTTGGACACGTGGCTGGAACTGTCCCTGTACGCCTTGGAGGTGCTTGCCTGCCCTGCCGCCAGCATGCTATCAGAAAGGGTGTTCAGCGCAGCCGGGGGCATTATAACCGATAAGCGCAGCCGCCTGTCAACCGACAGTGCCGACAGGCTGACGCTAATCAAAATGAACAGCAAGTGGATTGACCCGGACTTTGCTTCTCCAACAGTGGAGAGCAGCCAAAAGTGAAGTGCCATCTGTATGAAGTGCCATTTCCTCCTCCACCTCCTCCTCCTCCTCCTTAACCGCCGTAGAATTGCTCCGTAAAAAAAAATATATATATATATTTATGGCTCACCTCTTGGGCCTACAAGCAATTTTTATCATGGCTCACCTCTTGGGCCTACAAGCAATTTTTATCATGGCTCACCTCTTGGGCCTACAAACAATTTTTAAGAGGTCTCACCTCTTGGGCCTACAAACAATTTTTATTATGGCTCACCTCTTGGGCCTTAATACAATTTTTAAGAGGTCTCACCTCTTTGGCCTCCACTTAATTTTTTCGAGGGCTCACCTCTTGGGCCTCCATATAATTTTTTCGAGGGCTCACCTCAAGCTAACTTTGCGCACTCATTAAAATATTTTCACAACAAGGACCTAAGAGCCCTCGATGGGAGAGCTTTGTGTGGGGGCCTGTTATAGGGAAGAGATGCGGCCCTGCGGGCTCTAGCCTGCCTTCTCCATGAGCCTCTGGCCAGCCCACGGCCTCTTCCTGCCTTTTGCGGTCCTACGCATCCCTCAACATCCCCATTGCTTTACCTGCTAGACATGACACTGGGCCAGGTCGGGTCACTGACTTCGTCATACTCAACCACCTCCTCTTACACTGCCTCACTTTGCTCCAACAGCCTCCCTTGCTGGCAACTGTGTCTCATCATCGTCCCTAATCATTTTACACTTTAGTGGCCCGTTCCACACCACCATCAGCTAGAGATGGAGCTTGCTCCAGTGTTTGGGCATCAGAACAAACAAAATCCTCAGATAGCTCCTGCGATTCTTGCATGGGTGGGAACACTGGGTTGATAACATTGGGCAGGGTGGGAGGAAGGAGGGTCAGAGTGAGGTCCCTGCAGTTTCTGCAGGCTATCGACGAGACTGGACTTTGTGGACTTGACTGGGTGGTGGACAGATTTAACAAATCTAGAAGGAGAAGGAGGGGTTTGCCGAGCTGTCTGTAAGGGTTGCGGAAATCCAGACAGAACCAAGGCCCAAAACTTGGGTGGGGGTAACAGGTTTGCCCGTCCCCGCCTCCACAACATTCACCCAGTGTGCTGTCAGGGAGATGTAGCATCCCCGGCCTCAAACCAAAGTGTTGGTGGTCAAATGGCCTTTTGCAGTAACCGTGTTACTCGGGCGTGGATGATGTTTTGGGACATGTGCCTGGGCAAGGCAGGGATGGCACAGAGGGAAAAATAGTGATGGCTTGATTGCTTTCCCCCTTGCCTATGCCATCTGTGGTTGTCATAGGCAACGTGATTTTAAGGGGTGCAGAATTTTATCTTCTTTTTTGTCTAGTTTGGCTTGGGGTCCATGGCAATGTAGAGGAAAGAAGGTTTCCTTGTATGGTCTCACTTTACAGAGAGGTTATATTGTCTTTGGAGTGTATTGTTGAGAGGCTGTGATAGTGGCGTAATAGTGTGACTTGGGCGCGTTATATGCACCCAGACATGCTTCCCCTGCTGTCCCAGTTGCATTCCAGCAGTGTTGGCATCCTTTTCTGAGGTTTCAGGGTGGACTTGGTGACCTCCAAGTGGTCGAATTGAGATTTCCAAGTGGCGAGCATTTTTTTCCCATAGACTTTAATGGGATTCGATATTCGGTCGAATAGTCGAATTTCGCGGTCTATTCGAATCGAATTTCGAACTTTCGAATATTTCACTACTCGCTCATCTCTAATAACGAACGTACATTTAAAAAATGTACGCAACTTCTTAGAGGACGTATGCATGAGCGTACAAATAGCTTACGAATCCTCAGCATACTAGTGTCTACGCGATTATGTAATACACAGGCACGTACAATGAGAGGCCACGGCGTGCACTCCTCAGAGGCAGAGCGATCATCATTTAGCTCTGCTGCACAGCTGAAATACATAGTCCGGCTGATGGACCGCCAGGATTACGATTTACGATGGCACACACCGCCACCCGAACCAGCATAAAAAGGAGGTGATCCAGCAGGTGAGCCGAGGCTTGCTCCATCGTTTTGACACCTTGCGGACCCCGGGCCAGATCTAGCGTAAATGGTCAGATCTGAAATCACCCTCAGAGGCAGTATGTATATTTCAGGTAGACCAAGTAAGGTGCTGTCTATCCGGCTATGGGCATAGTACAATCATCCACAATACTATAAAGTGAATATGAGGACCCATTGCGGTACCTGTAAAGAAATACACACAATGGGCAACATACTTGAAAACGTTGCTGAAAGGTAAAAGCATTAGTGCAAACAATCCAGTGCAAACAATATAGTGCAAATACATTATATGTATAATGTAAACATTTTAAATATCACCTACCTGGTCTGCTCATGGACACGTTTAAGTCTCTTTTATTCTAACGCTTGTCATAGAACTGGAGCAGAGTCCCAAACTCAGTTGTAATTTGTAATCCATATAGGTAAAATTGTAATCCAAATTGGTAAAAAAATAGCAGCAAAGGTTTCTTAAAAAACCCTCTTTCAAGGGGCTCCACAATAACCTGAAAAGGGGGAAAAAAGGGATGAGGGGCACATATGCGCAACTTGGTTAAAACTGAAGGATCGGCGGCGGTGGCAAATCTGGTATCAGGGGTATCAGGGGTTCTAGCTGAGCTTGGGTTTTCTCCTCAGATCGCAGAGTCCCATCATTGGTCTCATGGGAACACCAAGCCTCTTCTGCGGCCTGGGCCTCCTCAGTCCAGTCTTCCGGGGGCGCTGCAGGAATAGCTGGTCGCTTAAGGAGTTTCACCCCAGTAGCAAATGGGCCTTCGAGGCTCTTCATAGGGGTATACTCCACGTAATCCCCTGCATGGAGATTGTGGCGGACGGGCAGAAGATACGGCGCTTTACAGAATGGCGGTTTACTTATAATTCGTCTGCCGTCTCCTCATCGCCGATAAAACCTACTCCCCGTTCCACGCTGAACCAAATAACGGTACCCTTTCGGCGCTCCAGCTTAGGGTCACCGGACCGTGGGTGCTCCAAAACCTGCACAACCCACTCCTCTACCAGCTTTTTGTATTCCCAGAGGGTCAGGGCATTCCGGGTGACAGCCTCGGGGACCATTGAATTTTGCCGAAGGCAGTAGTCCTTCCGCGGCGGAGCGGGAACTCCTGCCGCCTCCGCCGTGCCTGACTTCTTAGGCTGCCGAACATGTTGAGAGACGTAGATCTCCTCCGGTTCCTTCTCCTCATAGGGGTCGGTGCCCCAAACCATGCCTCCCCAGACAGGACCTCGCTGTGTCGCCATCTTAATTTCCTGAGTTGCCTCGTCTTCCTCGTGCGCTGGAGAAGGGGGTGGAGCTACCAGGGAGGAGTCTGCATAGCAAATGAATTTGTACGCAACAGCGTATAGTGTAACTTATACGTAGCAATAGCGTATAATTTATAGGACAAACTACGTGCGAATGCGTACAAAGCCGAAGCGAATCACCTAATATTCGGATTCGCTTTGCAGCTAAAAAGTCCCAAGATTTGATACGAATCAACAAATCGATGAATCGATTCTCTCATCTCTACTTCCAACCATGGATTATCCTCACTGCTAATTAAATAGCAACCTGGTGTGCCTAATATCAGTAGCACTTGGCTCAACAGCACTCTGCCATACACTATTTAATGGCCTGACCACAAAATGATCTGAGTTCCCCCTATTTGTGACCTGGCCCCAACTCATGCAGCATAAAACAATATCGAAATTAGGGAAACTCCAAAACAAATTGAAAAATGTGAACATTATTGCATCTGTCCTCGTATAATGAGCAGTCAAGGGACCACTCTCCTGATCTCCAGAGTGAGACAGGAAAGGTAGGGTAAGTACATTAGTAAGCTGCAGGGCCTGGCAGGGAACACAGGGAAAGAGAAAAATGTATATCCAGATAATCCCTTTAACCCCTGGCGACAATGGGCGTACCGGTACGTCCTGGGCACGAGGTACTTAGTGCAACAGGGCGTACCGGTACGCCCTGCATGTAAACCCCCCCTGCTCAGTGCAGGGGGGGTTACATGCTGTAATGGGTGCTGTTTAAGACACCCAGCCACCCATAGTTAAGGCCTCGGGGGGTGCCGTGCACCCCCCATAAAGGCGATCGCTGTGAATGGCTGGTCTATTCAGACCAGCCATTCACAGCAGGCAAGGGGTACTCGGCGGGGATAGCGCTATTCTAGCGAATCCCCGCCGAGTGTCAGTATTTAGGGGGAGGTCAGGGTGTCCCCCCGCCCCCCTGATTGGCTGTGGGCAGATGGGTGGGCGGGCGGGGGGGGAGATTTGCAATGTGCGGGCGGCTGCCGCAAGTGCCGCCCGCAATGATTTCTCAGGATGGCCGAGCGTATGCAAGCAGAGTATCAGCATACAGCTGATACTCTGCTTGAAACTGCTGACATCGGTGCTAGCACCGATGTCAGCAGTTTAACCCCTTCCATGCCGCGGTCCGTAGGGACCGCTGTATGGAAGGGGTTAACAGGGAGGGAGCGCTCCCTTCCTCTCCCATCGGCGCTGCGGTGCGCTGGCAGCACCGATGGTGTGGGCAGATGAGAGGGAGGAAGCTCCCTCTCCCTTCCATCGGGACGCTGCTCTGCTGTGGCAGCGTCCCGATGGTTACCATGGCAACCAGACGCTTTCGTCTGGCTTGCCATGGAAGCCTGTTCAAGCTCCTGCTAAAGGCAGGAGCTTGAACAGGCTATAAGAAAATACACTGCAGTACACTATACAGTGTACTGCAGTGTATTGTAAAATACCAGACCCACTGGTTCTTGAAGAACCAAGTGGATCTGAGTCAAGAAAGTGAAAAAAAAAAAAAAAAAAGTGAAAAAAAAGTTTAAAAAATTGATTAAAAATAAAAAAACACACAATACATAAACATGTTAGGTATCGCCACATCCGTAATAACCCGCTCTATAAAAATATTACATGAGATGGCCCCCCAGGTGAATGCTGTAAAAAAAAAATAAAAAAAACTATGCCAAAATAGCCATTTTTTTCCCTCTTCCCTCACAAAAAGTGTAATAGCAGGCGATCAAAAAGGCGTATTTACCCCAAAATGGTATCAATTCAACCGTCATCTTGTCCCGCAAAAACTGTACCCTACCTGAGACAATCGCCTGAAAACTGAAAAAAATATGGCTCTCTGAAAATGGCAACACAAAAAAAAATATTTTATTCTGTTCAAAATGCATCTAATGTGTAAAACTTTCCAACAATAAAAAAGTTGGACATATTGGGTATCGCTGCGTCCGTAACAACCTGCTCTATAAAAATATTACATGAGATGGCCCCCCAGGCGAATGCTGTAAAAAAATTTTTTTAAAAACTATGCCAAAATAGCCATTTTTTCCCCTCTTCCCTCACAAAAAGTGTAATAGCAGGCGATCAAAAAGACGTAATTACCCCAAAATGGTATCAATTCAACCGTCATCTTGTCCCGCAAAAACTGTACCCTACCTGAGACAATCGCTTGAAAACTGAAAAAAATATGGCTCTCTGAAAATGGCAACACAAAAAAAAATATTTTATTCTGTTCAAAATGCATCTAATGTGTAAAACTTTCCAACATTAAAAAAGTTGGACATATTGGGTATCGCTGCGTCCGTAACAACCTGCTCTATAAAAATATTACATGAGATGGCCCCCCAGGCGAATTCTGTAAAAAAATTTTAAAAAAACTATGCCAAAATAGCCATTTTTTTCCCTCTTCCCTCACAAAAAGTGTAATAGTAGGCGATCAAAAAGGCGTATTTACCCCAAAATGGTACCAATGAAAACCTCACCTCATCCTGCAAAAAATGAGCCCCCACATAAGACAATAACTCAAAAAAATAAAAATCAATGGCTCCCGCAAACCACTCCATCAAAATCTGTGTTGTAAAATCCATATGGCGCTCCTTCTGTTCTGAGTCCTGCCATGTGCCCCCACAGCAGTTTACCACAACATATGGGGTGTTGCCGTATTCAGGAGAAAATGGGTAACAAATTATGGGGGGGCTTTTTCTCCTGATACCCCTTATGCAAATAAAAAAAATTGGGGCTAAAGCAACATTTTATTGGAAGAAAAAAAATGTTCATTTTCACAGCCAAGTGTTTCCAAATTCCGTAAAATGCTTAGGGGGTCAAAGTGGTCAGTACCCCCCTTAATATATTCTTTGAAGGGTGTAGTTTCCAAAATGGGGTCACTTTATGAGGGTTTCCACTGTAGGGGTACGTCAGGGTCTCTCAATTACAAAATGGTGCCTAAAAACTATTCTAGCAAATTTTGCCTCCAAAATCCGTATGGCGCTCCTTTCCTTCTGACCACTGCCACAAACCCATAGAGACGTTTACCACCACATATGGGGTATTTCTGTAAACTGCAGAATCAGAGGAATGTATATTGAGGTTTAGTTTGCTGTTAACCCTTGCTGTGTTGCAAGAAAAAAATGTTAACATGAATAATCTACGAAAAAAGTGAAATTTTGAAATTTCACCTCCATTTTCCATTAATTCTTGTGGAACACCTCAAGGGTTAACAAAGTTTGTAACAGCAGTTTTTTATAATTTGAGGGGTGTAGTTTCTAAAATGGGGTCATTTATGGTGGGTTTCATTATGTAAGCCCCTCAAAATCACTTTATATCTGCATTGGTGCTTAAAAAAAATGGTTTTGGAAAATTTGGTGAAAATTTGAAAAATGGCTTCTAAACTTCTAAGCCTCCTAACTTCCTAAAAAAGTAAAATGACGTTTACAAAATGATGCCAACATAAAGTAGACATATGGGGAATGTAAAATAATAACTATTTTTGGAGGTATTACGGTGTATTTTGAAAGTAGAGAAATTGAAATTTGGAAATTTGCAAATTTTTCAGAATTTTTGGTAAATTTGGGATTTTTTCATAAATAAGGGTGAAATATATTGACTCAAATTTATGACTGTTATGAAGTACAATGTGTCACGAGAAAACAATCTCAGAATGGCCTGGATAAGTAAAAGCGTTCCAAAGTTATTACCACATAAAGTGACACATGTCAGAATTCAAAAATTTGGCCCAGACATTAAGGCCAAAATGGGCTCTGTCCTCAAGGGGTTAAATTTGTCTATATAATAAATGCCATTTGCTGGGTGAGACAACCCCTTTAAAATCAGATCTATCAGGTCATATGGTACCCTAAATAAAGGTTGCATGTGATAGATGAGAAGGTGTGGAACTTGCAGATTTGTATTTTATATTATTGGATTCAGTAATGATTTCTTATATAAGTCAGCGTACAGTGAGAGCTATGAATAGTACTGAATAGTACTGAAAGTACTGTGTAGTAACTTTTAACAAGGGGAATGACACTCAGTTGTCTTTACCATTAAAGAGGTTGTCCCGTGTCAAATGTTTACAATTCTCTATTAGATCACACAGAACAAAGCAATCTTCAATAACTTTTGATAAAATGTTCATGTGTCTAGATATTGCTGTGGGATACTTGTTACAGAGCCCCCTCGTATTCTTTTGATTGCCTCTAAGAGTCTCCATCTAATGCGTCAAGAGCCAGTGGTCACACATATTCAATAGCTAAATCTCACCAGCAAAATCCTTTTCTTCATGAGTGGTAGAGTGATTTGATTCCTGCTATTTTGCTGGGTAGTCAATAGGAACAGATTCAGTAGCAGTGGCTTCTTCTCACAGTACTGGACACATGAAATGGATGGTCTGATATAGGGAATCAAAAGAACATCAGGGAATGCCATCACAAGTATGTAAATGCAATAGCAAAACACTGCAGCGTTCTTAAAGGTAACCTGTCATGACGCAAAGCACCTACACCGTCACCATAACATTGTACAGCATGGTTATACGTTTTTAAAGATTTCACATTTTAAAATGTCACTGTCATCTAAAAGGATATAATAAAGTTATAAAATAGAACATGCTACCTAAGAACAGTCATATGTGTGGTGCTCTCGGGATTGGTGGGAGACCCAACCATCAGTGGTTAGCACTGTTGCCTTGCAGAACTGGGGTCCTGGGATTAAATCTGACCAAGGGCAACATCTGTATAGAGTCTGTATGTTCTCCCCGTGTTTGCCTGGGATTCCTCCTGGTACTCTGGTTTCCTCCCACACTTCAAAGACATATTGATTTGGAACTTAGATTGTGAGCCCCAATTGGGACAGTCTGATGCTAATGTCTGTAAAGTGCTGTGGAATATAGTAGAGCTATATAAGTGCGTGTAATAAATAAATAAATAGTTGGCACAAACCCTTTAAACAAGGCAATATGTAAAATGCCCTCTCAAAGGCCACAAGTTAGGCAACTAAATGGCTCGCTAAATTACTTCTTTTATATGCGCTAATTAAAATAAGCCCTGATTTACTCTATTATTATAAAGGTGGCAAAAGAAACAAAAAATCAAAATTGCAAAAATTCAATTTAGTGTGTTTGTCAGACTTTTGAGAAACTTAGTAGTCTGGTATATTTGATCAAGCTTGAAATGCACCAGCTGATCACGCTGTTAAAAATCAATAATGGATGAGAAGATTTGTTTTCCTATCCCAATAGGAGACATAAAGAATTTGATGGTTTAATTAAAGGCAGTCTTAATAAGAAATGGCAGGAATAGTGGGACAAATAAACCATGAGCAGACTCATATAAAATCGTTGAAATAAAGAACAAAGAGATAATCACATCAAATGGAAGCAGAGCTAAGGCATTCGTTTTAAAGCAGGACTAAAAAAAATAGGACTTAATGACTATAGTATCTAGATTATTCAAACTGCCTCTGTCAAGAATACATTGCTTTTTACATGAACATAATTTTCACATATAAGTAAAGTAAAATTACTATGCAGTGTAATGTTCTTTATGTGTTTTTAAAGAACGTTTGACTTTATGAAATTTTCTTATAAAATCATTTTTGTCGACATACTGAGAATAGAAGAAGCAGAAGTGAGTGTCTATTGAACAGCCTAGTTCATAGAGGTTTTGTCCGGTTTGATCAACTCTAGTCCTGCTGTTTGACTCTTATTGACCACTGATTAGCTGGTATTGATAGATATACTTTGCAGGTTTTCTATTTCCTTGCCGCATTGCACAGGGCCCACTGAAGTCAATCAGCTATCATTGAATTTATAGATGACTGATCTTTGAAAATCATAAAGAGATAGCCAATCAATGCTGCTGAGTTTGCAATGTTGCAATGTTTTAATGTGAGATAACAGAAGCATGTGTAAAGTTGGCATTGACAAGGAGATGATAAATTTAATCTAATAGTCTAAGCACTTCATAAGGCACCAGTGGCAACATTGTTGTTACTCTTTCTTTATAGAAAGAAAAACCCATAATGGTCACTGAAATACCTTGAAGCTGACAAAAGTAGTAATAAATACAATTTTACTGAAAATAAACTAATGAAAATCAGACATTACTTTTGAATTGTGGTTCAACAAAATATTCTTAAAAAAGCAAACAAAAACAAACTAATGAAGCAATGGTAACACTAGAAAAAATTTAAAATAATTTGACCATAGGGATATGTTAAACTAAGTTTTGTCCTATAATTAGCATCACAGGTGTCTTCAAACTTGTAGACAGTCTGCCTTTCTAAAGGGTGAAAAGTAGTCACTGAGCTGCTTGGTATCATGGTGGGTACCACACTGAACGTGAACCAGAGAAAGCTAAGGAGAGAAATGATAGACATACATGTTGAAGGTAAAAGCTATAAGACCATATCCAAACAGCATGATGTTCCTGATACTACAGTTGCACATATTATTCAGAAGTTTAAAGTCTATGGGTCTGTTGCCAACCTATCTAGACATGGCTGCAAGAGGAAAAATGATGACAAATTGAAGAGACAGATAATACGAATGGTATCCAAAGAGCCCAGAACAACTTACAAAAAGATTGGAGGTAAACTCCAAGGTCAAGGTATATCAGTGTGGATTGCACCATTCGTCTTATGTACATTGCTTTTTTATATTTTCGCTTTTTCTTATCATTTGCTTTGTATAACTTTCTCTCATTTAATTGGTAAGGTTATATACTAATGTTGTCCTGTTTAATTCATACACCTATATTGTGTGGGGTATCCTTTTATCTTGACCCTGTTCACACTTGCCATCTATTCACACTTGTGTGAGTACGAGAATATTGATGTCTGAGCGGGCAGAAATGCTGGGGCCCATAATAGGGTATCTCTTGATGTAGCTATACAGGGAATTGATCAGGTCATTCCCACCCAAGGTAGTCTTTTAGGGACATTGGGGGTTATTTATTAAGACCAGAGTTTTACCAGTCTTAATAACCCCTATATCAGGTGGTGGATCCGCCAAAGTTATGAAGAAGCGCAGGCCTTTACATAACTTCAGCTTCATCTACAGCTTCCTTGCTGTCTTACATTTACACTGTTTTCTACACCTAAAACAGGCATAGAAAATGATGAATAAGACTGGCCTCTTGGCCTGTCCCCTTCCCCACTCGAGCCCACTTTTTTAGACCTGGCGTGAGAGACGAAAAGTCGAAGATTAGGATGCAACTAACCTCTGCGTCAAAATCTGCACCTGGAATACACCTAATATAGGAGTATTTCAGGATAATAAATGACCCCCATTATGTTTAGATGGATTTATATTTATTCCACACCAATAAGATATATATATATATATATATATATATATATATATATACTAGCTGAAGGACCCGGCTTCGCCCGGGTATATTTAATTTATTTCATTTACTGTTTGTGTGTGTGTGTCGTTAAAAGATATCGAGAGTGACCACTACAGTGCCCGCCCCTTTAACAGTGACCTCTACAGCAGCCCGTCCCTTTAACAGTGACCTCTACAGCGGCAAGCCCCTTTAAAAGTGACCTCTACAGCTGCCTGCCCCATTAACAGTGACCTCTACAGCAGCCCACCCCTTTAACAGTGACCTCTACAGCAGCCCGCCCCTTTAACAGTGACCTCTACAGCAGCCCGCCCCTTTAACTGTGACCTCCACAACAGCTAGAGTGGCCACTGTCTTCACCCCAGAAAGCCAGACCTCACCGGCCATTCCCCCAAACATGAAACAGCGCCCCCAGTTCCCATGAAGACACACCGCTAAACATGAGGCCACGCCTCATTACTTTCTTAAAGTAATGATGGTCACTCGTTTTCTTTACTTAGCTGCTTTTTTCTTGCCATAATACAAATTCTAACAGTCTATTCAGTAGGACTATCAGCTGTGTATCCACCTGACTTCTGCCCAACACAACTCATGGTCCCAACCCCATTTATAAGGCAAAAAATCCCACTTATTAAACCTGACAGGGCACACCTGTGAAGTGAAAACCATTTCAGGCGACTACCTCTTGAAGCTCATCAAGAGAATGCCAAGAGTGTGCAAAGCAGTAATCAAAGCAAGGTGGCTACTTTGAAGAACCTAGAATATAAGACATATTTTCAGTTGTTTCACACTTTTTTGTTAAGTATATAATTCCACATGTGTTAATTCATAGTTTTGATGCCTTCAGTGTGAATCTACAATTTGCATAGTCATGAAAATACAGAAAACTCTTTGAATGAGAAGGTGTGTCCAAACTTTTGGTCTGTACTCTATATACAGTGCCTTGCGAAAGTATTCGGCCCCCTGGAACTTTTCAACCTTTTGCCACATTTCAGGCTTCAAACAAAAGTATATAACATTTTAAATTTTTGGTGAAGAATCAACAATAAGTGGGTCACAATTGTGAAGTGGAACGAAATGTATTGGATCATTTAAACTTTTTTTGTAATAATAAAACTGAAAAGTGGGGCGTGCAAAATTATTCGGCCCCCTTGCATTAATACTTTGTTGCGCCATCTTATGCTGTGATTACAGCTGCAAGTCGCTTGGGGTATGTCTCTATCAGTTTTGCACATCTAGAGACTGAAATTCTTGCCCATTCTTGCTTGCAAAACAGCTCGAGCTCTTTGAGGTTGGATGGAGAGCGTTTGTGAACAGCAGTTTTCAGCTCTTTCCACATATTCTCAATTGGATTCAGGTCTGGACTTTGACTTGGCCATTCTAAGACCTGGATACGTTTATTTTTGAACCATTCCATTGTAGATTTTGCTTTATGTTTGGATCATTGTCTTGTTTTGGCGGAAGATTAATCTCCGTCCTAGTCTCAGGTCTTTTGCAGACTCCAACAGGTTTTCATCCAGAATGGTCCTGTATTTGGCTCCATCCATCTTCCCATCAATTTTAACCATCTTCCCTGTCCCTGCTGATGAAAAGCAGGCCCAAACCATGATGCTGCCACCACCATATTTGACAGTGGGGATGGTGTGTCCAGGGTGATGAGATGTGTTGCTTTTACGCCAAACATATCGTTTTGCATTGTTTCCAAAAAGTTCGATTTTGGTTTCATCTGACCAGAGCACCTTCTTCCACATGTTTGGTGTGTCTCCCAGGTGGCTTGTGGCAAACTGTAAACAAGACTTTTTATGGATATCTTTGAGAAATGGCTTTCTTCTTGCCACTCTTCCATAAAAGCCAGATTTGTGAAGTGTTCGACTGATTGTTGTCCTATGGACAGACTCTCCCTGAGGACAGACCTCAGCTGTAGATCTCTGCAGTTCATCCAGAGTGATCATGGGCCTCTTGGCTGCATCTCTGATCAGTCTTCTCCTTGTTTGAGATGAAAGTTTAGAGGGATGGACGGGTCTTGATAGATTTGCAGTGGTCTGATACTCCTTCCATTTCAATATGATCGCTTGCACAGTGCTCCTTGGGATGTTTAAAGCTTGGGAAATCTTTTGGTATCCAAATCCGGCTTTAAACTTCTCCACAACAGTATCATGGACCTGCCTGGTGTGTTCCTTGGTCTTCATCATGCTCTCTGTGCTTTAAACAGAACCCTGAGACTATCACAGAGCAGGTGCCTTTATACAGAGACTTGATTACACACAGTTGGATTCTACTTATCTTCATCAGTCATTTAAGACAACATTGGATCATTCAGAGATCCTCAATGAACTTCTGGAGTGAGTTTTCTGAACTGGAAGTAAATGGTCCGAATAATTTTGCACGCCCAACTTTTCAGTTTTATTATTACAAAAAAGTTTAAATGATCCAATAAATTTTGTTCCACTTCACAATTGTGACCCACTTGTTGTTGATTCTTCACCAAAAATTTAAAATGTTATATCTTTTTGTTTGAAGCCTGAAATGTGGCAAAAGGTTGAAAAGTTCCAGGGGGCCGAATACTTTCGCAAGGCACTGTACATGTGTGGGGAGCTATCCCAGTTAAAGCCTCTTTCACACTAGCGGTAGGTACATGTGTGGGGCCAGAACCGCACTCCGGCCCCACACATGTCTCACAGTACATACACAGAAACACACACACACAGACACATACATACTTACATGCTCCCGCCAGCTCCGCGCAGCACAGTACAGGAGGGTGACGGCGCGCACATAGGACGATTCCCCACAGCGCCCTCTGCTGGGCGCTGTGGGGAATCCTCCTATGTGCACGCGGTCCTCCTGTGCTGTGGAGACCTGCCGGGAGCATGTAAGTATGTATGTGTATTTGTATGTGTATATGTCTTATGTGTATGTCTGTATGTGTGTATGTATGTGTGTGCAGGTGACGGATCCGTCATGAACTCCATTGAAAGTCAATGGAGGACGGATCCATTTACCATTGTGTCACACCAAACGGATCCGTCCCCATTGACTTTCATTGGGGGTCATGACGGATCCGTCTTGGTGCGGATGCCTGGACCGGAGAGCAAACCGCAGCATGCTGCAGTTTGCTCTCCGGTCTGAAGATGGAACGGAATGCTTTTAGGAGCATTCCGTTGTCTTCAGTTCAGTTTTCTCCCCATTAACAATGAATGGGGACAAATCTGAAGCGTTTTATTCCGGTATTGAGCCCTATGACGGAACTCAATACTGGAATTAAAAAACGCTAGTGTGAAAGTAGCCTAACTCCGGTATGCCGGTGCCAGGAGATTGCTGGAGGAGCAAGAAAACATGAACATAGAAAAATCTGGCTCCAGTGGATGAATTAAAATGCTTACATGTTTCAAATCGGTATGATCTTAATCATGCTATGGTATGCTATGATTAGGACCATACTGGGTCGAAACGCATAAGCGATTTTACTGGAGTGTTTTCCATGTGTGTACAAGCACTAATTGAATTGTAAAGTACTAGAATACTTACTGTAATCAGTATTACACTAATTGTAAGCAAAGTATTGAAGAGCTTTAATTTATCCACTGGAGCCAGATTTTTCGCTGTTTGCGTTAGCACAATGTGCGGTAAATTTATCAAACGTCACATGTTGTTTTATAAACTTTCTTTTAACATACATAACACTTGTCTAGACATTTTGCTCCAGTTTTTGTATGTCATGCCTCTACTGATAAATCTAGCGTTCAACTAATTAACACAGCTAACTACAACTACTTGACCAACCACTTTTTAAAACTGCAGAGAGTGGCATAAAATGCAAACAGTCGCAAAATGTTTGCCCAAAATGTTATGTGCCAAAAATTGGGACCATTTTTTGCCAATATTCAGGTAAAAGGAATGATGTTCTTTATGCATAAAACATACAGTGAGCTCTAGCTTCTGTTTCCATCACGCACTGAATGTCTTTTCCAGCCAAGTTCAGCATCCTAATGAAGACACTAGTAAAGTTGACAAAGGTGACTATGGGCTTAGCAATCTGAGACCCAGCAGGGGATGAATTAGGAAACCAACTAGGGTGACATATTTGAGCTCTTGAATGGTTAAAAGCTCATACCAGAAACAAGCTCATATAGTCAATACATAAATAACAGAAATAAAAAAGAATGAGGAGGAAATGTTGAGAGGCACAGAGGAGGGATACAGATGAAAGACAATAGGGGAGGAGGGAGTGACGGAGGAAGGGTGCCATTCTCACTTCACATGTTGCCTTTCTATGCTCGGAGCTACGCCAGCATCATCTGCATATATGCACACAACAAAAGGCACCTGCCAGCTTCAGAGTTTTCTAATTCTTAGCGGTCATCCAGAAGTAAGTGGCTGTTTTATTCCCTCTAAATAACCTGCTTCACGTGGGATGCATTCAAATGCATACAATGCTCTCTGCCCGGGATATCAGAGCATGGCTAATGCTTTTATAATCATTACCTGTGTCATAACTGATAACCGTCTAATGCCATTTCAACGTGTCATCCAACTTGTTAGGAAATCATAATGTCAAAGAACCTCTTACAACTGCATCACTTGAATTTCCCATAAAAAGGAAATAATATGAATAAAGATTTTCCCTAACAATTCCATTTCCAATGACCTTTTTACATTTACTGTGGAAAAACTGTAGCAAAGACAGAATTTCAACTGACTTCCAGTGGAAAGGCACATATTACTCTGCAGATTGCTGTGGGAGGGATTACCGTGAATTTGACTGGCCTGAATGGCAAATGCATGGCTTTATTGGAGGCATACAAATGTGCTTTTCTTGGCAGATGGATAGAGAGATAACTCCTTCAGGCTGGGTGGCATGCCTTTGTTGCTACAAGCTGAAAGGCTTTCGTCCTAACTACGTAGAGATCAGCAGGTTGTCAGCCATGGCTAGCGGTCTAAGCCAGACAATGCATGTAGTAGGACGTAGTGTAGAGTGAATATAATAAGGATGTTGTTCCATGTGGTTAACTGGGAGGTGCAGGGTGTTCTCATTTCATGATAAAAGGAAGATAATACTGCAGGGTTATCATTACTTGACCCTGGGTCAGCTTCAGATTTTCACTGCTGTCTGATTTATACACTAGTCAGAAGGTTAGTTTTATTCTAAGACGTTACTGGTATGAAAAGTTAGTTTAAGAATGAAAGTGATATTCTTTGATTGCCTGTATCCTAATGCATTAATGTATACATGTTACATACAGATATAGCCAAGCTAAAGGTGACTCTGATAACACATGGGATAGTGTTAACTTGGTCATCTCGTGACAAAAGTAATTGAAATCTATTGAAAAGTTATCTTTTTCTTGCCATTCTTTACTTAACGCGTTAATCATCAAGTTTAGCTTGGCTGCATCTGTATACAATATCTAAATCACCTTGCAGCATGTCTAAATACATACATGAGGTGTGTAATGAATAACATCTAGTTATAAATAGAAGCTTTGCTTTACACTGTAATCCAAAATCCATAGTATAGTTTCTAACTGGTTATTACAGATGCAAATATGGTCCTGTACACATGTAAAAAACATACTAGCAGGCTGTGCAATAGGCTTAAAGGGGTTATCCCAGGAATATTAGACATCATATAGCACATGGCAATCTCCTTCTAACAAAGCTAGAACCAGCCCTGTACTTCACATGGGTCCAGAGATCTCTACATTCATTGCTCTGCTAGATTTGTATCAAGCTGGCAGCTCAAGGGGAGTGTCTTTTCTGCTGCAGTTCAGGGGGCGTGTCTCAACTCCCCCTGTCACAACTCAGGAGGAAGTTATAGGATGAAACTGAGCATGTGCGGCCATCTCAGTGAGCAGGACAAAGAAATAAGAAAAGAAGAACAGCTGGTGGTGCCGTACAGATACATTTTATTGAATAACTCAATGGCTATGCTGAATACATGCAATTACAAAAGTATTCAGATCCAGGTGCCGGTTTGAAAACTGTATAATATTTTTTGTGGGACAACCCCTTTAGCTTTACACAAACCCTCTTCTTGGCATAGATTTAAGCCATTTTCAACACATAAAACAGCGTGGAAGATGATAAATGAGCCAGCTTCCCCACCCATGCCACACCACCTATTTGCGCCACTTTGGAAAAGTTGTATAAGTTGCATAGATAGTTTAGTGAATGTCTCTCATGTTTACTTACAGTATGTAAAGAAAAAAAGAGCAATACATGTACTTCAAACACTTTTCCTCTTGCATCTGTGGACCCCTGCTCAGTGTTCAAGCATCATCTATATTGAAGTTAGAACATTCAAGCTGGTGTTTTATAAGGATAGTTACAGTACATAGTATTAGCTTCATATTCATCAAGTCCGTCAAGTTCACGGAGATGATAGGAGGGGAATGTGAATTAAGGTAAGGAGAGCGAAAAACCAGAACATAAACATTAATATTATTTAGTTAGAAATCATGTAAGCCTTTAAAAAAAAAAACATCAACTGTTCTTCCATTACCACATGCTGAGGTAGACTATTCCACAGATTCACCATAGAGATGAGCGAACGTGCTCGTAATGAGCACTGTAGCTCTCGGCTCCCCTGCGCTCGCATGAGCGCAGGCATCCGCTTCCGTCCTCCTCACCCGACGGAAGCGGATGCCTGCGCCCATGCGAGCGCAGGGGAGCCGAGCGCTACAGTGCTCGTTACGAGCACGTTTGCTCATCTCTAATTCACAGTTTTTATGGTGAAGAAGTCTCTTCGCCACAGGAGACTCAACTTTTTCTTCTCCAGATGAAGGTAATGATCCCTTGTTTTTTGTGGGGATTTTACAGGATTTCACCATTTATATATTTATATAAGTTAATCATGTCCCCTCTTAGATTCCTCATGAGACTAAATAAGTTAAATTATTTTAATATTTCTTCATATGTAAGACGTTCCATGTCCTTATCTGTTTAGTCTTTTCTTCTTTGTAGTTTTCTCAGCTCCAGAACATCCTTGTGCATTTTACCATTACCCAGTTTTGGTCTTTGTATTTTTTTTTGTTGTTGCTTATGAAATTTAGGCCCCTCTAATGCTAATTCCACCATATTTCTACAATTTGAGGCAGTACAGAGAAGCATTTCTTAGCAGCAATTAGAGATGAGTGAATTTTCAAAAATTTGCTTCGGTGAATAATCGACGAATTTATAACAAGATTTCTTCTTCATATGAATTTATTCGGTCGAAGTTGTGTTAAAAAAATAATTGTTGTTCTACGAACGTTCCTGCACAAATTACGAACATACAGTCTAAGCGTTGTTAAAAGTACGCTACTGAACTGAACATGTAAGCATTAGCATACAAAGTGCATACTATTGTCTCGCGATTGCGTCATACACATGCACGCATGACGCGAGGCCGCGGCGTACAGTCCTCAGAGGCAGTCCATATGAGGTAGAAAAGTAAGGTGCTAGCTATCCGGCTAAGTGCATAATTTACTAAACACCATACAATAAGTGCATAATAGGACACATTGCAGTACCTGAAAAACAATACACACAATGGGCTAAAGTGCTTGAACATTGCTGAACCTGTAAAAACATTATTGCTAAAATACTGCAAAGACATAATTATGCAAACATTTTAGTGCAATCAATTTCACATTTGCAAGCATAATAGGCTCAGATATATGTTTGAGTCTCTTTTCTTGGTTGCTTGGCATAAAACACTGGAACATATAGTCCAAAATTCAATTGTAATCCACGTGAGGTAATTTTTTAATCCAAACAGGTAAAGTGTATTCCACATGGATATAATAATAACAATATAACAATATAAAATAGCAACAAATAGAGAACCCTTTTTGCAAAGGGGGCTCCCAAATAACCTGAGAAGGGGGAAAAAAGGAAAATAGGCACACTTTGGCGTCACTGGAAATTTTCTGCAGAATGGGGGGAGTCCTGACAAGCCATGGCCATCTGGATGAGGTCAAACAGGGGGCAATAAAAACAAGATAAATTAAAAACATGTGCCAACTAGCTCTCACCTGTCAGGTGCCGTCCATGTTGTGGCTCCCATAGGTCCAGACCATGAGGTGTTCTTTAAGTCAGCCAGACAGCTAATTGTAGAAGGGTTCCTCAGATGAGGGACCTGAAGTCTTCCTTGCTGCTACTGCTGCTGAAGGACATAAGAGGACGCTCCTGCATCCTGTAGGCCAGGCTAGCTGCCGTGGCTGAGCTCCACTGCCCTCTGCTGCTAGAATGTGGACTTGACCGAGTGGTGGTCACATTGGTGAGTGCTGCTGCCACTTGAGCCTTCACCTTGATCATCCTGCCGGGACAGCAGGGGAAAGGATTTCTGGCAAGGCAGCACTCAAGTAAGAACCGCCAATTCCCCGGGGCTGCTGCTGCTGATGCCATTTTCCACTGTAGCTGGTATTGGATCACCGTGGGCTCGAAAGTAAAAGATGAGGTAGTCAGCTGATCCAAGGACTGTGGTGGTGGTGGTGGCAATCCAGGGATCAGAGGCTACGGCTGTGGCTGTGGTTTCTCTCTGAAACAGAGGGTGCCATCTGCTGTCTCTTGTAAGCAGCGCACATGTCCTGCGGCTGCTGGATCCTCCAGCCAGGTCTCAGCTGGCGATGCAGGGACCAGGGGCTTGGTCAGTAACGTTACCCTGGTAGCAAAGGGGCCTTTCAAGGATGCCATGGGGGTATATTTGACCTGATACCCCATGTATAGGCTGTGATGGGCTTGGGGCAGGTAAGGTCGTTTGACAGACCTGCGGCACACAAAGTACTCCTCGGCATCCTCGTCGTCTGCAAGGAAGCCACTGCCTCTCTCCACCGCACGGATGGTCAAGCACTTAGATGACCCAGTCCTCCACCTCTTTCTTATGGTCCCTTAGGTTTTGGGCGTGGGCTATCACAGATGCAGGCACGATGGGATTCTGCCGCATAGAAGGTGTTCTCCTGGGCGGCGGAGTTGACGTTCCAGCCGCCTCCACCGCACCATTTTCCCACTTCTGGGGGCCGGGGGGGCAAGAAGAATGAGTACGTAGCGTTAGCATTCAAAATGTTAAGAACATTTAAGATTCGCACAAAACGAATCTGAAAAAATCTGGATTTGTAGGAAATAAGGAGGATTTGTAACGAATATACGAAGCGGCAAATAGAATCGCTCATCTCTAGCAGCAATGTGCAGGCAATGTGGTTGTATTTGAATGCTCCTACATACCCTCATAGCTTCCTCAGAGGCAGATAAAAGTCCCTTTCAGGGCAAAAAAAGAAATGGTTGTTATTGTAGGGGCATGTTTGTATACAATAACAGGAGTACTGGTAGTGTTATGTATCCTTACCTATCCAAACTTCATCCTTATAACAAAAAGAATTGTAATGCCCTGACTAGGGACTTTTGTTTTCTGATACAGTTGTGCTCAAAAGTTTACATACTCCAGCAGAACTTTGGCTGTCTTGGTTTTTTTCAGAGAATATAAATGATAACACAAAACCTGTTTTTCCACTCATGGTTAGTGGTTGAGTGAAGCCTAATAAATAGCAATTCATTAGCAATATTCTGCCCGAACATCTGGTGGTGTAAAGGTACTGTTACGTTGAGAATAAAGAATGCAGATCCATGTAGCAGGGGCATAGCTATAGAGGAAGCTTGGGATGCGGCTACTTTGGGGCCTGAACTTAGAAGGGTCCCATCAAGGGGAAACACTAAAAGATTTTATTGTCAGGGGCCCCTCAACAGTATTATACAATGACATTATACAGTGACAGTATAAGTGACCAGACATAAAGTATATATACATGTAGAAACGGACGGAGAATCTACCGGGCCTCGTTTGAGAGAGCGATGTTGACTAGCCACAGGAGTGGATCGTTGCACAGGAACAGGGGGTTTGTGAAGAAGATGCCGGGAGGGGGGGGACCCATTCAAAAAAATTTCTGTGGGGCCAAGTCATTTTTAGTTACAACACTGTCATGTAGTCTTTACTGGCTAGACAATTAGAAAAGAGCGCCATTTGACTAACCAAATGCAGCAGAATGTAAAGAGCACTCTACTGTAATTGATTCTACTAGTATCTGCCAAATTGCCACACTAGGTATTACAAATTGAATTTAACAGAAACAGACTCCTGATTTAGATCAGGATATTGGTTTCTGTCATATTAATACAAGTTCGGACCACCCATCTTTAGTTTGTATGCTCTGCTTAAACATTACATTTGTATTTGCACAATAACATGTTGTTTGCATATAACCTCTCTTATTATCCATATGTTTGAGTTGACTCATCACGCTAATCTTCAGAAAAAGACAGAAGAATGGTATTTAGTATGTTGTCAATCACAAACTTCAAATTAAAATGTCGCCATTGTTAAACACCCTTGTACAATGGCTCAGAGGAGAACAAACTAATTGAGAGTGATTATGGACTAGGCAAATATTGGAATTAGGGAGTACAGTTTTCTTTGTTCTTATTCAGCTTCTATACTATAAACTTTATTATGCTACATCGCTTTTTGACTAGGAATGTGTCATTTAATAGTTAATACCATACCATTTCTTAAAATAATATACATACTCTCTATAATTGACTATTATGATTTTGAGATAAATAGCATGCCTGCCTACACACTGTATTATGCTTTAACACTGCCCTTTATTCTTTCCTGGAAAATGTTAATAACATCTCATAATACCATAAAATGGAACATAATTACCTTGTTTGTGCTTTACTTTTCAAGTTATTCTCCACTTTGGGTCAACATTTGCAGCACATAAAAAGCAATGCTATTTTACATGGTAACATAGTTTGAAGAGACTGAAGAGAGACGTCCATGTAGTCCAGCCAGCTATATAATAACGTTCATCTAGAGCAGGGGTGCACAACCTTTTTTGGTCTGGGGGCCGCACGGTCACATCGCTCTATTTCAAGGGGGCGCAAATAAAAGAAATGTCAATCTGCACTAATCGGCCTATTACACAAGCCAGTACAAAGTGACTGGGGAGGAATGATCGCTACCACAGTCATTCCGCCTTCATTTAGTTATATTGATTATTGGTAGCCCATCCCTGATTACACAGGGAGATGTGCTGCAGATAATCGTACATCTTTCATCCTGATAAAATATGCAAATCAGCCGCCAAATGAGCAATTCCTTGTTTATCGACTGATCAGAGGCACGATTATACCGGCCAGATATAAGATATGAGCCTTTCTAATAATTGTCCTGAACATCATGCTGCAGCATAGACCCTGAAACCGAAGAGTTGTACTTACCTGGTCCCCACCGCTCCGGTCCGTCGCACTGCCCCTGCTGCTTACTTATGGCAGTCCATGGACATGATCATACACCACTCCAGCCAATGTATGGCTTCAGCGGTGATGTGACCTCAAACAGCATGTCACTTCTGAAGCCAGTCATTGGCTGGAGCCGTGCAAGTGACCATGGCCAGGCACTGCCAGGTGTAAACAGTTCAGGAACCAGAAAATGGAGGCATCGCAGAGGAACAGAGCAGCGTAGAGCATGTAATTACGAATCTTCTATTTCGGGGCCATGCTGCAGGAACTTGTTAAAAATCATTTTTACCAGAAAAGTGGCGACATTTTCTTCCTGCCTCCTATTCATAAATCAGTGATTTCCTTCAGTGTAGAAGACGGCGCTCCCTGGTTATTACCGTCTTCTTCCAATCTAGTTATAGGCGCCCTGCAGTAACCAGTAAGCACTTTACCTTGATAGTGGGGAGAGCTTTTCCTGGTTAACGCTGGAATCACCAGACCTGAAAAGGTCTTAATGACCAGATTTTTTTTGTGATTTAGCGCACAGGGTGGTTCAAACGGTTATAAATATCTTATTTGCTGGACTACCAAAATATTTTTTGCAACAAATTTTTACGTGACACATAGGGCCTTATAATTTATTTTGTAGTAGTTTTATTTGGGGGAAACTGTACAAAACGTCATTAAAAAGTTACTATAGCTATAGCTGGGCCTTTTTCTTTATAAAATATGTATAGTTTCACGTGAATGGGCCGGTAATGGTAACAGTTTTGGTTGGTGTGGGTGTTTTTTCTTTTATGTATTTTCTTTTTTCTTTTTTAACTTAATTTTTTTATATTTCTGCTACATGATATGTCCACCACGAGGTCATAAAAAGACCTTGGAGGACACTGTCACTATTTTAAATTTTGCACTTTTTCCTTTATTTTTTGCTGTTTGTATTTTATTAATATTTTATTGTATTTTTTTATAATTGGTTTATTACTTTTTTTTAATATATATTTTGCCACATAATATGTCCCACACGAGCTCATAAAAAGACTGTTGGAGGACAATGAACACTTTTCCTTTTTATTTTTTATTTTATTTGTATTTTATTTTTTTTATTTTTTTTATGTCCTTATTTTATTTGTATTTTTTTTCTATTTTTTAAAATATATTTTTGTCACATAATATTTCCCCCAAGGGGTCATAAAAAGAAAGTTGTGGGACAGTGCGGGACTTTTTCCTTTTTATTGTTTTTTTTTTTTTTTTTTTTTTTAGAATTTTCTATTTTTTGACACATATTTTATTTCTCTTTTCTTTGTAGTTTATCATATTTTTTTATTTAGTTTTCAAAACTTTTAAATAATTTTTTAACTTTAACTATTTTTACCACATAATTTGTCCCCAAGAGGTCACTGAAAGACCTTTGGGAGACAATAGTACTATTTCCACTGTAACTGGAGCATCCAAAGGAGCCCCAGTTACAGGGAAACCTGCCTGCTTGGGGGAGGGGGGGCTTTTGCCAGGGCAGAGCTGGCCAGGGTCCGCCTCTCTGCCCCCGAGACACCCAGCGATCACTTGGTCGCCGGGTCCACACTGCACAGCGCTCAGAGAAGAAGGCAGAAACGCGGATAAAGCACTTCTGCTTTCTCCTCGGCTTCCCCGCTCACACTAATAGCCGGGCCCCTTCCCTGCTCCTGCTACAGTGCAAGAGCAGAAGCTGTCCTCCATCCATGTGCGGCGCTCCGGGCAGAAACACAGCTGATCGCAGGATCAGCTGTGTTTCTGCCCAGCAGGACGGGGGCCGCAAACCACAGCTCTCGGCCCACGGGCCACGGGTTGTGCACCCCTGATCTAGAGGAACTTACAAAAAACCTGAAAAACAATTTCCCCTCATCGCATATAAATTTCTTCTCCAGTAATCTAGTAATTATAACATGTAATATTCTTATTCTCAAAAAATACATCCAGGCCCCCGTTGTTTTAGTGAGTTCACCATCACAACCTCCTCTGACAAACAGTTCTATACAGTAGTTTCACTGCTCTTACAATAAATGATCATTTTATCCTTTTCTATGTTGATGTAAAAACCTTAATTCCTCTAGAAGCAGAGAACATCATGTTGTTGTTATCACTCTCACTGTCTCACGTGTAAATAGATCATAGGAAAGATCTCTGCTAAAGATTATCAAATTTCAATTTGGGTACAAATTCATTCTACCCAAATCAAAAAGAGACCCAAACAAAATACTTTTTCTGAGTGAGACATACAAGCCAGTTCTCCTCCCAAAGGACAAAAAAAAAAAAAAATCCTAGTATTATACTTCTCTCAATAAGACATTAAATCAGTAGACCTTCCAAAAGGACAAACAAAAAATGAGCATCTCAACAGAAAAATACTCAGGTTAGCTGAATGGCCTTTGTCAAGGTCTTGTGGGTGCTCTTTCTCAGTAAGGAGACCACCTAGTATGCATTAGGTGTATTGTAGTCCAGCCAATGCTGCTCTCTGTTTCTTTTGTGAAAAAACACTGATTGCGCAATTCAAGGCTACTCTAGGGAGAAATCCTTTTATGAAAAAGTACTGATTAAACAGTTCAAGACTACCACCAGGGAAAAATCTTATTATGAAATAGCACTGATCGAGCAGGTCAAAGCTACCCCCAGGAGAAACTTTTATTATGCTAATAAGATTTTCTCCTGGAGGTAGTCTCGAACTGTTAAACTGTAGAGATGAGCGAGTAGTGAAATATTCGAAAGTTCGAAATTCGATTTCGAATAGACCGCGAAATTCGACTATTCGACCGAATATCGAATCCCATTAAAGTCTATGGGGAAAAAATGCTCGCCACTTGGAAATCTCAATTCGACCACTTGGAGGTCACCAAGTCCACGCTGAAACCTCAGAAAAGGATGCCAACACTGCTGGAATGCAACTGGGACAGCAGGGGAAGCATGTCTGGGTGCATATAACGCGCCCAAGTCGCACTATTACGCCACTATCACAGCCTCTCAACAATACACTGCAAAGACAATGTAACCTCTCTGTAAAGTAAGACCATACAAGGAAACCTTCTTTCCTCAACATTGCCATGGACCCCAAGCCAAACTAGACAAAAAAGAAGATAAAATTCTGCACCCCTTAAAATAACGTTGCCTATGACAACCACAGATGGCATAGGCAAGGGGGAAATCAAATAGACCCCACCCCTAATTGTCATTGTGTGTGTGTGTGAGATGTGGTCAGACATGTCTTCTTTAAAATGTAAAAACAACTCAAACACATGCAGAAGCCTTAAAATGCCCCAAATTGTTGGCGCTTGAGATGTCAGTGACCCGACCCGGCCCAGTGTCATGTCTAGCAGGTAAAGCAGTGGGGATGTTGAGGGATGCGTAGGACCGCAAAAGGCAGGAAGAGGCCGTGGGCTGGCCAGAGGCTCATGGAAAATTTTGTGGAGGCCCAAGCGGTGAGACGTCTTAAAAATTGTGTGGAGGCTAAAGAGGTGAAACCTCTTAAACATTTTGTGGAGGCCCAAGAGGTGAGACCTCTTAAAAATTATGTGGAGGCCCAAGAGGTGTGACCTGTTAAAAATTTATGTGGAGGCCCAAGAGGTCAGACCTCTTAAACATTTTGTGGAGGCCCAAGAGGTGAGACGTATTAAAAATTATGTGGAGGCCCAAGAGGTGAGACGTATTAAAAATTATGTGGAGGCCCAAGAGGTGAGACCTCTTAAAACTTTTGTGGAGGCCCAAGAGGTGAGACCTCTTAAAAATTATGTGGAGGCCCAAGAGGTGAGACCTGTTTAAAAATTTGTGGAGGCCAAAGAGGTGACACCTCTTAAAAATTATATGGAGGCCCAAGAGGTGAGACCTGTTAAAAATTATGTGGAGGCCCAAGAGGTGAGACCTCTTAAACATTTTGTGCAGGCCCAAGAGGTGAGACGTATTAAAAATTATGTGGAGGCCCAAGAGGTGAGACCTGTTAAAAATTATGTGGAGGCCCAAGAGGTGAGACCTCTTAAAAATTATGTGGAGGCCCAAGAGGTGAGACCTCTTAAACATTTTGTGCAGGCCCAAGAGGTGAGACCTCTTAAAAATTATGTGGAGGCCCAAGAGGTGAGACCTCTTAAACATTGCAAGAGAACGCACAGTACAGTTGCCAATTATAAGGCCTATATATTGTATATTTCAAGGTACACAGCCGTGTACTAAGTGATCAGACGGTGTGTATGAACACCAGGTATGAGAAATTACTTTGCAAGAGAACGCACAGTACAGTTGCCAATTATAAGGCCTATATATTGTATATTTCAAGGTACACAGCCGTGTACTAAGTGATCAGACGGTGTGTATGAACACCAGGTTTGAGAATTACTTTGCAAGAGAACGCACAGTACAGTTGCCAATTATAAGGCCTATATATTGTATATTTCAAGGTACACAGCCGTGTACTAAGTGATCAGACGGTGTGTATGAACACCAGGTATGAGAAATTACTTTGCAAGAGAACGCACAGTACAGTTGCCAATTATAAGGCCTATATATTGTATATTTCAAGGTACACAGCCGTGTACTAAGTGATCAGACGGTGTGTATGAACACCAGGTTTGAGAAATTACTTTGCAAGAGAACGCACAGTACAGTTGCCAATTGAAAGGCCTATATATTGTATATATCAAGGTACACAGCCGTGTACTAAGTGATCAGACGGTGTGTATGAACACCAGGTATGAGAAATTACTTTGCAAGAGAACGCACAGTACAGTTGCCAATTATAAGGCCTATATATTGTATATTTCAAGGTACACAGCCGTGTACTAAGTGATCAGACGGTGTGTATGAACACCAGGTTTGAGAAATTACTTTGCAAGAGAACGCACAGTACAGTTGCCAATTGAAAGGCCTATGTATTGTATATTTCAAGGTACACAGCCGTGTACTAAGTGATCAGACGGTGTGTATGAACACCAGGTTTGAGAAATTACTTTGCAAGAGAACGCACAGTACAGTTGCCAATTGAAAGGCCTATATATTGTATATTTCAAGGTACACAGCCGTGTACTAAGTGATCAGACGGTGTGTATGAACACCAGGTATGAGAAATTACTTTGCAAGAGAACGCACAGTACAGTTGCCAATTGAAAGGCCTATATATTGTATATTTCAAGGTACACAGCCGTGTACTAAGTGATCAGACGGTGTGTATGAACACCAGGTATGAGAAATTACTTTGCAAGAGAACGCACAGTACAGTTGCCAATTATAAGGCCTATATATTGTATATTTCAAGGTACACAGCCGTGTACTAAGTGATCAGACGGTGTGTATGAACACCAGGTTGAGAAATTACTTTGCAAGAGAACGCACAGTACAGTTGCCAATTATAAGGCCTATATATTGTATATTTCAAGGTACACAGCCGTGTACTAAGTGATCAGACGGTGTGTATGAACACCAGGTATGAGAAATTACTTTGCAAGAGAACGCACAGTACAGTTGCCAATTATAAGGCCTATATATTGTATATTTCAAGGTACACAGCCGTGTACTAAATGATCAGACGGTGTGTATGAACACCAGGTTTGAGAAATTACTTTGCAAGAGAACGCACAGTACAGTTGCCAATTGAAAGGCCTATATATTGTATATTTCAAGGTACACAGCCGTGTACTAAGTGATCAGACGGTGTGTATGAACACCAGGTTTGAGAAATTACTTTGCAAGAGAACGCACAGTACAGTTTGCCAATTGAAAGGCCTATATATTGTATATTTCAAGGTACACAGCCGTGTACTAAGTGATCAGACGGTGTGTATGAACACCAGGTATGAGAAATTACTTTGCAAGAGAACGCACAGTACAGTTGCCAATTATAAGGCCTATATATTGTATATTTCAAGGTACACAGCCGTGTACTAAGTGATCAGACGGTGTGTATGAACACCAGGTTTGAGAAATTACTTTGCAAGAGATCGCACAGTACAGTTGCCAATTGAAAGGCCTATATATTGTATATTTCAAGGTACACAGCCCTGTACTAAGTGATCAGACGGTGTGTATGAACACCAGGTATGAGAAATTACTTTGCAAGAGAACGCACAGTACAGTTGCCAATTATAAGGCCTATATATTTTATATTTCAAGGTACACAGCCGTGTACTAAGTGATCAGACGGTGTGTATGAACACCAGGTATGAGAAATTACTTTGCAAGAGAACGCACAGTACAGTTGCCAATTATAAGGCCTATATATTGTATATTTCAAGGTACACAGCCGTGTACTAAGTGATCAGACGGTGTGTATGAACACCAGGTTTGAGAAATTACTTTGCAAGAGAACGCACAGTACAGTTGCCAATTGAAAGGCCTATATATTGTATATTTCAAGGTACACAGCCGTGTACTAAGTGATCAGACGGTGTGTATGAACACCAGGTATGAGAAATTACTTTGCAAGAGAACGCACAGTACAGTTGCCAATTATAAGGCCTATATATTGTATATTTCAAGGTACACAGCCGTATACTAAGTGATCAGACGGTGTGTATGAACACCAGGTTTGAGAAATTACTTTGCAAGAGAACGCACAGTACAGTTGCCAATTGAAAGGCCTATATATTTTATATTTCAAGGTACACAGCAGTAGTGCCAAATATAGTTTTGTATGTAGCAGAGCACCTAATACACCACTAATGCCTCTCTCTGTCCCTACTCCAGCAGCTATCCCTGAATACGGCAGCCGTTCTCTGTAAAGTGTATCTTGTAGTAAAGCTATCACTGTACTGCACTTTAGTAGCCCTGATAAGGGCTTTTATTCACACTCCTGCCTGTCCAACAGCTAAAACCTGTCTCTCCCTTCTCCAGCCTCTGTCCCTGACTAAGTTCACGCAGCATATGCGAACGAGCAGGAAGAGCTGAGTTTTTAATATTCGAGGTCACATGGTTTTTCCAGCCAATGCATGTAGACGCCGTTTTCGCGCTGCCAGCGTGCTCAGCGTGCCTGTCATACCCCCCCTGCATGGTGATTGGTGGAAAAAGAGCGCCAGGGAAGGTGGGAGGGGAAACGAATTCTAAGTGCGCCATCGCCGTTATACTCGAAAGAAATCGAGCACGCCGAATATCGTAGTATTCGATCGAATACCAGCTCGATCGAACACTACTCGCTCATCTCTATTAAACTGTACATTTTCTTTTTTTTTTTCATTTCATTTTCATGTACAATTTCATAAAGGAAAGCTAGTTTGAATGCCTTTCTTCCAAAAAGAAAATGAGACTAAGTGTATCTGATGCCAGTAGAAGTAAAATATAATAATTTACATATAGAAATGAAGAGCAGCATTCTCTGGACTACACTATGCCTCTAATGAGAAGAAAACCCACAAGGCACCCACAAAGGCCACTCAGCTAACTAGGGCAATTTTCTGTTAGACACTCAGGGGCACATTTATTAAGACTTGCGTTTTAGAAACCGGTCTTAATAAACTCCTAAACTGGTGTCAGATCACCACCGATCTGATATTGATGACCTATCCTAAGAATAGGTCATCAATAAAAATAACTTAAATCTCTTCATAACTTTGACAGATCCCCCACAAGTTCTAATTGTAAGACAGATTCCCTGCTGTCTTACATTTAGACCTTTTTCTGCTCCTAAAACAGGTGTAGAAAACGGTAAATGAAATGGGCCTGCTGGCCGGTTTCCTTCCCTGCCCACAATTTTAGACCTGAGCGGGGAGAACTAGCTGTTGCGCCAAAATCTGCACCTGAAATATGCCTAATTTAGGCGTATTTCAGATTGATAAATGCCCCCCTTTGTTTTAAACCCCCTGAACACTATTATAGGATAACTTGAACGGTACTGTACATCTGACAGGAATACATCTCTTAAAGGGCTTGGTTCAGGATGATAACCACTTTTAATATTTAAGCTGTCCCAGCGATCAATTACCAAAATCTAGCTTCAATAACCCCTGTTGACCAACGGCAATGCCTAGAGAAAGCACCAATTGGTTATCCAGTGCAAATGTCATCTTATATGTCAAACTTGAACTTGGCAATGAGCAACGTGGACAGGTTTTACCTACCAAAGCAAGAGTTGCTCTGTGTCAGTGCATCTTTGTTCTGGCTCCTAGGGAGTGGTGACAAGCATCATGGGATTTCTCTTCATAATGTTCTTATGCCCTAAGGAAGCAAATAGATGGGTTTTTTTAATGTTCAACTATAATCAGATGCTTCACTGGTTCCTCCTTCCTCTTTAATGATTATAAGGCTTTCATGTTTATGTCAGAGGAGGATAGGTACCTGCTTCAGATCCTTCATAAAAGAAAAATAGGATATTAAAATTATAGCATTTACCTGGGTGAGAAACATTTGTACGAAAGAGTAAGTGTAACCTCTACGTAGTAAATATACTAAAACTGTCCATCTCATAAAGTGGTTTATAAGCAAGATAAGCAATAGCTATAACACATGGTTAAGGGGCCTTATTTTACGAATTTGAGAATTTGAGAGGGAAATATAAAAGCTATGGGGTCATTTATCAAAGTAGGGTAAAGTAGAATTGGCTTAGTTGCCCATATCAACCTATAAGATGGCACCTTTAGTTTTACAAAGGAGCTGTCGAGTATAAAAGGTGGAATACTAAAGTTACTTTACACCAGCTTGATAAGTGACCGATGTGTATAAGAAAGAATGGTTATTGAGCATTAGAAATGAAAAGAACTATGTATTCCATTAGAAAACCTGGTCAGTTTAGCTTGAAAAGATTTAAGAGTAGCATTTCTGCAAGCAATTTTCTGCATTTCTGAAGAAAAAAAGTGGAAACATAATCCGTTTTGTATGTATTTGAAGCACATACCTTTGAAGATGACAGGTCCACTTTAATGACGCCTCTTTTTACTTGTGACATATAGACTTCTACAGGGATATGTTGGTACAGTATGTAACAACAAAATAGATCCTTCAAGAAATGTGCACTGTGTAAGGGTTGAAATTGAGAGGCGCACGGTGTGTGATGGATGACTCTAGAGAGTTGTTCCATTGATGTCGGGTGTAAATCCCAGCAGACACAGATATCACACTGTTCTGACTCTGCACACTAGATTGACAGCTCCTGTCTAACTTGCTAAGTGCATAAAGATGTCGAAAACTGATGTGTCTGCCCAAGAGATTCACAGACAAGACAAGTGTAATACAAATCTGATGGAATTATATGTTATGTGGGCACACTGCAATGCTTGTGACTACATGCACATAAAATATATATTTTTTGTATGTCTTGAGTACCAGTTACACTGAGGAATATTGAAGGTGTTCTAGCTGGAATGACCCTACAGGCTTTGTAGCATATGTTTCCTTCAGGCTTTATACAAGGTGTAGTTAGTGATTTTCATATCAGATCTAGTTTGTTCAGTTATGATTTTATACAACCAAATCTGGCCAAAATTGATGCATTTTGATGTATTAAATGGCACAGATCAGTTTAATTCTGGTTTTGAGATCCTCTGTCAGATCTCAAAACCGGAATTAACAATGCAGACATGAAAGTAGCCTAATATGGTACATAGATAATTTGAGTCTGCCAGAGTAATACGTGGTTGATTTGAGTCTGCCAGAATCTTTATGGCTCATTGCAGGGTCATAACAAGGAGATCACTATGTACGATGTCCATATACTCTTATGGGTTAATTTTATGAGACAACACCGTAAAAAGGGGATTTCTAGGCTACTGATATTTTCGAATTATCTTCATCAATATCTGAGTCTGGTGGGAGACTGGCAGAAAGGATCCTGAAGGTGAACAACCCCTTTAAGGCTATTTTATTATGCTGTTTATTTGCAAATTCTCTCTGGTGCTAAATGATATTCTGAATATCTTTAGCATCCGATGAAAGTGTCAAACTTGTTCGAGTGGAAATTATTCTTAAGAAGACTGATTTCCTCCCTCTTACGTTTATGCCACCACATCCTTCTTCTTTTTTTGCCTCCTGTAGTTTATAGGAAAATTGACATGTAGGTTTTTAAAAGGCAAAAAGAAGCTTGTGGAGCTTTTTTCAATGTCATTTCACATAGCAAACAAATTAATTTAAACGGTTGTAAATTGCAGATTAAAAGAAGTCATTTAATTCCTTTTTGATATGGTTAGGACCCCAGAACAGCCAATTTATAGAACTTGAACTCTTGTGACGGTATACGTGTTCATTTACCTGTTAAAATTTTAGTGTTAGTTAAAGGAGGTTACCAAATGTGCATGACAATTAAGAGGATGTCATATTGACAAAGATTTGGAAAAATATTTTTTCTTATTAAAGTTTGCAGCAACAATTACAATGAGCTTCTAACGTGACACATTGCCTCAAGCTACAGGAAAATGACAGACACTGCAAATTGGTTGCTGGTTCCCTCCTAATTAACAGTAAAAACTTACTTTGCCATATAGTTCCACTTGCAGTCAGTTTAAATTTAGTCATAATAAATGGCTCATGTAAAATTCTGCAAGGATTGGAGCAAAAATATCTATATTTGTTCCAGACTCAACATAAGAGTGTTTTATGTGATTTGTTTACAAGTTGTGCAGGAGATGTGAACACTTATTACAAGTGTTGAGTGAACGGTGCTCGGGTACAGGAGGTATTCGGCCGAGTCCCGTCCCCGCATGCTAATTAGCCAATTAGCTTGCGGGGAGGTATGGCATTCAGTGTAATGCCAGTAGCCATCTTAGCTACTGTCATTACACTGATTGGCTGGCTGGGAACGCGTCATCGGGTGCTATAAAGCACCCGGTGACATGTGACCCGGCCAGTGTTAGACAGGGAGAGGTGCTGCAAGGAGGGAAAGAGCGTGTAGGGAGAGAAGCATTCTAGGCAGGGATAGAAATCGCTCCAAAAAGACCCAAAAGCCCTTTTAAGGGCTATTATATGTGGCACAAACTTATTATTTATAATTTTTGATTACTTTGAATGTGTTGAAAATAGCGCTAGGTGGGCTGCAATTAACGCCACAAGCGCTACTGCAGCAAGGAGGGACATACACTGTAGGGAGAGAAGCACGCTAGGCAGAGATAGAAATCGCTCCAAAAAGACCCAAAAGCCCTTGTAAGGGCTATCATATCTGTCACAAACCTTTATTTACTGATATTTGAGTACTTTAAAGGTGGTGAAAATAGCACTAGGTGGCCTGCCATTAATGACACATGTGCTGCTGGTGCTGCATGCTGTAAGACACTCTCTGTATACTATATACCTGACATACTTGACATAATTCTTTTGCATCTTGCTGTATAACATTTGCGTATTGATAGAATTTCTATAGGCAGGGTTGCTATCATTGTTCAAACGTCCATTGGGAAATACTTTTTTTTTTTATTTTTTTGGTTGTCAAAAAAACCCAGGTGTGCCCTGTCAGTAACGCTAGGTGCACATCGTATTACAACCGTTCAAAAATCTCTGTAGCTGACCTCCGTATTTAATACTGTTAATTTAGGCCGCAGTTCCTCATTTGCTGCTGCGGTTCAATTTTCCCAAGTAGGGAATTAAACTATAGGGATAGGATTTGGGTAGGTAGAAAGAATTTCGCTGTTCAAAAAAGACCAAAGTCCCATGTGAAATACGTCTTTTTTTAAATTTTTGCCGGTGTCAAAAAAAACCCAGGTGTGCCCTGTCAGTAACGCTAGGTGCACAACGTATTACAACGGTTCAAAATTCTCTGTAGCTGACCTTCATATTTAATAACGTTAATTTAAGCTGCAGTTCCTCATTTGCTGCTGTGGTTCAATTTTCCCAAGGAGGGAACTAAACAATAGGGATAGGATTTGGGTAGGTAGAACAAATTTCGCTGTTCAAAAAGACCAAAGTCCCTTGTGAAATACGTCTTTTTTTACATTTTTGTAAAAAAAAAAACAGGTGTGCCCTGTCAGTAACGCTAGGTGCACAGCGTATTACAACTGTTCAAAACTCTCTGTAGCTGACTTCCGTATTTAATACCGTTAATTTAGGCCGCAGTTCCTCATTTGCTACTGCTCTATAACGAGCACATTCGGAATATTGGACATTCTTTAACATTTTTCTGATCATACAGTTAATAAAAATCTGCAGTACTGTATATGTGGCCAAGTTGCATATATACTATACAATATGCGCAAGGCGAGCACTAAGGGACGGGGAAGTGGGCATGCTGCTGATGGTGAACACAGAGGCCATGGCTCTGGGCGCGGTGAAACTGTGCCTGCTGGCAGAACCCAAGAAACAAAGTCATCCAAAACTCATAGCTTCATGTCACAGTTTGCAGGGCGGTGCAAGACACAACTCTTGTCGCCACAGCAGTGCGAGCAGGTAGTCGGTTGGATTGCAGGTGATAGTGCTTCCAGTCGGTTCAGCACCACCCCCTCTTCCACAAAGTCCAGTCTCAGTAGCCAAGAGTCTGGGCAACCGCATCCTCACCCTGATCCTCCTTCTTCCCACCATGCAGAGTCTGGGCAAAGAAGAGATTCCACACTGGGATATTCCGAGGAGCTTTTTTCATCACCGTCCCTTGGCTTAGGCCTCTTGCCAAGGCCGCTTGAAGTGGGACATGAGGAGATATTGTGCCCTGATTCCCAACCTATTGAGCAAACACAGTCTGAAGACGATGACGGTGGGGAACGACAAGTATTTTCTCCCGTGGTGGATGATGATGAGACACAGTTGCCAATAAGTCAAGGGCAATTAGTGTCTCAAGAGGTTGTGGATGAGGATGAGACGCAGGTAAGTCAGGTTCTTGTTAGTTCACCATGTCAGGAGGAGGAGCAGAGTGAGGATGTGGAAGAGGAGGTGGTGGACGACGAAATAGCTGACCCAACCTGGGAAGGTGGCAAGCAGAGCGAGGACAGCAGTACAGAGGGGGGGGGATCCGCAGCAGCGCAACAGGCTGGAAGAAGTAGCGGGGTGGAAAAAGGGAGAAGGCAGGCCATGCCAACCAGGCCCGCAACTGTTCCCCGGAGCAGCCCCTTGCCAAGAGTTAGGTGTTCCGCAGTCTGGCGTTTTCTTGAGGAAAGTGCTGACAATAAACGGATTGTAATTTGTAACCTGTGCCGTACCAAGATGAGCAGTGGCTTAAAACCAGCAACCTGACCACCACCAGCATGATCCGACACATGTCAGCAAAGCACCCTAAAAGGTGGGCTGAACAACTGGGTCCAAGATCTGTGTCTGCAGGTCACACCACTGCCTCCTCTTCCCCCCTGTTACGTGCTGTCCAAGACGCAGGCCCAGATGCCTCACGCCCTGCACCTGGACCTTTGCAGGAAACATCAGCCAGCACGCCCACTTCAATGTCCCAGCGCAGAGTTCAAATGTCCTTACCGCAGGCATTTGAACGCAAGCGCAAATACCCTTCCACCCACCCACAGGCCATCGCTCTAAACGTGCAACTTTCCAAGTTGCTGGCCCTGGAAATGTTGCCGTTTAGGCTTGTGGACACCAAGGCCTTTGGCAGCCTGATGGTGGCGGCTGTCCCTTGTTACGCAGTCCCCAGACGCCGCTATTTTTCCCGGTGTGCCGTCCCTGCCTTACACCAGCATGTGTCCAGAAACATAACCCAGGCCCTGACCACCGCAGTTACTGGCAAGGTCCACTTAACAACTGACACATGGACAAGCGCTTGTGGCCAGGGACGCTACATTTCCCTGACGGCACACTGGGTGAACATTGTGGAGGCTGGGAGCGAGTTGTCACCTGGGATGGCCCAGGTGCTACCCACGCCGAGGATTGCGGGCCCTACTTCCATCCGGACTTCCGCTGCCACCTATAGTAGAGGCTGCAACCCTTCCTTCTCTTCCTCCACCTCCGCCTCCACTTCTTCCCTTGCAGAACTTCCCTTGCAGGATAGGTACGCGGACAGGGCACCCCTACCATCTGGGGGTTGCTCTGGGCAAAGGGCCTACCCTAGGGCTGCATAGGGACAGACCAGGGTTTTACAGGCCCATGTTTTTTGTTTTCCTTATTCATTTTTTCTATGTACCCAGTACCGTTTTTGGCGGTTTTTACTGCATATCTATTAAATTTATGTTTTAGGAGTCCCATTTAGTTTTTTGTCCATATTTTGAGGTGTCTCCAGCACTACGTATCTTGTCATCGGATTTGATATATCTACTGAGTGTCTTTTGGTCGTATATTGTGGTTCTTGATGGCTAGCTTTCTGTCTGGTAACGTCTTTACCGAGGCCCTTCTACAGGAGGCACAGGACATTTTTTCGGAAAAGGAACTGCCTAACTTATCTGGCCCCGCTAATTGTAAACAAATATTTAAGGATCTCTATATTGGCTACAGAAATAATATTCAATCATGGTGGGAGATTAGGTCCCTTGAGAGCTATTTATCCCACCAGATCGTTCCCAAGGGTCTGCGGATTCAGATTAAACCTGCCTTACGCATTAATTCCCCACAACTGACTCATAAATGGGAGCTCGAACTCACCCAGAGCTCCCTACGACTTATGAGTCTTTTGCTGGAGGAAGAAAAGCTGACCTTTGAGAAATCATCTATTCTTTTGAAAGGCTTGATCGATTCGGCTCTGAAATTCAAGACGGACTCAGAGTTTGATAAACGCGAAGAGTCTCTCAAAATCGCCATTGAAAAATACCAACTACTTATCAAAGAGCGTAAGCATCGCCAATTCATTAGGGACCTGAGTGAATTTAAGGACAACAGGGCTTACACTGTTTCCAATCTACCAGGTTATCAGACAGAGTCAGAGGTCTCTTCATCCGATTTTTCTGATACAGAAAAATCGAATTTACCCAGGGCAAAAAATAAACCTAGAAAAACTAACAAAAAATGGCAACGGTGGAATCGTCAACAGTATGGACAAGGACCAAGCTTTCCGCCTGGCCCTTCTTCCTCTTTGGCATCTTTGCCCTCTCCATCTACTCAACTGCAGGGGCAACCTTTTTTAGGAGGAAATCCAACACCTTACCACTTGAGGGATCGGGCGAAACCCGACATGCGTCCACAGACTCCCTACAAATAATCAACTTGTCTACACATCTATTGACCGAGGACGAAATTTCTTTATTACAGAAAGGTCTATCTTTTGTGCCCACTACTGGGTTCAACCCATTTATATGGACCAAGGATTTGAACCTTTTTTGTAGACGTCTCAAGTGGTTCAAATTTTATCAGAACACTAATCGCGATGCTTGTCTTAAGGCCGGGATACACCCCGATGACTTCCCAGATCTCAAGATCCTTATGGATCTCTGGGAAGAAAGTTCCCGCTTACCTGGTGACGGCCCCTTTACAGACCTGAGACTTCCCAGCACTAAAACCCCGCCACCTGGGAACACAGAGCACATTGACATTTTCCTTAAACTTGTTACCTCCGAGGTAGAGAAGCTTGATGTTTCAATTTCCTCCGACTATAATCTATCATGGAAGGAGTACACCGCTCTAAGAAACCTTGAACGTAATCATGAGCTAATTGTGAAACCCTCCGATAAAGGAGGTAACTTGGTGATCTTGGATCATGATCAGTATGTCAAGATGTGCCTTGACTTACTAGGAGACACGAAGAATTATCGCGTCCTTGAGTCGGACCCCACTACTCTTTTTCTTGGCTCCTTGAAACAGATCCTGGTCAATGGTTTGCAGGACAAGATAATCAGTGAGACTGAATTTAATTTTTTGTTTCCAACTTCCCCAACGATTGCCACCTTTTATGCCTTACCTAAGGTCCATAAGGGGCTGGAGGTCCTTAAGGGTCGCCCTATTGTCTCGGGAGTAGGATCGCTTACCCATCACTGTGGTCTATACATTGACAAGGTCCTTTGCGGGTTTGTCACCGCCTTTGCCGTCCTATACCCGAGACAGTATGGATTTTCTCCGGAAAATCGAATGTCTTAATCTCGACCCTGGGTCCAAGGTTGCAAGTATAGATGTAGAATCGCTCTATACATCCATCCCACATGATAGAGGTATCCAAGCTGTCACGTATTTTTTGAACACCAGAGGTACCCAGTTTAACAGACACAATCAGTTTGTTCTGGATCTCCTGTTGTTCACTCTCACGCATAACTATTTTTTGTTCAACGGTGTCTTCTACCACCAGCTCAGGGGGACTGCGATGGGGAGCCCCTGTGCCCCTTCGTATGCCAATCTCCTCCTGGGCTGGTGGGAGGACACCGTTGTTTTCTCTGAGCAGTCACTTATGTGGAATAGCGATGTGGCGTTTTGGACACGCTACATCGACGATATATTCCTCATCTGGGGTGGCAGCTGTGAGAAGTTTATTGACTTTATATCAATGTTGAATGAGAACGCTATTGGCTTATTTTTTACCTCCGTCCTTGACCACGTCTCTCTGACCTTTCTGGACCTCAGTGTCCGAATTCAGGACAATCACCTGAGTACCGCTCTGTTCCGTAAGCCTACGGCTACCAATAGTATCCTGCACTGGAATAGCTACCATCCGCATACCTTGAAACGGGGCATCCCCAAAGGGCAGTTTCTACGTACTCGCCGTAACTGCTCCGATCACAATACCTTTCTACAAGCATCTAGACAGCTCCGTGCTCGCTTTAGAGCAAGGGGCTATCCTAGGGCGGTTTTGGGGGATGCATTTAGGACAGCCGATAAACGCGATAGAGGCGAGCTCCTTATTCCGAGGGCACATAAGACGGATGATGGTACTTCTACCATCCGCCTCATTTCCAGTTTCGATGTGGCACACAAAGAAATGCGAGCAATTCTTAACAAGTTCTGGCCCATTTTATTAATGGATTCAGACCTGTCTAAGGCAATTTCTCCTTACCCCCAGGTCACCTTCCGCAAAGGAAGGAGTCTTAAGGATCGGCTGGTCCACAGTTTCTACACTGCACCTAAAAAGAAGGGAACGTGGCTAGACAGGAAACCATGCGGCATCTTTAAATGTGGCAATTGTAAAGCCTGTACGTTCATTCAACCTACGAAAAACATAACATGTTCGGTCACTCGCACCCGCTATCCTATTAACGATTTTATCAACTGTAGGAGCACTGGTGTGATTTATGTCTGCCAGTGCCCCTGCCCTCTTGATTATATAGGAAAAACTAGTCGGGAATTGAGGAAGCGAGTTCTTGAACATGTTAATGACATCAAGAATGAACGCGACACTCCTGTAGCCCATCTTTAATACCTGTCATGGAGGTGACCTTAGATTAGTGCGGTTCACCGCCGTACAACTTGTGCCCCGGTCGGCTTAGAAGGGGTGACTGGGACCGGAAGATCCTACAAAAAGAATCTGAGTGGATCTATTATTTCCGATCCCAGTCCCCCTTGGGTCTCAACGAGAGACTGACTTTCACCTGTTTCATTTAGGTTATCCTCGTCCGGTTCTGTATATATTTATGTTATAGCCTCCCTTTGTAGCCAGTTTTGACTGCTAGCCCGGCGGGTAGTCACCGCCTTTATTTTGTTTTTGGTGTTGTGAGGTTATTCTGCACACCGTATCCTTATGTATCAGGTCTATCCATGTATTTATTATTTTTTGAGTATTCGGTGTATCTCGTTTTGTACTTTCTTTTGTGTTATGTGTATAATCCCCTGTGATCCTGGCACCTTCCGCCTCCCCATAGCCCTTAGTAGATACAGTTCTTTTTGTCCCTTACCTAGATTACTCCCTTTATTGTAAGTCACCTGAACCGTGCAGCTGCTTTGCGCATATGCGCTCAGCTTCTATTCTGCGTATCAGGTGGCCTATATCCATCGGCAGTCGGTGGTTGCTATCGCAACATCTGACGCCCGCCCGGCTGCCCATGGAACGCATCGTATTTCCGGTATGCGTTCCACTTACCGGAAGTCACATGGGCCGGATATGCGGGAGCTCGCTCCTTTTTAAACTCAGTGCGGCGGCGGCATTGTCAGCACGCCGCCGCCTGGGACAGGACTGTATCACACTGCCACCAATGTAAGTCTTTATCTATATCTGTTTTTCTTTGATCTGCACGATATGCTTGTTTATTACACTTACAGGTGGTTGCTTGTCTTTCATAGGCTCCGTATATGGGCTGCAGCTTTCATCCGTGGTGTCAGGTATCAGTCCCAGTTGGGATTATCACATTTGCGTGCCATTGGTGTTATTTTGCCTAATACCCCTTGATTACTTCATATTTCCCCCTGAGGAGCCCAGACGTGGGCGAAACGCGTTGGGGTCATTATATCGGGGTTACCATTACCTACCTTTGGGTCCTGCAGAACCTTAGGGTTTCATCAGGGTCTGCAGGATAGGTACGCGGACAGGGCACCCCTACCATCTGGGGGTTGCTCTGGGCAAAGGGCCTACCCTAGGGCTGCATAGGGACAGACCAGGGTTTTACAGGCCCATGTTTTTTGTTTTCCTTATTCATTTTTTCTATGTACCCAGTACCGTTTTTGGCGGTTTTTACTGCATATCTATTAAATTTATGTTTTAGGAGTCCCATTTAGTTTTTTGTCCATCTAGCAGCACCACTCAGACTTCTGTCAGTAGCTGGAAGCAGTGTAGCACAGCAGTCGGTAAGTGTCAACAGGCCGTGCTGAAGCTTATTTGCCTGGGTGACAAACAGCACACCGCCGCAGAGCTTTGACTCTCGCCAGTCATCCTACAGCCAGGCATGGTCATATCCGATAACAGCCGCAACTTGGTAGCAGCTTTGGAGCTGGCGAACCTCCCACACATACAATGCCTGGCACATGTATTCAACTTAGTAGTTCAGCAGTTTCTGAAAACCTACCGCAATTTGTCTCAGCTTCTGATGAAGGTGCGTCGCCGGTGCGCCCATTTCCGCAAGTCACCGACAGCTTCAGCTGGCGTGGCAACCCTGCAGCAGCGCTTGCGGTTGCCGGCTCACCGACTGCTGTGCGACCTTAGCACGTGATGGAATTCCACCTTACACATGTTCAGCAGGCTTTGTGAGCAGCAGAGAGCAGTAGTAGACTACCAGCTGCACCACGGTCGGCGCCTTTCTAGTCAGCTTACGTTCTTCACAAGCGACAAGTGGGCATTGATGTCTGACCTCTGTGAGGTGTTACCCAACTTTGATGAATCTACACAGATGGTGAGCGGCGATAATGCCATTATCAGCGTAACCATTCCACTTCTGTGTCTACTAAAAAGCTCGCTGCTCACAATAAAGACCGATGCTCTGCGTGTGGAAGAGGTGGAAATGGGGGAAGACCCTACACAGGGTGATAGATAGACCACCCTCGATTTGTCTTCTCAGCGTCAATTGGAGGAGGAGGAGGAGACGGTTGCCACTTCTACACAGGGTAGACATACCACAATTACACCATCTCTTCGGCGTGGATGGGCTGAAGAGGAGGAAGAGGACGAGGAGGATATTGAGAGTGATGCTCCTGGTGGGGAGAAGCCTTGTCTGTTAGGACTCTGGCACACATGGCTGACTTCATGCTAGGCTGCTTTTCCCGTGACCCGTGCGTTATACGCATATTAAGCAACACGGATTACTGGTTGTTCACCCTTCTCGACCCCCACTACAAAGAGAACTTTCCATCTCTCATTCCTGTGGTGGAGAGGACAAGTAAAATGTTGCAATACCAGAAGGCCCTTGTCGAAAAAATTGCTCCACAAATTTCCATCTGACAACGCTGGCGGCAGAGTACGTAGTTCCTTGGCCACCCGAGGAGGGGAGACGAGGGGAACACACAGCAGTTCCAACAAAGGCAAGGAGACACTCTCCAAGGCCTGGGACAGTTTTATGACAACCCGCCAGCAGCCTCACCCTGATGAGCCTAGTGTCACAAGGAGGGAAAAGTTTTGGAAGATGGTAGAGAAGTACGTAGCTGACCATGTCAACGTCCTCAGCGATCCCTCTGTGCCGTAAAATTATTGGGTGTCTAAGCTGGACACGTGGCAAGAACTGGCGCTCTACGCCTTGGAGGTGCTGGCCTGCCCTGCCGCCAGCGTTTTGTCTGTGCGAGTATTTAGTGCCGCTGGGGGCATAATTACTGATAAGTGCATCCGCCTGTCAACTGACAATCCTGACAGGTTGACGCTTATCAAAATGAACAAGGCCTGGATTGCCCCTGACTTCTGTACTCCACCAGAGAAAAGCCGCTTAACATGAAGGAAATTTAAATAAGGCTTTAAGGGTGTATTGAATACACTCTATTATCATGCACCCCTTCCTCCATCATATGAAACAGCTTATTAGGCTGCCCTCAAAGTCCACCAGCTGGGCCTGCACCTGAATTTGTTAGCCGCTCAGCTCACCAGCTGGGCCTGCAACATAATTTTTGGGCCTGTCAGCTCATCAGCAGGCACTCAACCATAATGTCTGCTTGGTATTAGCGTGTCACTGAAATGTTTTTAACGATCTGCTCTGCAGCAGAATGTCATATGAAGAATATCATTATTTCGACGGTCAGCTCGGCATTAGCATGTCACACTTAAATATTTTTATCTGTATGCTCTTCTGCAGAATGTCCCATGAAGAATATAATGTTTTCAACGGTCAGCTTGGCATTAGTGTGTCACACTTAAATGGTTTTAACGGTCTGCTATACAGCGGAATGTCACATCAAGAAAATCATTCTTTTGGACGGTCCTATCGGCATTAACGTGTCAGACTAGAAATTTTTTAAGGTCTGCTATGCAGCGGAATGTCACATCAAGAATATCGTTTTTTTTGGACGGCAGTCGGTCCTATCAGCATTAGCGTGTCAGACTTTCAGAAAGATGTTTAACGGTCTGCTATGTGGCGGAATGTCACATCAAGAATATCATTCTTTTGGACAGTCCTCTCGGCATTAGTGTGTCACACTTGAAAATTTTTAACAGTCTGCTCTGCAGCGGAATGTCACATGAAGAATATCATTCTTTTGGACGGTCAGCTCAGCATTAGCATGTCACACTTGCAAATTTTTAACAGTCTGCTCTGCAGCGGAATGTCACATGAAGAATATCATTCTTTTGGACGGTCAGCTTGGCATTAGCGTGTCACACGTGTAAATTTTTAACGGTCTGCTCTGCAGCGGGATGTCACATGAAGAATAGAATTCTTTTGGACGGTCAGCTCGGCATTATCGTGTCACACTGGCAAATTTTTAACGGTCTGCTCTGCAGCGGAATGTCACATCAAGAATATCATTCTTTTGGATGGTCAGCATGGCAATAGCGTGTCAGATTTAAATGTTTTTAACGGTCTGCTCTGCAGCGGAATGTCACATCAAGAATATCATTATTTCGATGGTAAGCTCAGCATTAGCGTGTCACACAGCGGAATGTCACATGAAGAATATCATTCTTTTGGACAGTCAGCTTGGCATCAGCTTGTCACCCTTAAATTTGGAACAGTTTGATAAAGAGCGGTGGCAGCAGCATGTCTCCCTTAAATTTTTTTTTTACGGTCAGCTCGGCAGCAGAGTGTCAAACTTAAATTTGGGACAGTTTGATAAAGTACGGTGGCAGCAGCATGTAGTCCGATTCCATTATTCACAGCTCAAGTATTCAGTCCCCCCTGCTTGGTGTGAACACTCAAATTTTTTAAGTAAACGATTACGGCCCCCGGAACACAGAACGAACAGCATCGGGGAGGCGCGAGAGGCAGGGGCTCCAACAGTGGTAGCTCACCTCCTGCAGACAGCAACACTCGATCCTAGATCAAACTTCGAG
>ONZH01002859.1:0-28199 GCA_900303285.1 Rhinella marina
AAAGTAAGCGTAACACTGATTATTAATTCAACAGGCCCCTAGCAGTTTACGGAGAAAAAATAAAAGAGTTAAAAGTATATGTATACAACTGAGCAGAGATGAAACTAATTAGACTGAATAGCACAAAAAAATCCAACCAACATAATGAAATACATTCCTTTGTTTCTGTATTGCTAATGGTTTCTATACCTTACTCTTTTCCACTAATAATAATTCAGCTTTCAGAATTCAACAGATTTTTTATTGTACATTATAGAAAACTATATAAAGGATTATAAAATAACTTGGTGATTTAAACAAGATATATAAGGCAGCATGAAATGTGTATACTGTAATTTAGTTTTTCCAAATACTAAAAGCACAAGTACGGTACAGTAAACTCATATTTGTAGCACTGTATCCCATTGTCTATATTTATCTCTACAGATAAGCCCTGTTTTTAAGGACACGGTGCTGAAAGGGACATTTAATGCCACACTTCCAAACCCTTTGCTGAGTCACGTGGAAATTCCTCTAAAAATACAAGCAGAAAAGCCGCTATTCTCTCTGAGTGTTTGATTGTGATACAAACATTTATACATGGTAAGTGCTTACTTTCTAAAAGTGTGTTTTTTAATCATGAAAAATATTTTCTGATGGAAGGCAATACTGGTGTTGGTTCTGAATGAAGGATTCTTGCTGAGCTTTGCTATAAAGCCTGAACAATTTTCAAGCTAACATTAGGCTGCCTGAAACATGGTAAAATAGTTGGAAACAAGCAGAGGGATTCTGGTGGTCTTTCCAGCATGCCAAAAATGAGAAATATCTTAAAAAATAAGCTGCTGCTCACATGATCCAGGAATCTAAGATGTGTCCACTGATGATTCTGATTCCAGTGCCTATGGGGATGAAAGTGAGTTGGAAGGCTTAACAGAACCTTTATTGAGCAAATATTAACAAAATCATTTTAACCAGTTCTGAAGGAGCTGGGTGACATAAAGCAGGAGCTTATACAACTAAGTAACAGGGCCAAGGTGTTAAAAACTTTTCATGTCCATTGTGGACTTTCATTATGCTTATATCCAGTGCGTTTTTCATTGCCAGGACCATTTAAACTTACTTTAATGAACCTATGGAGGATAAAGAAAACCATGGAAGAAGAAACAATGCTCACATACAGTGGAGAAAAAAAGTATTTCGTCAGCCACCAATTGTGCAAGTTCTCCCTCTTACAAAGATGAGAGAGGCCTGTAATTGACATCATAGGTAGACCAGAACTATGAGAGACAAAATGAGAAAACAAATCCAGAAAATCACATTGTCTGATTTTTAAAGAATTTATTTGCAAATTATGGTGGAAAATAAGTATTTGGTCAGTAACAAAAGTTCATCTCAATACTTTGTTATATATCCTTTGTTGCCAATGACAGAGGTCAAACGTTTTCTGTCTTAAAGAAGGTTGGCACACACTGTTGCTGGTATGTTGGCCCATTCCTCCATGTAGATCTCCTCTAGAGCAGTGATATTTTGGGGCTGTCGCTGGGCTACACGGACTTTCAACTCCCTCCAAAGGTTTTCTATGGGGTTGATATCTGGAGACTGGCTAGGCCACTCCAGGACCTTGAAATGCTTCTTACAAAGCCACTCCAGGAGGTTTGCACTCAAAATCTCATGATACATGGCCCCATTCATTCTTTCATGTACACGGATCAGTCGTCCTGGTCCCTTTGCAGAGAAACAGCCCCAAAGCATGATGTTGCCACCCCCATGCTTCACAGTAGGTATGGTGTTCTTTGGATGCAACTCAGCATTCACTGTCCTCCAAACACGACGAGTTGTGTTTCTACCAAACAGTTCTACTTTGGTTTCATCTGACCATATGACATTCTCCCAATACTCTTCTGGAACATCCAAATGCTCTCTAGCAAACTTCAGACCAGCCCAGATATGTACTGGCTTAAGCAGGGGGATACGTCTGGCACTGCAGGATCTGATTCCTTGGCGGCGTATTGTGTTACTGACGGTAGCCTTTGTTATTTTGGTTACAGCTTTCTGCAGATCATTCACTAGGTCCCCCTGTGTGGTTCTGGGATTTTTGCTCACAGATCTTGTGATCATTTTGACCCCACGGGGTGAGATCTTGCGTGGAGCCCCTGATCGAGGGAGATTATCAGTGGTCTTGTATGTCTTCCATTTTCTAATTATTGCTCCCACAGTTGATTTCTTCACACCAAGCTGCTTATCTATTGCAGATTCAGTATTTTCAGCCTTGTGCAAGTCTACAATTTTGTTTCTGGTGTCCTTCAACAGCTCTTTGGTCTTCACCATAGTGGAGTTTGGAGTGTCACTGTTTGAGGTTGTGGACAGGTGTCTTTTATACTGATAACAAGTTCAGGTGCCATTACTACACGTAATGAGTGGAGGTCAGAGGAGCCTCTTAAAGAAGAAGTTACAGGTCTGTGAGAGTCAGAAATCTTGCTTGTTTGTAGGTGACCAAATACTTATTTTCCACCATAATTTGCAAATAAATTCTTTAAAAATCAGACAATGTGATTTTCTGGATTTGTTTTCTCATTTTGTCTCTCATAGTTGAGGTCTACCTATGATGTCAATTACAGGCCTCTCTCATCTTTTTAAGTGGGAGAACTTGCACAATTGGTGGCTGACTAAATACTTTTCCCCCCCACTGTATTTGGTATCCCTGACACAGTTCTCTGCCCACAAGTGATGGATTGCATTATTATAGAAAGAGGCCACCATGCCTTACAACCTAGATCCAAGGCTTTAGACCTCCAAGAGATATCACATGTTGTTTCCTGAATTATTGAGATAGAGAATTAATCCTTACTAAAGCAAGAGGATGGGAACATCTCCAGTATGAGAATTTGGCTGTTACAATTTTCTAAGACTTTTTATTGATGACATTAGAAAAGTAAAGGCTTCTTACATACTGATTTGCTCGAATAATATTATATTCCGCTGAAATTTCCAGTTCAGTTTGGCATTCACTTACATTGGCTGTAAAAATTTTTATCATACATATCTGAAAATGCTTTTCAATGGAAAACTTGCAAAAATAAAATCCCCTCCACAAATATGGTATTGCTGCATCTGTAATAACCTGTACTACACAATTATCATGTTATTTATCAATGTCTTTAAAAAAAAACTATATCAGAATTGGTGTTTTTGAAATAAAAATGGAATAAAAAGCAATGAAAATGATACAAACAAAAACTACAAGTCGTTCTGCAAAAATAAAACCCCCACACAGCTCTATAGAAAGAAAAACACAGGGATGGGATACCGTGATGCAAAAACATTTTCTTTTTTTAAAATTAAAAAACTCAGGGGCACATTTATTAAGACCGGTGTTTTAAACTGACTTAGTTTTTTCGCATTCCCCACCCTAGAAAGAGTTAATAAAAGTTAATCAGTAAATTATGTGTACCCCAACATTGTGCCATTAAATGCTACAACTTAACCCGCATTAAACAACCCCTCATATGGCTGCATCTATGGAAAAATAAAAAGTTATAGTTCATGGAAGGCCACAATCAAAAATGTGCTTGGTCACTAACACCCAAAACGCATGCAGGGGGAAGGGGTTAAAATACATAATGGGAGTCTTCAAGGATGCTCTCTTTCATTACTGCATGATGGTGATGGGCACCCTTTTGCCATTTCTGTTGTTAAATTGGGGACACTGGAGCACAAGTTGGCTACTTACACAGATGACCTGCTTTTTCTTGCCTCTAATCTTGATCACTCCCTTCCTTGTATTAAAGGTATTCTGGTAAAGTTCAGTGTTTTATCTAATCCTAACACTAATCCCACTAAGGCCTCCTTTACACAACTGCATCTGTGTCAGTGGTTCGCATTTTGCAGATCGGTATGTCCTGCCCTCTGTGACTTGACCAATGAATGTGACTTCACATGGCCTAGGGAAAGCTCCGAGAAGGCCATGGCATTGCTGCGAGCGCCGATGTCTTCTCAGACAGTTTATTTGCAGGGGTTCCCTGTGGTGGCTCGCCACTGACCAGATACTGATGACTTACCCTGAGGATAGGTCATCATTAAAAGTATCTCAGAAAACCTCTTTAAGCTAGTACCAAACAAAAACACCCATCATGCTCAGGTTTGTAGTTTTTCAACAGCTAGTAAGCAACAGGCTGGAGACGCCATAAAATAACATATAGTAGCTTGCTAACTTTAACAATAACAGTTAAAAGTGTAGTATTAGCTCTACTTACTGTTATGTCATCTCTTCAAGGACAACAGAAATAGTACCACATTTCTCTGAGATTCTTTTTATTTTTGTAACTCTGTTGCTGATTTACACAGTAACTTCTGGACATCTGCAAAATTGACATAACGACATAAGAATTGTTGGTTTGTATCCAATGTAGGCTCTCTTGTCTGTTACACAATATAGGCAAGGGAACTTATCACAGATGTTGAGATAGAGATGGCAGCCTTTCACGTGAAATGGCCTCAATCTAGTACTTTTAGTACATACTCTAAAATGTAAGCACAGAAATATGATATTTCATAACTGATAAATAGATATGATAACAAAACTATTATGTCAACTGTTGTTATGGCTCAGAATGCATGGGGGCTTTCACATGTTGTTAGCATCCCCTCCATTGTCATCAGGCCTGTTTTAAGTTATTTGAGACTGTAGGGGAGCAGGATAAAATACAAAAGCCTTGAAACGACACTTACAACAGAAAGAGGTATCATTGTTAAAACAATCTTCATTGAAAAAATACAAAATATTATATTTCTGTAACAGCAATCTTGTTGAGAATAAAGTTCTGCATGGGAGAGCAAAGTAATCTCAGTTTACAACACTGTTGAAACTGGAATGTTTTTTTTTCCTGAAAGGTAATCTTCATTATAATAGTAGATAGAGTCCTGGAATGCCTGACTGAATGATAGCTCTATTGCTCTTGGATAGATCTAGATAAACAATTTAAAAGAGGAGCATTGCAATGAGAAGTGGGAGAAACCCTTACCTGCCACGCTACTGGCATAGCATTTTTTAGTGCTTTAATTGAGTCACCACCCCTCTCTCCTCCCGAATCTAACTGATGGTCTGACAAAGTATTAAGTGAGACTCTCTGCTGTATTAAAATTTTAGTAAAAGACTCTTGACAGGAACTAGTGAGTAGCCATGGAGAGACTTCAAAACATTATATCCAGTAAAAAAATAAAAAATAAAATAAACAAAAAGTATGCCATTGAATATTCACATTAGATTGTTAATATGTGATAAATTGAAATGGAAGTAGCCTTTTATCACAAAAAGCCTATATGCCCCATTTTCTCTACTTTTTTGGGCAAATAAATATGAAAGGGAAGATGCATCAGTGTTATGGGCAAGTAAACAAGCCTTATTGATGAGAAGTCCTTTTATGGAGCAAGAGAGGGAGATGTAGAAGGAAAACAATCTCCCAGGAAAGATAGTAGATGGTTTAAAAAAAACAGAAGAAGAAAACAAAAAAGAACAAGAAAGCAAGCTACTTTAATCCCTGTGATCAGGTGTTATCACAGAGGTAAGATGTGTTTGACTAAACATATACAAATGAATAGCTGTATGTTGTCTACATGACTTAATAGGGCAGATGTACATGATCTGTAATTTTGAGACAAATGGATGGGCTTGTGTCGGAGGAAATCTTGGAAATATATTTCATAATAAAAGAGGTTAAAGAACCTAGAGGTTGTGCTGTTGTCAAATCTTCAATGTAACATATCAAATAAAACGTGCTTTAGACATGGCATTTCCTTGGGTGTTTTTCCCAAGAGCTTCTAGATAGGAATTGAAAAGCGGCAGGATAAAGAGGTTTAAAGTGCTAGAAATAAAAGCGCTGTTAAAAATGGTAAAATAAATGCTAAACATTTTTAAAAAGTGCTAAAAACACATGGCATAAGAAGAAGAAAAACTTCCCCCAAAAAATATGTGTAAAGGAAATGAAGCAAGAGAGCAAAAGTAAAATAAGAAGAAAATAATAAAAAGAGAAACATGAGGGATAAAGCATCTATAGAGAAACCCCATAAAGAAACGTTCCATATAAGTCTGCAAGCTGGTAAACTTTCATTAATAAGGAACCCATCTAGAAATGCTTTAATCTCAGTGCTTTGGACTGTAGTCCTTTTCCAGGCCTTTATTGGTGTCTGTTTAGTGAAAGACAAAAGTGGGGACTTAGATTTGAGAATGTGCATTATATTTTAGATATTATTGAACCATTTCGGTATGAATAATCATTTCTAGATCTCCCGCAGTGAGTATATATGTTCTGATTAAATGATCCATGAACTGAACATCTTGTGTGAGACTCATCAGGACCTGATAGTTGTAGGAGTTTGGAATCTAATTTATCAGTCTTGCAAATGCAGACTTTTCAGTGTTGGACTGTTTTTCCTTGGGCCCACCAGAAAAAGTTGTTTTTCTAAAGGCCCAACCCCTATATCATCAATACAATTGAGTAGGTTTAAATCAACTGAATAGAGGCAAATCATTGGCTCCAAAGGCAGCCAAATAATTGCTTTTCCTCCTTGATCTTTGTTGGCCATTAGGGTGCCTTCACACGTGGTGGAAAATTCTTCCAGAAAATCCATAACACCAAGACTTCCCCCATGTTATCCTATGAGACTGAAAATTGTCCATCCCAGCATTGTGTTCTACTGCAAAATGTACATTCCGCAGTCTAAATAATGTTTTGCAGATTTTCTGTACGTGCATCTCTCCATTCAATGCAATGGCAAATTGATTCTGCAATGGAAAATGCTGTGGAAAAATCTGCAACAAAATCCATGCAGTGATCTCCTCAGCAACATGGGGTGGAGCAATCGCTATGCCATTGCTCGACCCCATGCTCTACAATGGTTTGCCATCGGCCAATTGTAATTAGACATCATGATGTGTCGCTGGCAAATCCTGATCTTTCAGCATATTGAAAAATCTGTATTGCCTGCTCGTTCTTCTTGCAATTGGAGGCAGTATTACACTGCAAGATGATCGCTACAGAGCTTAACTACGAGCGCTTGTTAGCGATCATCGGGCAAAAAATCTGCCAGTCTAATATACCGTCTGTGTCTAAGAATGCATTTACACCAATAGATTATCTGACAGATTTTCTGACCATTCATTGGTCAAACGGTCATTTACACACACAGATCTTTTGTTATACACACCAACTATTGGTCTGATTGGACAGAAATTGGTCAGATAATTTGTTGGTGTAAATGCACCCTAAATGCAATACACTTGTAAAGATATAGCAGTCTTCACTTAATGTTTATACTGTACTTTACGCTGGAAATCAAACAACTTTTCCCTGATGGGAGGCACTTGTCTGTACAAATCCAATTGTTACAGTAAGGGGTTAAGGGAGATCATGAGCATAGGTGGGCAGCGCAGGGTCTCTATATAATGCTTTACTGATGCGGCTTAGATCTCTCATAGACCCTTACTCCGTTGTTAGATCCCTGTGCTCTCACTTTGTTGTCAGCTTTATGGCCTCATCATACTGCAGCCACTCCTATCTAGCTTGGTGGTAGGTATTTTCTAAGGTCACTCCTTGGACTACTCTCAGATGGAACACACAAATTATCAATGCTTGCACTGGTAAGCCAGGGCTGTTTACTTCCCTTTCAGTACCACTATAACACTGTCCTCTCTATTCCAGCCCTGGGTCCACCCTCATGGGCCATGCATGCTCTTGTGCCATAGACTCCTATACACCTTCAATGGCCTCAGAGTGTAACCTACCAATACACTTCCAGCCTCTGACATTGATACCATTCCCATCATATTCATCGTCTCCCCATTTATGATACTTTGCAATGTTATGAACAAATGGTTCACACAATCCCAATTTTTAAACAAGGCCAGCATAATCAAATCTGTCTTCCCCCAGTGAACAAATTGGGTAAGACAATCACCACTCTTTACAAGAAGAAAAAGCGCAACTCCAAAAACATGTCATTTTGCCATGGTCAAGACTGTATTTTGTTGACAAACCAATTAAGATGGAAAAAATGATTATGCTTTTTATGGTCTGAATCACACATGCAGTTTTTCTGCTGTTTTGACAATGTAAAAAATGGATCCAACAGGCAGAAAACACCCTTCTTAGCTTTAGGCTTTCCTTGTACACACAAAAGGTGCAGTCTTACTCCAGTAGGGGGTGGCATAACAAACAACAATAATTGATAACTCTGACATAAATTATGGCAACACAGGCTAAAGAAAAACTGACTTTAAAATTATTCTCATGATGGATACCTGACCTGATGATTTTCAGGCTTTTCATTAAGTATTTTACATTACCATAGTTTTCGCTTTATAAGACGCACCCGACGATAAGACGCTCTCCAGATTTTAGAATAGGAAAATAAGAAAAAATATTTTTCATCGTCGTTCTCTTATTTCATTATAGACTTATAATATGTCTTTTTTTAATAAATACTTGCATTTCCCATAGTTTAACAAGCCTGTAAAATTTTACTTAGGATGCTGTGCTCTGTCATTCCTCTGTTATCCCAACTAGAAATTTAAGAATACATTGACAACTAGATGCTACCAGTAGGGGGTGTGTCCCTGCACACAGAGACACTCACCAATCAGTGCTGACAGAGTCATAATGTTCAGGGTACATGGACCCACTCATTTTGACAGGGGGCTTGCAAATCATTCATACGTTTCTAGAAGGAGTAATAGAGGAACAAGCCGACAGAGTTTTAAAAAGCATGGACTAGAATTATTATTTAAAAAGGAATACACATATTTCGGGCTCATGCACACGAACGTGTGGCGGCCGTGTCCGTGCTGTGAACCGTGGGGTTCCAATCCATGCCTCCGTTCCGCATCTCCAGGATTGCGGACCCATTAAAGTGAATGGGTCCGTGATCCGTGATGCGGGGTGCACACGGCCAGTTCCACGTGTTTTGCGGATATGCGGGCTGTAATACAGCCACGGCCGAGCAACGGCCAGGTGCATGAGCCCTTTCTAAGACAAGCATGCCAGGAGAGCTGACAGCATTTATTGCACTGCAATGAATAGGGAATGCTGTAGCTTCAAAGAACCACTGCAAGCCCTTGAAATTTACAGTTTTGGAATTAAAAATGTAAAAACAAAAGCAGAAAAAATGCAGCAAAATACAAAATCTGAACTCATCTTTCTGTTTACTGTACTTTTTTTTATGTACATGGTCTCCAGTAATATTGCTGAGCTACCATAGGAATGGCTGTACAGAAAAATAATTCAACATGTGTGGGTTCATATGTGTGTTTATTTCTGTCCCACAGTTGCCTCTCCATAACTGCAACAGCCCTCATTTCTACAGATGCTTCCTATCAATCTGAAGAGACATCACTCAATACGGTGCACAAACACTTCCATACACAGGAAAACATGACTACTAGCAAGATTTAGCTTGATTTCAGCTTCTATTCATTTTCAGCTTTCTTGTTACCTGTGTTACAAATTTGTCCAATAAAAAAACATTGTCATTAAATAATTGTGTAATTGATTTTTCTCAGTTTTCATTCCTTCTGTGTGAAACATAAGAAATAACAGAAGACAATATTTTGAACACTCATTAACTGATTTACATCCGATAGACAGAGTCTAAGGATCCTTGTAGACGAGTGATAAAAAAGCTTCTCTGTGTTCTGACTAGAGACCCAGGTGAATGTTAAAACAGATCTACGAGTATGGAGTGTTGTGATTTTCTCTGCATGGAATGATGGTCTGTGGTGTAAAATTGCCCACGTGAGCATAACCACTGGTCAGTGTTCAGTCCGGGTGCTGACTGCTCTAAACTCAAATTGAAAAATCGCCCATCTGAAAGTGGACAGAATAATGCTAGTCTACAGGATGTGTGGTATGTGAAGTGGAGAGGGACAAACTAATGTCATAATATCTATAAAAACATCAATCTTGGTGTAGGTTTACACAAGTGCATTGTGATGTAAGCATACAGCCTGGTTGTGGAGACTGCCTATTTAGGCTGGATTTCCATGTTCAAGTTTATGATGATTTTTTTGAAGGAAAACCCAAAAACAGACTATAAACAGTGGACACCAGTGGCGTACTGCCAATATAGGCAGACCACGCAGCTGCTATGGGGCCCGCAGCACAGGGGGGCCCGGAGAGCAAGGAAGGCCCTGCCCCATACATATACTCTGCACAACACAGGCAGCCAGGTTATTCATAATTAACTAGTTAACCTGGGGCATTGAAGTAGCCTGCGGCCTGCCCACTTGTGTTCCCTTCTTATGCTCAGCACCCGCCCCCCTTTCCTCCTCCTCTCCCCCTCCCCTCCCCCGTAGGTCCGCTCACCCCTGCAGTCCAGGGATAGATGTTGGGCTAAAGGACCTTTCTGACGTCAACCGACCACGTGACCAATGGGGGAGGAGCCTGAGGAGAAGAGAGCTGTATTGCTGTATGGAGAGGAGCCAGGCTGGAGTATGGTGAGGTCTAGCTGTGTGTCCCTGTGTGTGTCCCTGTCCCTGTGTGTCTGTCTGTCCCTATGTGTCCCTGTCCCTGTGTGTCTGTCTGTCCCTGTGTGTGTCCATGTCCCTGTGTGTCTGTCTGTCCCTGTGTCTCTCTGTCCCTGTGTGTGTCTGTCTGTCCCTGTGTGTCTGTCTGTCCCTGTGTGTCTATGTGTCCCTGTCCCTGTGTGTCTGTGTCCCTGTCCCTGTGTGTCTGTCTGTCCCTGTGTGTCTGTCTGTCCCTGTGTGTGTCCCTGTCCCTATGTGCCTCTCCCTGAGTGTCCCTGTGTTTGTCCCTGTGTGTGTCCCTATCCCTGTGTGTCCCTGTGTGCGTATCTTTCCCTGTGTGTGTGTCCATGTGTGTATTTGTCCCTGTGTGTATCCCTGTCTCTGTGTGTCCCTGCTCCCGTGTGTCCCTGTTTGTGTGTGTCTGTCCCCCTGTGTGTCTATCCCCCTGTCCCTGTGTGTGTCCCTGCCCCTATGTGTCCCTGTCCCACTGTGTGTGTCCCTGTACCTGTGTGTCTGCCCCCCTGTGTGTCTGTCGCCATCACCATGCCCACAGTGTTCCTATGTCTTGACATAGCTGCATCAGGACATTTTGTGTGGGGAAGAAGAAAGAAGAGGAGACAGCGCCACCAGCATGGAGTCCGTGGGAGAGGCACACCAAAGACGTAGGTAACACTACCACATGATCTACACTAGTGTTATCTTGGTTTTACATAGGACTGCAGGTAACACTACCACATGATCTACACTAGTGTTATCTGTGGTTTTACATAGGACTGCAGGTAACACTACCACATGATCTACACTAGTGTTATCTGTGGTTGTACATAGGACTGCAGGTAACACTACCACATGATCTACACTAGTGTTATCTGTGGTTTTACATAGGACTGCAGGTAACACTACCACATGATCTACACTAGTGTTATCTGTGGTTTTACATAGGACTGCAGGTAACACTACCACATGATCTACACTAGTGTTATCTGTGGTTTTACATAGGACTGCAGGTAACACTACTGCATTATAAGCACTAGTGTTATCTGTGATTTTACATAGGACTGCAGTTAACACTACTACATTATCAGCACTAGTGTTATCTGGTGTTACATAAGACTGCAGGTGACATCTCCTACATTATCTGTACTCAGAGAGTCATCACTGTGTTATCTGTGGTGTTACATAGGACTGCAGGGGACATCTACTACATTATCTCTACTCAGAGAGTTATCACTGTGTTACCTGTGGTGTTACATAGGACTGCAGGTGACATCTACTACATTATCTGTAGTTAGAGAGGTATCACTGTGTTACCTGTGGTGTTACATAGGACTGCAGGTGACTAGAGATGAGTGAATCGATTCGTTGGTTCGTATCGAATCTTGGGAATTTTTAGCTGCGAAGTGAATCCGAATATTAGGTGATTCGCTTCGGCTTTGTACGCATTCGCTACGTAGTTTGTCCTATAAATTATACGCTATTGCTGTGTATAAGTTACTGTATACGCTGTTGCGTACGAATTCAATTCATTAGCGAACTTTTACTGTTAGTTTGTTTATCGTGCGCAAAAGCCCGGGAAGAAAGCGTCACCTGACCTAGTGGGCAGGGCTTGCTCTGATTGGCTCAGGCTCGGTAAGCCAGTGACGCATCACTTCTGCTGCGACTGCTGAGATGAGCAGAAGCACTGAGTGAAGTTCTGAGACCTGTTTTGTTAAAATTTTATATAATAGCTCTGGGAATCCATATTACACATATCAGGGATACTGCAGGGCAATTGCAGGGCCAGTTCAGGGCTAGTATTTAATCAAGCAGGGAGAGAGAGACAGGGAGAGATAGGGAGATACAGGGACAAAGACCAGCTGCAGAGCCACAGAGTGAATTGAAAAATGTCTGGAATGGATAAGCAAAAGGGGTCCAGTTCCAGCCAGACTTTGAGCTTTAAAAAAATAGGAGAAGGTGGCACAGGGCAGCAGTGCCAAGGACCTGTAGCCGGAGCATCTACTAGTAGTATTTGCAATACTTGGCCGTTGTTCCACCAGGCTAACCCACCAAGGCGCAAAATTGTAGTGGAGGAGAAAGTAGATGAGGTAGTGGAGTGGATGGCACGCTCATCTCATTCTCAGCCGGATGATCTGCTGACATCTGCTGATACAGTATCCATATGTAGCCAGGGGTCAGACTCGTCCTGCTCCACCATTCCACTCAAGCAAACCCCATTATTTTCTGCCACCTCTCGTGCTTCAGTGTTCCCTCCTAGTGGTGTCCCTTCTGCAATTTCTAAAAAAAGAAGCCACCGAAGCCTACCTTATAATTCGGCGCTTATAGAGGACAGCCTCCCTGAGGCCAACAGTGGCCGGAACTGTCCCACTATGCACTAGGGCTTCTTTCCTGCCCAGCCTCAAGTGTCATGTCAGAGAGGGTTTTTAGTGCCGCTGGGGCAGTGTTCAAAAAAATACCTTTATAAAAATGAATAATGGCTGGATTACATCCAAATTTCATACTCCTCTTGCTGATGCTGGTGGTGATTATATCAGGCCTTGCAGGGCAGAATAGTCTGAGTGTCTTCCCACTGTTGCTGTCAGCCAGGCCATAATTTTACAGCCAAATGTCTTGTGTCATGTCATGTCATGTGCGAACCCGAAGTCTCCAAAACCCTATTTCAAAAGCAAACACTGTTGCAGGGGCGTAGCAATAGGGGAAGCAGGGGAAGCAGCTGCTTTGGGGCCCAGACCCACAAGGGGCCCCCTCAGGAGGGAGACTAATTGATTTTTTTGTCAGGGCCCCCTCAACAGTATTATACAATGACATTATATACAGTGACACTATATGAAACGGATGGAGCGGCTGTCAGGCCTTGTCTGGGAGAGCTCAATGTTGACTAGCCACAAGAGTGAGGGTTGCATGTGAGTTGTGGGTTGCGAAGAAGTTTCTGGGGGGGCCCCGTTCAAAAATTTGCTGTGGGGCCCAGTTAGTTGTAGTTACGCCACTGCACTGTTGTCTACCTCCGACTCCGTTCTCTACGCTTAGTAGGAGAGTAGCTGTTGTTAGTTAACGTTACTAATAGTTCTATTTAGTATTGTTAGGTTTGTTTTGGAGCCTCAGCCTTTAGCCCCCCCTCCCAAAAAATATATATATATATATGTGTTATATATATTTAAAAATAAAAATACACATTTTTTTACACTGCCTCTGCCTCCCGTACAAGTTATATCAGCAGACATTGTTATACACCACCGCAGTCTGTTGTATTTATTTTACCTCTCACTCTATGCTGATATACCCCGTCCCCTACTACTACTGGCTGGGGCAGCCATAAAAAGCTCATATATAATTTTCACTGCCTATGTTAAGGTAGAATGTACAGGCTTGTTGCCCAAACAAGCCAAGCCTTTTTTATTTTTCTGTCTGTCAATTGTAATCAGTGAACAGGAGTGTGTGTAATGTAGTAATACTTCGGCCGGCAGACAACGCTGTGTTCATTAATATGGGAAAATGACCGTGGGAAAAAAAACTCTGTCTTCTTCACACTATGTCAGGATCAGGAAGGTGTTAAAGGTTTAACCCTTTCACTCCCGGAGGTTTTTTCGGTTATGCATTTTCGTTTTGCGCTCCCTGCCTTCAAACAGCCATAACTCTTTTATTTTTCTGTTCACATAGCTGTATGAGGGCTTGTTTTTTGCGGGACAAGTTGTACTTTCCAACGCCACCATTTAATATTGCATATGGTGTAGTGGGAAGCGGGAAAAAAATTCCAAATCAGGTGAAATTGCAAAAAAAACGCTATTCCGCTACAGTTCTACGGGTTTCTTATTTACAGCGTTCAATGTGCATTAAAACTGACCTGTTATTTTCATTCTACTGGTCAGTACGAATCCGGCAATACCTAATATGTATAGTTTTTCCTGCGTTTTGATAGTGATAAAATAATTAGAAAGTTACCCTTTTTTTTTCCTTGTCATATCTTGACCCCTATAACTTTTTGGTATTTATGTGTACAGAGCTGTATGGGGGCTCATTTTTTGCGGGGCGATCTGAAGTTTTTATTGATACTATTCTGGGGTGTGTATGACTTTTTGATCACTTTTTATTTAATTTTTTTTTTTTTTAAAAGGGCCAAAAAAGGCAAATCGCCATTTGGACGCTTTTTTCCGCCACACAATTTGCCGTATTGGAATTTTTTTTTATATTTTAAAAGTACGGGCGTTTTCGGTCACGGTGATACCCATGATGTCTATATTTATTGTTATTTAGGTATTTATTTTTTTATTATACGGAAAGGGGGGTGATTTGAACTTTTATATCTTTTTTATTTTTTATATATTTTTTAGCATTTTTTTTAATTTTTTTGACTATTTGAAAGCTCGAATATGAGCTAATATATTGTGGCTTTTTTTTTCTTTATGAGCAATCAGGGATTTTCTAGACTCAGATAAATCCAAGAATTGCTCATCTCTTATCCTGGCCTGCCATCTAGTGGCCAGAATAAGAATTGCACTTTGAAAACTGTAATCCTCACCAGCGAGGATTACAGTTTTCATATGGTGTACAGACACCCCGATTGGCCACACGGGGTGTCTGTACTCCACCCGGAAGCGAAAGCTTCTGGGTTCAGACGCAACTAGATGCCGTGATCACGTGTGATCACGGCATCTAAACGCCCAGCAAGACGCCGCCGATCAAGTAAGTAGCGGCAAGTCTCTGCTGTTAGAAACAGCAGAGACTTGCCGGCCATGACGCCCGCCGCACTTGCGAGCGGGCGCCATGTGCCCGCATAGCCCCAGCGCCGTACATGTAAGGGTTAACAAAACACTAAAAGCACAGGTTTTTCAAGAATATTTTAGTAATAAATAAAAACTTCTTTTTAAAAAATAAATAATATAATAAACAAAAGAAAGGAACAAAAAATAAGATTACGCGGCCTTTGCCGACGTCGGGCCATCATGTCCTGCAGCTCTTGCAGCTCCAGCTGCAGGCCACGAATGAGCCGGGAGGCAGTGTGGAGCCTGGACCCAAGGCTCCGTAATCCAGCCTCCACTTCGAAGTCAGTGGGGATGTCTGTAGGGGTGGAAACAGTTATGTACTTAGTTTGTATGATCGAGTTACAGTGGTTGTCCCACAAAAAAAATATAAACTTTCACGTACTGGAGCGACTTATTCTGTGACATGTATTCTGTACTGACTGAGTCTTTTGTAGTACTTACTGGACACCCATACGACGTGGTCTTCCCATGGTCCAGGGGAAAACTGCTCCCTGTCGGTTGGAGCTACCAAAGATAAAACATACATTTAGCTCATATTTTGGAGACAGAAGGTCCACCCATTACATTTTTTTTTTTAACCTACCTTCTACCTCTGGTAGCTGGGCTGGTGGTGTTGGAGGGGCAGGTGGGGTCCTCTCTCTACTATTAAGATATTATGGGTGTGAGAGGGGGGCCATATCATATTTTTTTCTTCTAAAAAGGTATTTATGGCAATAGATAACATTATCGTAGCAATAACTTTCTTTATATCGTTAACACGGTGCGGTAGGAATACTTTGGATATCGCCCATTGACAGTAGCTGCAGCATGGGCACGTCTTTGAGTCTGTGTGCAGGAGGAGGAAGCGCTAACTATGAAGGGGCATATAAGGGTACTTTCTTTCGAACTAGTGCATTTGCCTGACACAAACGGGAGAACGGCCAGCACCATTAACAATAATGACTAGAATACCTTCACTTAAGTTGTTTGGGTCGAGAGTTAGAGGCGTTGCCTAGCATGAAACAAAATTACTGCAGCACACTACGCACGACCACGTTGTCCTTCTATACTTTTTTCATTATTGGCAGTGACTGCTGGTATATACACATATCAAATATTTTGTTACTCACCCTGCCGTATCTCTGCGCGGATCTCATTAAGCAGCTCTGGGCATTTGAATTTCAGATCTGGCCCGGGGCCCGCACGGTGTGGAAACGATGGCGCAAGCCTTGGATCACCTGCTGGATCACCTCCTTCTTATGCTGGTTTGGATGGCGGAGTGTGCCATCGTAATCCTCTCTGTCCATCAGCCGGATCAGGAATTTCAGCTCTTCAGAGCTAAATGATGAGGATCGCCTAGATGCCATTTTCGAATATTCGCTCTGTCTCTGAGTGCACGCCTGCATATTACGTAATCGCTTAGACAATAGTACGCTGAGGATTCGTACACTATTAGTACGCTCATGCGTACGTCTTCTAAGAAGTTACGTGCATATTTTAAATGAACGTTCGTTATTAGTACGCAAATGTTTTCTAATAGCACGTAATAACGTATATTTTGTACGCAAATACAACGAATCTATTCGTCGAATATACGAATCTTAGGAAAAGTTCGGCGAATGTTCGGCGAATAATTTTTTGAATGATTCGCTCATCTCTACAGGTGACATCTACTACATTATCTGTAGTTAGAGAGTTATCACTGTGTTATCTGTGGTGTTACATAGGACTGCAGGTGATAACAACATTATCCGTACTTGTATCGTCCCAGATAGGAGGCAGGAGAGTCTTGGTGGCTACTTGGCTTTCATACTAATTTTTAATGAGAGGGGGGTGCCATTTAGATTTTTGCCTCAGGAAGCAGAAGAGCTAGAATCGGTCTTGTCCGTTCCTATGTCCAGTTCCCCCCACCCTTCCTACATATCTGCATGTGGTGCCCGGGCATTTTGGGGGGCAAAATAGGGGTTAGATAACCCCTTTAACCCTTAGGACACCACAAGTTTATTTTGTTTTTGCATTTTCATTTTTTCCCCTACCTTCCTTAAGCCATAACTTTTTTATATTTCCGTTTACATAGCTGTATGAGGTCTTATTTTTTGCGGGACAAGTTGTACTTTTGAATGTCACCATTTAATATGACATACAATGTAGTGGTAAGCGGGGAAAAATTCCAAATGGAGAGGAATTGGGAAAAAAACAATTCCTCCACCGTTTTATGGGTTTTGTTTCTACGGCGTTCCCATTGCAGCAAATGGGTGTGCCAGGGGAGCAGCCAGGGCAGGAGGTGGGATGGGCCAGGGGTGGGTACTGGGCGGAGTTAGGGGGCCCAATTCAGATTCTTGCTATGGGGCCCAATGAATTCTATGTACGTCCCTGGTGGACACACACATATAAAAAAAAACATGTTCTCCTCTTTTTAAATCCACTCCTGGCTGTAGCTTAAAAGGCTGCATTAAAAACATGAGCATGGAAATCAAGCTTAATATTGGGATAAAATTACAATGCAATTAAGGCCTCTATAACACGACAGTGATTTGCAAATGTGTGCAGTCCTTGGTCTCCATGGACATTAATGTGTGTATTCACTCATCAGTGGCTTTCCACAGATCATCGGGCTATGGTGGCATCATGGAAGCATGCCCTGTTTTTGTCCGTGATTAAGGATCCCTCACACACATAGTGTAATCATGGGTCCACAGACACAATAATAATAATAATTAGTGTTGAGCAAAGTTAAGCATCCACAGTGGAATTTGGTACAAATTTTAGGAAAAATTTGACTGTAAACTAAGCCGAATTTCCTCACACTTCATGGTAACAAATTATTTTTCCTAAAATTGTGGCTGGAGATCTCTTAGAAAGAGCAGAAAAAAAAGTACTCACCTCATCCAAACAGTGCTCAAACAGTGACATCATCAAACAGCAACGGCCACGTTGAGCCCGTACAAGGATTGAAAATTGCTATCTGTGTCACTAGTAGGAAATACCTTTTCAGCCTAGCAGTGTATGTAGAATAAGGAATACACATGGAGGGCAAAAGACAGACACACAGACCAAACATGGAACCTTCATGGACATCTTCATCTTCATCACTGGCCATCTTGTCACAGATGTAATTACAGACACAGACATATGCAAAAAGGCCTAACTAACCACCTACATTAAAAGCAGGTTTACATGCATGTTTTTTTTTACTAGAAATGCTTTTTATTTTACAGCTGAAACATGTTAAATCAATAAGTCTCGTTTAACAAAACTGTCTAACAGGAAAACTGGCTTAGTTGTCCATAGCAACCAATCAGAGCTCACCTTTCATTTCTTAAAGTGTTCTGAAAAAAATGAAAGATAAGCTCTGATTGGTTGCTATTGACAGCTATGACAGTTTTCCTGTTAGACAGTTTTAATAGATGAGGCCCAATGTATTCACCTTTAGGGCTGTTGCACACGATTGAGTCCATTGTGGGAATCATGCTCCGTGTGTGAGCATGATCCTCAGTTCTGGAAACTGCTCATCTTGCATGAGCGCACAGCCTCATCTTGATATATATTGCTATGTGCCTCTGCATGACCTTAAGGATCATACTGACATTAAGCTGTCAGTATGATCAAGTAAAAGTAAGGCCAAGCAGAGGCACATAGCATTATAAATCATGATAATGCTGTGCGCTTCTGCAAGTCCAGAACTGAACATCATGCTCACACATGCAGCGTGATTCCCACAATGTATTTCCTGGTGTGAAACAGAAAACTACAAGTGCAAATACCAAATTTCAAAACCTTGGCTATCATGGTGTGCATTTTTATGCACTTTTTTTATTTTTGTTTTCAATAAAACAACCAAACAGTTAAGTGTAAAACCACCCTAACATTGAAAACATATAGTTAGGTCCATATATATTTGGACAGAGACATTTTTCTAATTTTTGTTCTGTACACTACCACAATGGATTTTGAACAAAACAATTAAAATGCAGTTGAAGTTCAGGCTTTCAGCTTTAATTCAGTGGGTTGAACAAAATGACTGCATAAAAATGTGAGGAACTAAAGCATTTTTTAAACGCAATCCCTTAATTTCAGGGGCTCAAAAGTAATTGGACAAATTAAATAATTGTAAATAAAATGTTAATTTCTAATACTTGAAAGGGTTGAAAACCCTTTGTTGACAATGACTACCTGAAGTCTTGAACTCATGGACCTCACCAGACGCTGTGTCTTCTCCTTTTTAATGTTCTGCCAGGTCTTTACTGCAGCGGTTTTCAGTTGCTGTTTGTTTGTGGGCCTTTCTGTCTGAAGTTCATGCTCTATTGGGTTCAGATCAGGTGACTGACTTGGCCATTCAAAAATATTCCACTTCTTTGCTTTAATAAACTCCTGGGTTGCTTTGACTTTATGTTTTGGGTCATTGTCAATCTGTATTATGAAACGCCAACCAATCAGTTTGGCTGCATTTGGCTGGTTTTGAGCACACAGTATGTCTGTGAAAACCCCAGAATTCATCCGGCTGCTTCTGTCCTGTGTCACATCATCAATAAACACTAGGGACCCAGTGCCATTGGCAGCCATGCATGCACAAGCCATCACACTGCCTCTGCCGTGTTTTATAGACGATGTGGTATATTTTGGATCATAACCTGTACCATGCTTGCACCATACTTTTTTCTTTCCATCATTCTGGTAGAGGTTGATCTTGGTTTCATCTGTCCAAAGAATGTTCTTCCAGAATTGTGCTGTTTTTTTTTTAAAGATTTTTTTTAGCAAAGTCCGATCTAGCCTTATTCTTGAGGCTTATGAGTGGCTTGCACCATGCAGTGAACCCTCTGTATTTACTTTCATGCAGTCTTCTCTTTATGGTAGACTTGGATATTGATACGCCTATATCCTGGAGAGTGTTGTTCACTTGGTTTGCTGTTGTGAATGGGGTTTCTCTTCACTATGGTAATTATTCTGCGATCATCCACCACTGTTGTCTTCCCTGGGAGCACGGTCCGTGAAAACCCAAACTGTTCTCCTTCTGAGTGTAGGAGCGCACGGCGTCATAGAAACCAATGACGCCGTGCGCTCCTGCACTCAGCAGTAGCACAGTCCGTGTTTTCATGGACCGTGCTCCACGGATGTCTGCATAGTGGCCTAATAGTGTAGCAATTTCTTGGATGGGTTTTTCTGTTTTCGTAGATGAAGGATGGCTTGTTTCAGCTGTATGGAGAGCTTCTTTGACCACATGTTTACTACTCAGCAAAATCTTCAAAATTCAAGCACCACACCTCAAATCAACTCCAGGCCTTTTATGTGCTTAATTGAGAATGAAATAATGAAGGAATTGCACACATCTGCCGATGAAACAGCCTTTGAGTCAATTGTCCAATTACTTTTAGTCACTTTAACCACTTTCAGACCAAGCCATTTACCCCCTTCCTGATCAGGCCTAATTTTGCAAATCTGACATGTGTCACTTCATGTGGTAATAACTTTGGAACGCTTTTACTTATCCAAGCCATTTACCTTCATTTAAAAAAAAAACTCAACAGAAATTTGAAAAAATTAACTGTTTTCTAAATTTGAATCTCTCTGCTTTTAAGACAGATAGTGATGCCTCATAAAATATTAATTCATTGATTATTAACATTCCCCATATGTCTACTTTATGTTGGCATTATTTTGGTAGTGTAATTTTATTTTTCTACGATGTAAGAAGGTTTAGAATTTTAGAAGCAATTTTTGACATTTTCAAGAAAATTTTCAAAATAACTTTTTTAAGGACCAGTTCAGTTCTTATGTGAGGAGCTCACATAATAAAAACTACCCATAAATACCCCATTTTAGGAACTACACCCCTCAAACTATTCAAAACTAACTTTAGAAATGCTGTTAACCCTTTAAGTATTCCACAGGAATTAAAGCAAAATAGATGTGAAATTTCAAAATTTCACTTTTTTTTGCAGATTTTTCCATTTTAATCAATTTGTTTCCTGTTTTTTTCAAGGGTTAACAACAAAACAAACCTCAATATTTATTGCCCTGATTCTGCAGTTTGCAGAAACACCTCACATGTGGTTGTATACTGCTGTATGGTGACATGGCAGAGCACAGAAGTCAAGATGCGCCATATGATTTTTGGAGGGCAGATTTTGTTGGAATGGTTTTTGGGCACTATGTTGCATTTGAAGAGGCACCCCACCAACGAAAACCTCCAAAAAGTGACCACATTTTGTAAACTACACCACCCAGGGAGTTTTTAAGGCATGTAGCGAGCACTTGACCCTGTGGGCGTACCATAATATTTATACTACTTTGCTGTGAAAATGAAAAATTATTATTATTTTTTTTTTTACAAGAAAATGGTGCGCTAGACCCAAACTTTCTTTTTCACAAAACATAACAGGAGAATATTCCCCCACAATTTGCTACCCATTTTCTCCTCAAAACAGTAGCACCTCAATTGTGGTCGGAAACTGCTATTTGGTGATACGCCAGGGCTCAGAAGGGAAGGAGCAGCATCTGGATTTTCTAACATGGAATTTTCTGTCATGGTTTTTAAGAGCAATAACTTTTTTATTTTTTTAGTTGACTGTGCTGTGTGAGGGCTTATTTTTTGCGGGACATGTTGTGCTTTTTATTTTCACCATACATTTGGCTTTCTGGTAGCTTTTTATCTCATTTTTTGGGAGGTGAAGTCACAAAAAAAGCTGTTTGGTGTAATTTTTCAATATTTTATACGTTCACTTAATGGGGTAGATCATGTGATATTTTTAAAGATCCGGTTGTTACGGATGCAACAATACCAAATATGTCTATTTTTATTTTTATTTTTTTACGTTTTACACAATAAGAGCATTTTTAGAAAAAAATCATGTTTTTGTGTTGCAATTTTCTTAGAGCTATATTTTTTTTATTTTTCTGGCTATGGTCTTGTGCAGGGGCTCATTTTTTGCGGGACGAGGTGACATTTTTATTGCTGCTATTTTGGGATACATCCGACTTTTTGATTGATTGATTTTAAGTTTTTTGGTAGGTGAGGTGTTTTGGCGTATTGTTTATTTATTTATTTTTTTACGGCATTCAGTGTGTGGTAAATATGCGATCAGGCAGTCCTGCCTAATCACAACACTGCACTTAATTATATAACAGGTTAATACTAAGAGGGAGGGTAGTGCTTATTGGAAAAAATTAAAACGTAACTTTTAATAACTATATATTAGGATAAACGGCCAAAAATGCAAACAAACATGTAATCTCAATACAAAGCTAAAGAAAAACTGGAAAGGTCTTACCAATGTATTCTCAGAACATACGGTAAGGACCGTTTCACACGAGTGTCACGGATTCAGTCCGGATGCTTCAGGGTGCGTTCCGGAAAGCTCGCACCAATCCGCACGCATGCGATTGCGTACGTTCGTTCAGTTTTTTCCACGCGGGTGCGATGCGTATGGATGCATTTCGCATGCGCATGATAAAAAACTGAATGTTTACAAACAACAATGGGGCCAGGGCTGCGTGAAAAACGCAGAATATAGAACATGCTGTGATTTTCATGCAACAGCGAACTGATGCGTGAAAAACACCGCTCATGTGAAAAGACCCATTGAAATGAATGAGTCAGGATTCAGTGCGGGTGCAATGCATTCGCATCACGCATTGCACACGCTCGGAAATCTCACCCGTGTGAAAGGGGCCTAATTCGTACTCAGGATAGACACAGATGGATTGGAACCGGACAGGTGGATGAGGGGGGCAAACAATGGAGCACTTGCCCTAGTTTACCCTTGTCAGGACTATTTCGCCCTAAAAGCCTCCTAAATACGGAGTCATCACTGATAAGGGCGGCCCCGTCCGGAACCTGACCCTGATATATGCACCCTAGTAGTCCCTCAGAAGGGGAAAAATGGTGACATAAAATTAGTTAAACAGTCCCAATGCGTTTCTTCTATTTCTAAGGCCCCAGAATCATCAGGGGACAAGGGGCCAAACAGATCAAAACAGATGAAAAATTATGGGGCAAAATACTTCAAAAGGAATCAGGGGCAAAAGAAGCAAGTCAATCTGCTCTAGCCCTTTAAGGGAAACTAGTGAGAAACCCTTTCAAGCACAGGCGCTGATAAGCTCACAGTGATAAGACTAACAGCCAAACAGCGTTTTACGGCGTTCACCTTATGGGGTAGATCATGTGATATTTTTATAGAGCCGGTTGTTGCGGATGCAGTGAAATCAAATATGTCTATTTTATTTATTTGTTTTTATTTGTAACATTTTTTAAATAACGTATGTGAAACTTTTTTTTTATAATACTGTTTATTTTTTTATTTTGTATTCTTTATTTTACACTTTGTGTCCCCCATAAGGTCATACAAGACCTCTGGGGACATTTATTTATTTATTTATTTATTTATTTTTCACTATTTATTTCTCCTGTAACTGGGGATGACATAGTAGGCCCAGTTACAGGTGAAATACACCCCCCATGGAAGCTGTACAGCATAATACTATGCTGTACAGCCTAAGTGCAGGGCTGATCGTGGTCTATGGAAGACCTGACAGCTCCTGCATTCACCCGGCCCCGGCGGTCACAAGCTAACCGGCCGGGGCAGAAAGCACAATAGCGCTGCCTGATCTTGTTTAGCGCTGTGTATACAGCGATCAAGAAGGCAGGGACACCCAGGAATGGTTCCTGCCTTCTCTTTGGGATGCCCTCTTGTCACTAACAGCGGGCCCCTGGCACATCAGCTGCTCGATTAGCGTGCAGCTGCTATCTCTGAATGGATGTTCAGAAACGTCCATTCAGAGATAAATAACCACTTCCCGGATGTTTATAGTCTATGGGCGGACTGGAAGTGGTTAAAAACAGGGTGTCACATGTAAAGGAGCTAAAACTCCTAAACCCTTCATCCAATTTTAATGTGGATACCCTCAAATGAAAGCTAAAAGTCTGGACTTTATGTCCATGTCCATTATATAAATGTAACTTGAATATGTTTTAGTAAACAAAAAAAGTAAAGTAAAAAAAACTAAATTTGTGTCAGTGTCCAAATATATATGGCCCTAAATGTACGTGCAGTTTTAAATGTAGTTTGTGATTAAGTTTTTTGAGCCAAACCCAGAAGTGGATTCAGCTGAAAAATGTCCTTGCTTTTTACAGTAGTTCCTATGCCTTTTGAATCTATACTTTTTGCATTAAGAAATTGCAGCCGCCACCCCGCCAATCTGATATTGATGACCTATCCTGAGGACAGATCTCTGATGTAACTGACAAAAACAGATGAAAATGAGCACAAAGGATGCTCAAAACAATGTTCATCTGACAGATCAGAAGAATGAAAAACTAAACAGTATTTTCAGCGTGGTCTGAGCTTTTTCTGTAACTCCTGAGTTACCAGAAATAGCATAAGTTTCCTCCTCAAATGTTTCTGTAACTTTTGCGGCCCCTGGCTGGCGTTAACTTACTTTAATCACATTTTGCCCATTAACCCCTTCCCGACTAGCGCCATACATGTACGGCGCTGCGGGAAGTAAGTTACCGACCGGCGCCGTAGTACTACGTCGCTCTGATCGGGCGGGTGCAGGAGCTGCGCCAGCCCGATCAGCTGCGGGGGGCCGGCTGTTCCCAGTAGCCGGACCCCTGCTGCGTACGCCTGCATTGGTGAAAACACCGATGCGGGTGTATTAACCCTTCATGTGCCGCGTTCAGCGCTGACCGCGGCACATGCGATGCGGGCGGTCGGAGCGGGTGTCCATCGGGTCCCCGCGCTGCTATGACGGGGACCCAATGGCTTAGATAGCAGCCGAATGCCTTCCTTAGGCATCCGGCTGCTATCTACGGTAGCCTGTGAGATCCAGCCCCCTGGATCTCACAGTCAGTAAGGCTGGAAGTGTATTACTGTTTGTAATACACTTCCAGCCAATGCATTACAATACTGAAGTATTGTAATGCATTGTAAAGGGGATCAGACCCCAAAAGTTAGATAAGTGTAAAAAAAGAAAGTGAAAAAAAAGTGAAAAAATAAAGTTTTACAAAAAAAGTTTCAAGTTCCAAAAAAAAGTGTCCTTTTCACAAAATAATATAAAAAAAATTGTAAAAAATAGTGAAAAAAATAAAAATAGACATATTAAGTATCGCCGCATCCGTATCCAGTCACCTTCCCTTACAAAAAGTGTAATAGCAGGCAATCAAAAAGGCGTATTTACCCCAAAATGGTACCAATCATACCGTCATCTCGTCCCGCAGAAATGTAGACCCTACCTGAGACAATCGCCCAAAAAATAAAAAAAATATGGCTCTCAGAAAATAGCAACACAAAAAAAAGATTTTATTCTGTTCAAAAATGCATCTCATGTGTAAAACTTTCCAAAAATAAAAATGTTTGACATATTGGGTATCGCCGCGTCCGTAACAACCTGGTCTATACAAATATTACATGAGATGGCCCCCCAGGTGAATGCTGTAAAAATTTTTTTAAAAAACTATGCCATAACAGCCATTTTTTTCACCTTGCCTCACAAAAAGTGTAATAGCAGGTGATCAAAAAGGCGTATTTACCCCAAAATGGTACCAATCAAACCGTCATCTTGTCCCGCAGAAATGTAGACCCTACCTGAGACAATCTCCCAAAAAATAAAAAAAATATGGCTCTCAGAAAATAGCAACACAAAAAAAAGATTTTATTCTGTTCAAAAATGCATCTAATGTGTAAAACTTTCCAAAAATAAAAAATGTTTGACATATTGGGTATCACCGCATCCGTAACAACCTGCTATATATTAAATTATTACATGAGATGGCCCCCCCAGGTGAATGCTGTAAAAAATTTTTTTTAAAAAACTATGCCATAACAGCCATTTTTTCACCTGGCCTCACAAAAAGTGTAATAGCAGGCGATCAAAAAGTCTTATGTACCCCAAAATGGTACCAATGAAAACGTCACCTCGTCCCTCAAAAAATGAGCCCCCACATAAGACAATAACTCAAAAAAATAAAAATCAATGGCTCCTGCAAACCAATCCATCAAAATCTGTGCTGCAAAATCCATATGGCGCTCCTTCTGTTCTGAGTCCTGCCATGTGCCCCCACAGCAGTTTATCACCACATATGGGGTGTTGCCGTATTCAGGAGAAAATGGGGAACAAATTATGGGGTGCTTTTCTCCTGTTACCCCTTGTGAAAATGAAAAATTTGGGGCTAAAGCAACATTTTATTGGAAGAAATGAAACTTTTCATTTTCACAGCCAAGTGTTTCCAAATTCCATAAAACGCTTAGGGGGTCAAAGTGGCAAGTACCCCCCTTAATATATTCTTTGAAGGGTGTAGTTTCCAAAATGGGGTCACTTTTTGAGGGTTTCCACTGTATGGGGTACGTCAGGGTCTTTCAATTACAAAATGGTGCCTAAAAACCATTCTAGCAAAATCTGCCTCCAAAATCCGTATGGCGCTCCTTTCCTTCTGACCACTGCCACAAACCCATAGAGACGTTTACCACCACATATGGGGTATTTCTGTAAACTGCAGAATCAGAGTAATGTATATTGAGGTTTAGTTTGCTGTTAACCCTTGCTGTTTTGCAAGAAAAAAATTATTAACATGAATAATCTACCAAAAAAGTGAAATTTGGAATTTCACCTCCATTTTCCATTAATTCTTGTGGGACACCTCAAGGGTTAACAAAGTTTGCAACAGCAGTTTTTTTTATCATTTGAGGGGTGTAGTTTCTAAAATGGGGTCATTTATGGGTGGTTTCCATTACTTAAGCCCTTCAAAATCACTTTATATCTGAATTGGTGCTTAAAAAAAATGGTTTTGGAAATTTTGTTGAAAATTTGAAAAATGGCTTCTAAACTTCTAAGCCTTCTAACGTCCCAAAAAAGTAAAATGACATTTATAAAATGATGCCAACATAAAGAAGACATATGGGGAATGTAAAATAATAACTATTTTTGGAGATATTACTATATATTTTGAAAGTAGAGAAATTGAAATTTGGAAATTTGGAAATTTTTAATAAATAAAAATGAAATATTTTGCCACAAGTTTACTACTGTCGTGAAGCACAATATGTGACGAGAAAACAATCTCAGAATGGCTTGGATAAGTAAAAGCGTTCCAAAGTTATTACCACATAAAATGACACATGTCAGATTTGCAAAAAATGGCCTGGTCAGGAAGGTGAAAACAGGCCCGGGGTTGAAGGGGTTAAAGGCTGAGAATAGCCCTTTAAATTCTGTTTACTACAACATTACATAAACAATGTGACTGAACATTTGAAAGAGATGACTTTATGGGGTTACGGAATTGTTTGCAGTGGTTTATAATGTGACTAGACGTTTACTTTACCCTGTTGATATAATGAATTTAATTGTTGCATACTCAATGGCTTGCAGTCCTTTGTCAGTTTGTGCATAGTTTTTCTCTGCATGCTCTAAAAGCATAATTGACTGCTTTATTTTCTTGCTGTATTGTATCAGCTTGTATTTTCACTCATTTGCATGCATACAAGTAACATAGAGCTTAATTTTCCTCTGTAGTCTGCTCTTTAACAAATCCACACCACCATTCTGCTCCTGCCTCAATTGCTTTTATAAGAGTCTGGAGGTGCAGCCAAATGCTTTATCTGGAACATATTGGGGTGCTGGCATGGTTAAAATTGCAGAGATTTTTCTTTTATTAGTTATAAAGGATGTAGCTGTAGGAGGTTCAGAAGAAGCAGTCACACCTGGGCCATGCCGCTGAAGGCACTTTACAGATTTTGCTTTGGAGCTTCAAGTTATGCCTCTGTCGAGTATCGTGTAGCCCATGTGTCATGTTTAGAGATGAGCGAGCACTAAAATGCTCGGGTGCTCGTTATTCGAGTCGAACTTTTCCCGATGCTCGGGTGCTCGTTTCGAATAACGAACCCCATTGAAGTCAATGGGAGACTCGAGCATTTTTGCGGGGGACTAAGGCTCTGCCTAGGGAAGGCTGGGTGAAAACCTGGAAACCTCAGAAA
>ONZH01002860.1:0-280000 GCA_900303285.1 Rhinella marina
GGCTGTGTCATGCCAGGACCGGAAGTGCAGAGCAGCGGGGACTAGAGCAGTGACAGAATGGCAGCAGTGGGCTTTTCAATAGAGTGCTGATTTTTTTGTATTTTAATAACCTGCCCTCCACTTTTTTTTTTTTTAAATATATCCCCGACACACCCCCAAATTTGTGTAAGATTAGACGGACACATAGACAGAACAGAGACAGGTAGATAGATCACTACATTCACCACATCTACTTTCGACAACTTGATTGCTGCTCTGGGCATCTCTAGCTGCACTACTAAATCTTCTAGAATTGTACGTATAGTTTTCTTCCAGCAGAGGTCAGTATTTCCTTTTGTATACTGTGCACTGCCAGCGCTCAGCTTCCCATTTTGTGGCTTTCTATGCCAACTTCTGCACAATGAAGTGTAAAAAACATAAGGAACACAATAAAGAAAAGAAATTCTTAAAGAGGACCTGTCCTCATTTTTTTTAACACCTTCAGCCCCAGCAATTTTCTATTTTTGCATTTTCGTTTTTCACTCCCCGCCTTCACATAGCTGTATAAGGACTTGTTTTCTGCAGGATAAAGCTGTAATTTCTAATAACACGATTTACAATTGCATACGTGTAGTGGGAAGATGGGAAAAAATTCTGAATAGGGTGGAATTGGGGGAGAAAAAAAACTATTCCGCCAGTTTTCTGTGTTTTGTTTTTTTCCCCATGAGGTAAAACAGACATGTCAGCTTATTTCTACACAATAGTACAATTGCAAAAATACCACTTGTGTTAATACTGAAAAAATTAAACTTTGGAAAAAAATGTATTTTTTCTTTGGATCACCATATTCTGACCTCTATAACTTTTTTATAGTTGCGTCTATGGCTCTGTATGAGGGCTTATTTTTTTCCAGGGCTATCTGTACTGTTTATTGATACCATTTTGGAGTGTGTTTGACTTTTTGATCACTTTTTATTCAATTTTTGGGGGAGGTGAAGCAAAAAAAAGGCAAACGAACCACAGACTATGTAGATGCTATAAAGTAATAGGAAAGAAACAATAATGAAACCTCTGGGCATAAAGGATTCACCAGCATCTGTCGTAATCTGTATTGGTAGCTGTTGGTACTAACCACAGTAAATGGCAAAGCTCCAATAAAAGGTGAATCCTTCCTTTATATCCTCTATAGGACTTAGTTCATACTCTGCATAACGGGAGACCATGCAACTGCTATGGGGCCCAGGGCAAGAGGGGGCCCAGTCTTATTTGGAATTATCTCCTCTTCTACTGGGGTGAAAATTTGGTCAGGACTCTACCCTCAAAGGAACAACTTTTATCAAATGAAGCAGTGGAAAAATGGCCCAAGGGTCATTGATAAGGATTTATGCAGAAACCCTTCTGTCCTGTGTGGGGGGCCTGGTTTGATCCTTGCTATGGGGCCCTTACTTCTCTAGGTATGCCACTGCTTGCAATGAAGTAGAAGCAAGATGCGAGTGAACAATATATATCACTGCCTGATTATTCATGATTAGAGATGATCAAATTTCTTGAAATATGTTTCAGGTCCAATTCACATGAATTCGATCGTGCCCTGAAAAGTATATAACACTCTGAGGTCTCCTAGAACTGTATAAGAACCAAGATAGCATTAGTAATGTCAACGAGACAGCAACGTACAGTATATGCTTATGGGTAAACTGATGGTAGCCAGTGGTTTATTAAAGGTTCGTCTCACTTCAGCAAGTGGCATTTATCATGTAGAGAAAGTTAATACAAGGCACTTACTAATGTATTGTGATTGTCCATATTGCTTCCTTTGCTGGCTGGATTCATTTTTCCATCACATTATACACTGCTCGTTTCCAGGGGTTACAACCACCCTGCAATCCATCAGTGGTGGCCATGCTTGAACACTATAGGAAAAAATGTCAGTCTCCCTGGTGAACGGGACCGTGGGAGCTTACATAGGCTGGTGCTTTTTTTATAGTATGCAAGCACGGCCACCGATTCTGAATTGCAGGGTGGTCGTTACCATGGAAACGAGACGTGTATATTATGATGGAAAAATGAATCCAGCCAGCAAAGGCAAAATGGGCAATCACAATATATTAGTAAGTGGCTTCTAGTAACTTTACCTACATGATGAATGCCTATTTCTGAAGTCAGACAACCCGTTTTAAAACACTGGGGGAGATTTATCAAACTGGTGTAAAGTAGAACTGGCTTAGTTGCCCATAGCAACCAATCAGCTTCCACCCTTCATTTTTGACAGTTCCTTTGGAAAGTGGAATCTGACTGGCTGCTATGAGCAACTAAGCAATTCTACTTTACACCAGTTTGATAAATCTCCCCCACTGTTTATATTCAAAAACAGTCCATAAATCATCATTTTTCGTGTCAGATGCCTTCTTCCGTGTCTTTTGACCTATAAATCAGTGGCCACCATTTTGAGCGATTCATCTGAAACAAATTGCAAAAGTTTTTTTTGTTTGTTTTTTTTAAGGAAATTTGATGTGTTTAGAATCATTTTACTCATTTCTATTTATGTTATGTTTTTCCTGTTCATCCAATGTACTGGTCATCATGATAGCACAGCCTTTATGGTGGCACATAGTTTCCCTACATTTCTATACTACAAAGTCGTAGACCATCTGTATTCCCTCACCGCGTATCTCCATACGACACTGTATTATGGAGGTACTCTTCCCTAGAAGCAATGCAGAATCCGATTCCTTCGAAATCTAACAGGAAAAAAATCTAAGTGAAAAGGTCTAGGCCACACTTTTTGAAGGGCACATCTTTTTCCAGTATTAATACACTGAGAACATCTCACATACATTTGGGGCAGTTAGGCTCAGTTTACACTTTTTTTTTCTTCGCACTCAGTTTACATGCCGTGAAAGCTCCAAGTTCACATGACTAATGTGTCCACCCATACATGCACCATATGCCAAAAGGGTGTCTTTTATGGTACATGCTGAGCCATTATGTGTTGGCATACATTTGTTCACTGTATACAAAATCATAAGTTTTCTGGAGTCAATGGCAGATAGTCAGATGTGTACCTCGGCGAATGCTCCTGATGTTTACCTCCTATGTACAGATGTGAACAGAGCCTTTATTTTCTTCAATCTGTCATCTATTGTCTTCAGAGACAAAAAATGTTGATAACAGATCATGTAAAAAATAAAAATTATAAAGTGGTCCTTTCCTCTACAATGACCGTTAATACAAGTGCAGCTGTCCCCTGAGGAGGTGGAGCGGAGGATGGGAGTGGTAGTGGCTCTGGGTGTCACAATCACGCTGGTTTTTCTCACAGCGGTGCTCCCTAGCACCGTGCAGTGAAAAGAGCAAGCACTCTTTCTTTCCCAGGGGCACACCCTGGTTCTGGGGCTCCTGCCTGATGATAGGGCTGCCTGTTAAGTGGCCGATTATCTGTATGGGTGCAAGGCAGGATGTGTAGAGTGCAATGGCTGGCATATTGTGTAAAAGTCAGGAAACCAGGTCAGAGGTAAAAGAAGACTCCCTCTGTCTTCCATTGGCACCCTGCAAATACAATCGTGGAGTGCCGATGTGTGTAAAGGCTGGCTGGGATCTGATCTAGGCCCCAAGCCTGGCTTTAGTGTTTTCCAGCAGCCTGAACTCTCTGGCGCAGCCTGCTGGTCACAATCAGTATAGCACTGACATTAAAATATAATTTTCTATAGGGATAGTGCATTGCATTTTAGATGCAATCTAAAAATTGCCTGTTATAGCCCCTTTGTGGGACTATTAAGTAGTTAAAAAAAGTATTCAATAAAAAAAATTCCAATTAAATAAACATCTTTCATGGAAAAGCGTATTTTCAATGGAAAAAATTGCAAAAATAAAATCTCCCTCACATGTTTGGTCTATAACGACCTTCACTATACAAACACCTTGTAAATTATCCCTTATGGTGAATGCCGTAAAAAAAAAAAAATCCAGAATTGCTCATTTATTCTTAGTCGTCACCAAAAAACTTAATAAAAAGCTATCAAAAAGTTTTATTTACCCCCAAATGATACCAATGAGAAATGCAAGTCATCCCACAAAAATCAAGGCCTCACACAACTTCATAGAAAGAAAAATAATGCAAAAAGATTTTTTCCCATCTCCCTCCCAGAAAAAGTTAAAAAAAAGTTAAGCTGAAAGTTATGTGTACCCCAAATGGCACCATTAAAAACTAATGTCACTGCAAAAAACAAGCCCTAATACAGCTACATAGGTGAAAAAATAAAAAAAGTTATAGTTATTGGAAGGCGACAATGAAAAAAGGAAGAAAAATGCTTGGTCAGTAAGACCCAAAACAAGCTGGTCACTAAGGGGTTAATGGTGTCCTTGACAGTGGTAAGGTCTGAATGGCTGTAGTTGCAGATGACCTTACTGACTCCAAAGCAGATTCTGAGTTTGCCTCTTTCTCACTTTCTGTTGACCTTTCAGTAATTCACACAGTGATCAGTTTCTGGAGCATTCTTGGCCTGAGAAGAGGGCGCATAGGGCACCGCTTCCTTACTCTCAATAGAACTCCCTAAGGGTGGAGCCAGCCACCTACTTGCAACCTGCAAGGGCTGAGTCAGATTTATTAACCCTTGACTGTGCCACCCATAAATGACTATACTAGTTGCAATACATACCATAACATTAATTAACATTACATTAAAGAACAAACTATTTGCAGATCCCCCCTGCAGCTGAAGTAAATCAGGCAGTGATATTACATACCATGATTTTGTGCTTTATCCAGCATGTCATCCAGCTATTTCTGGGTCGGCTGAGTCAGTGGAGCTTTAGACAAGCCAGATAACCTGAAACATGAGCAGTTGTTTGTTACGACTGAAATAACTGTTCTTAGGGGTAATAAACTGAGCATTAACTTCTGATTCCTGTATCACAGCAGCTCTAACTCCAACAGCCGGGAAAATTATTGGTATCTTTTTAAAGAGGACCTGTCACCTCTACTGCCGTGTCTAGTTTAGTAAATACTTTCAAAAATGCCAAATTATCTCACTGGTGCTGCGACTATAACTAAAGTAGTGCTGCAGACACATTGCAGTACCGCCATCCGCAAAAGACAATATGAAGAGTGCAATTCTAAAAAACAGCCTAATGTGTCTGCTGAAACTACCCAATACTGTTCCAGAAGTACTCCAACCCCCGATCTATGATAAACTGATAACCTCTAAGCAATCATCGCTGCTCCAAACAACTACTACACTATTTCTAATAATTACCATGATTAGTACTGCTAAGGCTGGGTTCACATCGGCGTTATTGAATTCCATTATAGGTTCCGTTATAACAGAGTTATAACTGAATATAACGGAATTCTAGGACGGAACGCAAAACGGAAGCCTTTAAGAGGCATTCCGATTTGCTCCGTCCTAATACATGTCTATAGAGGCACATAACGGTTCCGTTTGTTTCTGTTTGTTTACGTTATACATGACGGAAAAAATAGTCCTGTCGTCATGTATACAGAAACAAGCGTGTCCGTTATGTGCCCCCATAGATATGTATTAGGATGGAGAAAAACAGATGCCTAGAATTCCATTATATTCCGTTATAACTCTGTTATAAAGGAACCTATAATTGAATTCAATAATGCCGATGTGAACCTGGCCTTATCCAGTCCTGTATGAAAATAGGAGAACCCCTTTAGGTGCTTGCGGTCGTGGACTTCCACTATACAATTGTAACCTCTGGTCTGGTTTCTTACGAGCTCTGAAGCTCCTGGGTGTTTCAGTGAGCAGATATATAATTTCTAAAGTGTGCCCCAGCATTTTGAAGCTATCTCTCTGTAACTGAGCACCCAGTGACATCACTAGTGCATACCTCCCAACTTTTGAAAATTGCAAAGAGGGACAATGTGTGCGGCACGCATCACAGCAGTTTTTTTTCATACTAGCCCACACCTCTAACTCCGCCCAAAGCATAATTACTAGAGCCCCTGCAGCAATTTTTTTTTTTTTTTGCGCGTCATTGTCCATATAAATATTTGCACATAAATCATCAGATTATAGATATTTTAAGGTCCAAATTGCACCAAATAATGAAGATCTGGTCTAATTTATAGGTAGAAACCATACAAACACTTTAGTAAGGAGCAATTTAGTAAATTTATTAATGCACATTATGCATTAATCCTCCAGGTCAAAAAGAGGGACATTTAAGGATAAAAGAGGGACAAAAATAGGGCTTGGGTCAAAAATAGGGACTGTCCCTCCAAAAAGAGGGACACTTGGGAGGTATGCTAGTGCTACGGGCGGCAATGTAGATCAAATCTAGTCCTATGCATTTCGGAAAAATGTCAGCCTAGTAAATACTAGCATTCGTTATAAAAAAACAATTCTGGATCATGCTTTCTCCCTGCATTGACCCATTACTCTGCTAGTCCACCCAGGGGTGCATTCACACGGTGCGGATTTTGTTGCTGAAATTTTCACAACTGAAAATCAGTTTCATTCATTTGAATGGGGCGGCGTGCACATGAATTTCTGCAAGCCTCATTCAGGCGTGGAAATGTCGCAACAAAATCTGTAGAAATTTACAAATAGACAGCTAACCGGTAGGGTAAGTCATAGCACCCAGTGGTCAATTTGTTCATATCTATTCAGGAGGAATAATAGAGGAATAGCACTACACAGAGTTAAAAAGCACCTTCACCTCTCCTAACATGTCCATTTTAGTAACTGCTTGCATTCTCCATGTAATAACAATTCTGGAGCATCTATTCTTATGTTGTGCCATTCTTGTATTATTACTTCTTGAAGTTACGAATGAATTACTATCAGTTTGCACTGAAGGTGTAAACAGTTGGGGGTGTGTCCTTGCACAGTTTGACACTATCCAATCACTTCTGCCAGTGTCAAACTGTGCAGGGATACGCCCCCAACTGGAAACAACGAGCTGGACCTTCACTGCTATACACATAAATTAAAGAAGAACTCCTGCAAAAATTTGTATTCTCTGACCTGTTAGAAATGTGCATGATATAATCTGTAGTGATTGTCATTTTCTTATCAGTGACTGTTTCTGTGAGTAAAAACCTCTCTTCTTATTGTAGCTGGGTCATGTGACCAACTCCCTGACCTCCAACTGACCCAGGACAGAAAGCCAGTAAGTGCTCTATTCATTCTATGGGAGCCTCACTTTCAGTCTCATAGGAATACATAGAGAATTAGACTTCCTGTCCACACATAAGTCTATGTGTGAGTTGGTGGGTCTAATTGCTGGTCACATGACACAGATAAGAAACTTCAGGATGATATAAGTCAAAAATTCAGACACTGGTAAGAAAATGACATTCACTACAGATTATATCATGTACATTTCTAGCAGGACATGGAATAAAATTTTTGTCGGGAGTTCTTCTTTAAGCTCTGTTATGATTGTGTCATATATCCCTACATACAGGACATGATAAGTGGCCAGAAGCAAATGATGACTAATATCACAGCTTTTCCATAACCGTACTTTAGCAATTGACCCCCACCTAATTACACCATATATTCAGTGTGATAAATTGGGCAACATGAAGAATTAGGGTAATGGGGGCAGAGTAAAGGGATCATTAACATTCATGCCTATCTGTAATTCAGGACCTGGTCAATGAGATTCCTGTTACTGAATGATAATTCATTCTGCTCCCTGTATATGGAGATTGCTTGGATCTGATGAGCTGCAGAAAACTAACCTTTTTATATTAAGTGCTTTCCAGCTAATGTAGTCTTACCCCTATTCGCCTATAGAAGTGATGAGCCAGTGTGTACTACATTAGTGAATGAGATAATATCCATCACTGGGAGCAATTATCATGCCAATAAATGGCATCTTCTCTGATATTAATGTCCTCCAACGCGTTTCAAAACATTAAACTGAATCCCTGGGGTCATCACTCACTTAGACATACAACCAGCACGTCAATGAGATCACACAGGAGGTCTAACGTAGGCAGTGGTGGTCCTGGTCATATCTTTTTTTCTCTTTTTTTTTTTTTTTTACTATAGTCTATTTTTAAGTTAAAAAAGAAGAGATTTAAAGGAAATGTATTACCATAAATTTTATCTGCCAGTTCAAACCAATCTGTTTTTATTTTCTGATTGCAGATTTTTTTATTCTATTTCCTGAACATGATTATGGGGGGCGGCCATCTTGCCTGAGCTGTTCTTTACAGCATTTACACAGCATTAAGAAAATTGCTTTATGGCAGCACCATGGTCCATAGACACAAAGGTCAAGAGGGGACCCCAGTGACTTCTATGGGAGAGTTTGCTTGGCATGCTGTGTGACCTGTACAGAGGTCATTGTACAAGGAAAGAATAGATAAGCTCTGACAATCACCTATTGTGCATGGTGGATCCTGTCTTATCTGTACACAGAGGTGATATCTTTACAGGCAGAATGACAGATAAGCAGATACAGTGCCTTGCGAAAGTATTCGGCCCCCTGGAACTTTTCAACCTTTTGCCACATTTCAGGCTTCAAACAAAAAGGTATAACATTTTAAATTTTTGGTGAGGAATCAACAACAAGTGTTGACAATTGACAAGTGTCAATTGTGAAGTGGAACGAAATTTATTGGATCATTTAAACTTTTTTTGTAATAATAAAACTGAAAAGTTGGGCGTGTAAAATTATTCGGCCCATTTACTTTCAGTTCAGAAAACTCATTCCAGAAGTTCATTGAGGATCTCTGAATGATCCAATATTGTCCTAAATGACTGATGAAGATAAATAGAATCCACCTGTGTGTAATCAAGTCTCCGTATAAATGCACCTGCTCTGTGATAGTCTCAGGGTTCTGTTTAAAGCACAGAGAGCATCATGAAGACCAAGGAACACACCAGGCAGGTCCGTGATACTGTTGTGGAGAAGTTTAAAGCCGGATTTGGATACCAAAAGATTTCCCAAGCTTTAAACATCCCAAGGAGCACTGTGCAAGCGATCATATTGAAATGGAAGGAGTATCAGACCACTGCAAATCTACCAAGACCCAGCCGTCCCTCTAAACTTTCATCTCAAACAAGGAGAAGACTGATCAGAGATGCAGCCAAGAGGCCCATGATCACTCTGGATGAACTGCAGAGATCTACAGCTGAGGTGGGAGAGTCTGTCCATAGGACAACAATCAGTCCAACACTTCACAAATCTGGCCTTTATGGAAGAGTGGCAAGAAGAAAGCCTTTTCTCAAAGATATCCATAAAAAGTCTTGTTTACAGTTTGCCACAAGCCGCCTGGGAGACACCAAACATGTGGAAGAAGGTGCTCTGGTCAGATAAAACCAATATCGAACTTTTTGGAAACAATGCAAAACGATATGTTTGGCGTAAAAGCAACACAGCTCATCACCCTGAACACACCATCCCCACTGTAAAACATGGTGTTGGCAGCATCATGGTTTGGGCCTGCTTTTCATCAGCAGGGACAGGGAAGATGGTTAAAATTGATGGGAAGATGGATGGAGCCAAATACAGGACCATTCTGGATGAAAACCTGTTGGAGTCTGCAAAAGACCTGAGACTAGGACGGAGATTTATCTTCCAACAAGACAATGATCCCAAACATAAAGCAAAATCTACAATGGAATGGTTCAAAAATAAACGTATCCAGGTCTTAGAATGGCCAAGTCAAAGTCCAGACCTGAATCCAATTGAGAATATGTGGAAAGAGCTGAAAACTGCTGTTCACAAACGCTCTCCATCCAACCTCAAAGAGCTCGAGCTGTTTTGCAAGGAAGAATAGGCAAGAATTTCAGTCTCTAGATGTGCAAAACTGATAGAGACATACCCCAAGCGACTTGCAGTTGTAATCGCAGCAAAAGGTGGCGCAACAATGTATTAATGCAAGGGGGCCGAATAATTTTGCACGCCCCACTTTTCAGTTTTATTATTACAAAAAAAGTTTAAATGATCCAATAAATTTCGTTCCACTTCACAATTGTGACCCACTTGTTGTTGATTCTTCACCAAAAATGTAAAATGTTATATCTTTTTGTTTGAAGCCTGAAATGTGGCAAAAGGTTTAAAAGTTCCAGGAGGCCGAATACTTTCGCAAGGCACTGTAACTGCAGTAATGTGATCTGTACAGACCAAGAAGTGGCAATTAGTATTGGGCTTAGTGGTCAGTACAAAAACTGCAGTTTTTTTGGTTTTAGTTTAAATATAAAAAGTGACATAGAAAATTAAAACTAACATCATCAAAAATTATTTAAAAAAATATTAAACATAAAAAAGTAATTTAAACAGCAGGTCATTTTCTGATGACACATTCTCTTTAACTGAGCCAAACACTATATATAGGATCATAATGAGAGTAAAGGTAAATAGACACCTCCACTACCAATATTACTGCTTCAACTTAGCAGGCTGGGGAGAAAGGCAAATGGGCTCTTGCCTAAAGGCTGCATGATTCAATGCCTCCCTAAAAGGGGTTGTCTCTAAAAGGCACATCATCCATTAGCCAGAGCAGGGTGCTAGTCGCCCATTCATATTGACGTCACGCCCCTACAGTGACCTCTAGCCTCCACTGCAGCCAAGCTGCGCTACCACTCAATCGGAACCTTTGTACCCGTGCAACTACAGGTTCATGTCCATTCGGATCCTCATAACATTAGACATGACCTTAGTCACGCTCATTGTTAATTGGGATATATGTTCCTGCCCCCACATGGAGTCTATGCACAGTAAGTTTGTGTGACCACTTTATCACTCCTGGCATATATACCTTCATATCTGATTATATCATCTGTGTATACTTTGTTCACATTTGCATTTCATTAATTTAATGATTTGGGAGTCACCTCTTGGTAGCTACACACCTCTGTTGGGTGTCTATTTAAGGAATACTAGGGGTCAATTTTGAAAGTGGTGTACAGTAGAACTGGCTTAGTTGCCCATAGCAACCAATCAGATTCCACCTTTAATTTTGGACAGCTCCTTTGGAAAAGGAAAGGAGAAATCTAGTTGCTATTGGCAACTAAGTCAACTCTACTTTAGACCAGTTTAATAAATGACCCCCAACTATGTTCACCCTCGCAAATTGCTTGAAAACGACTTTAAGTCGAAATGTCGCCATGTTTGCTGCTTGTTGGTGAAGCTAGTTTCAAGCAACAGCTAAAGCTAGTTTCACATCTGCAACAGTAATTCCGACAGGCTGTTCTGGCAGAGAACAGCCTGCCAGAATTATCTGTATCCGGTACTACCATTAACTATAATTGGGTCCGTCGGAGATCCAACTGCAATTCGGCAAAAACGCAGAGAATTGGCCAGACAGAAACGCTGCATGCTGCAGTTTGTGTCTGGCAGATTCCCAGCATTCTCTGCTGGAGCTGGTGGCCGGATCCAGTGGTGTACATAGAGAAGTAAGGCCCCCCATAGCAAGAATCAAACCAGGCCCCCCACACAGGACAGAAGGGTTTCTGCCTAAACCCTTTTCAATGACCCTTGGGCCATTTTTCCACTGCTTCATTTGCTAAAAGTTGTTTCTTTAGAAGGTAGAGTCCTGATGAAGTTTTAACCTCCAGTAGAAGAGGAGATAATCCCAACTAAGACTGGGCCTCCTCTTGCCCTGGGCCCCATAGCAGTCTCATGGTCTGTTGTTATGGTAGTTAAGCCTCTGGCCGGATCACAATGCCGCAGATGTGAAAGTAGCCTAGCAGAGAGGAAAATGTAATGCACTTAAAAACCTGACAGTATTTTCATTGCATGTACGTTGCAACAATACTTAAAGGGGTTGTCCGAGAATTGCTCTGAGTTCATTGCATAGATAATACTTTTCAGTTACGTCACCGGCCTTATCAGCGCTCTAGTTAGAAACTACAACTCCCAGAATGCGTGTGTACTTGGCTGTACTCCCATAGAAGTTAAAGGAGGATTCTGGGAGTTGTAGTTCCAGGACAGCTGGAGTGTTGGAGGTTGCTGATGACTGCTATAGACATTAAACAACCTTCCAGAGTTTTAGTAATAGGAGGGAAAAAGACAAAAGCCTCAACTTACTTGTTTAATGACTGTTATTAGATTTAATATGGAAATTCTGCGATGCACAGATTTACAAATCATTATTTATTCACAATGCACGCCTTTGTATCCAGTCCACACAGCAGAACATGGCCCAGCGCACCAATATTACCTAGCTGATGTGAACTGTAGGGTATTTCCAGCTGAGCCACATTCAGAAACTGATATCATACCAGGACAAACTAGAAAGCAGTAGATCCAGCAGACAGCGATGTAAGATTGTATCTATATAAGTAATGCAGCAAGCACAGGAGAGAAGAGCAGAGGAGAAAACAGGAGTGAAAGTAACAAGAATGGTGATTGTAGTTAGTACTCACTCTGACGCTCCCCTGGAGCACCTTTCTTCCCTTCGGGGAACACCCTGGTCCTGTGGTTCTCTCTGATTGTGGTTTGAGGTGATAAATTGTGAAAGCAAGAGTCCTTTGTAGCATTGGAGGAGGCAATGGCGAGGCAGCTTTGCAGTAGAACAGTTTTTTACCGAAGATTTAAGTTCAAGTGCATCAGTTACGGTCTTCAGCAGCAAGTTCTTACAGGTCACACAGTTCTTACAGGTCTCAAAGTTCTTACAGGACACACAGCTGCAGAAGTAGTTAATAGGCCAAGAGGTTTCCTTAATACAGTACTCCTCACACTGCAGTTCTCTAGCTGACTTTTGCATAAGCATTCAGAAATAGAGGTGCAACACTTTTGTCTTGTACAATGCAACCACAGAGGGGACCCTAAGGTCAGACAAAACTCTGCACCTTTTGTACAGGTTGCTATATTCACAGTTTATTTTACTACAGGTTTCTTTGGCGGGATGTAGTATGGTGGGAATATCTGGATTCTACTGTTCATAAGCTTGTTCAGGGCTTGTTGCTAGAGAGTCTTCATATTTCCTAATGGTTGCAGTTGTGGCATAGTTTTATTATAGTTTTACACCATTGTAGTTTATGGAGTCAGTGATTACATGATGCATCAATGTCCATCAACTCACTGCTATCACATGGCATCCCATTGTACAGCTCATTTTACAAAACTACCAATGGAGGCAGATTATGCAGCTGTTACGGGGCTCATGAGGCAGGGGGCTTGGCCAGGGTTGAATGACCCTGCTCCTTTCTGCCCCCAGGCCTGTATGTAGCATTTATGCTGCCCTAGGCACAATAAGTGCTCACACTCCCTATTAGTTTGGCTAATACAGTACTATAAGCACTACAAGCCTTCCTTGTCTCCGACCGCAAAAAAGTAAGCATCACTACTTTTTACGGACGCACACGATGCGAATTGTGGACCCATTCAAATACTTGCACGGCCCGGCAGCACATGGCTGCACACATAGGTGCATGAGCCCTTAGTCCAATACTTTGTCTGAGAAGCTCCTCCAGTTTTCTACTCACCCCCTCCTGTAGTCGTTGCAACTTTTAAAAAAAAAGATCTGAATGTAAATCTGGAGTGAAATCATTAACTAGCTACCAACCACTATCACCCACATTACAGTGATCATTTATGTCTAGTTTGCCATCCTTTATTATATCGCTACAAATTGTCAGCAGCTGCAAAAGGTACAGAAGGTTGTACTTAGTCGGGGTGTCGCGCAAGTTGATACTGATACACTTATTGGACAGAGTCCACAAGTCTTACTAAACTCAGCATACCTTCTGCGACGCTGCAATTATTGTAACTCTAGCAGAATAATACAGGAAGCACCACAGTTGTAAAAAAAAAAGGAATTGTTTACTGGGGAGTGCAGTAGTTACTAACTGACAGTCAGGAGGAGACAGGTCCCCAGAACTAGTCTGTTGCCATTATATGTGTAGGACAAGAGAAAGGATATATTTAGCAGATCATGCATAACGTGGAAACAGTAGGTGAAGAATAGCCGGCTATCACAGGGATATATTTAGAGTCCTCTGGAAAAAGTAACACTCTGTAATGTACGGAATATAAAACTGTAGACTGTATGCACAGAGCAAATAACCATTTGGATTTTATGTACTGCAAATCCACTCGCTACTGCCCAGTGGACTAACTTAGTGACTGGTACAGAGTAGGAAACAGTAGATGAGGGTAGAAGCTGCTCATATGGCGGTATAATGCCAGATAATGAATTGGTGTCTGTTCTTCTATAGACAGTCCCTACATTTCTACCACTCTCTTAGGCTACATTCACAATAGCATTGTGGTTTCCATAACCGGGGGCAGGGCCGATCCATTGTACAACAACTTCCACCAGCACTTGGTGAATATCTTAAAAATGGGGTCCATTGGGTACCATCATGGTGTCAGTCGTTTTGATGGGAAAAATACAGCTACATGCAACTTTTTTTTTCTCATCAGCAATGCCAGAATATGCAATGGAAACTGCTAGGGGGAGAGGCTTTCTATGAAAATGTGAACAGAGCCTAAATCTTCACCAATTTAGACAATGCAGTAACATATTTTGTGCCAACCTGTCGGCTCTTTTTTGTCATGCAGTATACACTGCCCACAATACCTTTGCAATATGCTCATGTGCCTCCCAAATGGCTTCTTAGTCCCTTTTTCTAACTGGTAAATGTGTCAAAAATCAAGAGAGAGAGAGAATTTATTTGACGAAAATTAAATCAGACAATTGAATTGGACCCAAATTGAATTTTCAGAAATTTGCTCATACCTTTCATGAGTTATAACTGGAGATGAGCATGCATGGGGAACAATTTTCGAGTAGTAGCGTACGCATTTTATAATCTGTACGCTAATGCATACGCATCTTCTAATCTGTACACTAATGCATACGCATCTGATAAATTTGTACGCTAATGCGTACAAATTACAAGATGCGTACGCATTAGTGAATAGATTAGAAGATGCATACGCTACTACTCGAAAATTGCTCCCGAGCATGCTCGGCCGAGCATCATCTCTAGTTATAACAGCTCGTTTTGTCTGGGAGCAATCATTAGGAGAAATAAAATGGCCGCCATCCTATTAATACACACAAAACCTGTCCTAATCACACAGCAGGACAAGTTACTTCACCACAATGAGCCAAAGTGCTGCCTCATCCTCCTCTCTGCTCTGCTTATCAGGAATCATGATCCTGAATACAGGTGAATCTCTGTGGGAATGGAGAAGATGAGAAGACATGAGAGGAGGATGGGGTGGGGCTAATGAGCAGCAGCACTTGTATGCAGTCTCAATTACCACAGTCTGTCCTGTCCGTCCTCTCTGAACTTCATGTCTCTTCATGAACTAAATTCCCCAGACATTTAGCTAAAGTTCTTATCAGCTGTATTCAGGATCATAATCCATAACAAGCAGAGCAGAGAGGAGAATGAGGCAGCTCTTTGCCTCAGTGATGTAAAGTAACTTATCCTCCTGTGTGATTAGGACAGGTTTTGTGTGTACTAATAGGATAGCGGCCATTTTATTTTCCCTGATTATTGCCCCCTCCACAAAATGAGCCATTATAGCTAATGAAAGGTATTTGGGAATATATTTATAATAAAGTAATATTTAAGTATTTTCATTTTCTCAATTCCCGGAGAACCCCTTTAACATGGACTGGCTCCTAAACAGAAAACATAATGGAGATATTTTGCCTACATATACTGATAAAAAGACTAAATACTGACCCTGTGAAAATGGCCATAGAGCCAGTACAATCAGTGCTGGGGGTGTTGTAGTGTGAAGGGACACACCTTAGTGACTAGGGGAATAGTAAGCACCTAGTTATCAATTGACTTATACATTTCCAATAGGAATATCAGAGAAACAACACAAGGCAGTATTATTATTTTTATATCACAGTTATTCCAGGGTGCTGTACATATGAGAAGGGGTTTCCATATGTACCGTAATATAAGACAAAACAAGTACAATAAGAATGGATTAACTTAGTGACTGACTGGTACAAAATAGGAAGCTGCTCATATGGCGGTATAATGGCAGCAGTGTTATTGCAGATTGTACGTTTTACTAACAGAGGTGGGTTTTCATGTTGCTTTTGAAAGTCTTGATTGAAGTCTTGAAGTCTTGTTTTTCACTGGGCAATGGGGGAAGGTGGACTGACTGGGCAGCAGAGTTGAGGATGGGATGCAAGTGTTTTAAATGGGAGGCCACAGAGGAGGATGCTGCAGTAGTCCAGGCGGGAGATGATGAGGGCATGCACTAGTTTAGTCGACTTAGGATTGAGGAAGGAGTAGATACAAGAAATGTTTTGGAATTGGAGGAAGATGTCTATGAGGTCTAAAGAAAGATGCTCCAGAAATCTTATTTAATAGGGATCACGGAGAGCTTTTGAGCTTAAAATCACAGTTTTCACCATACAATTTTTTTCTAAAGATCGCTATATTTATTTCTCCTGCAACTACATTTTTTATACTGTTGCTCATCCTAAGCCTCTCGGTTTCCATGGAAACTGAAACGGCGTTGAAGAGTATATCTTCTGAGAATTAATTGCATTTTGCATTTTGTAACACTGGCTGTCTGTTAGGCTGAACCCCAGGGATATATATACGTTCTGCCAGATAATGAATTGGATTAGCAGAAAAGTGCGTTCTCGCTATCTGGAGCTCCACATTTAAATATCTCTTTGCGTGTTTCTGTTTAGTTGACCTTTGCATTATATAATTAGCCTTGCCGCTGTTGTATGGAAGCCGCAGCACTGAAATATCGTGCGAAAAGGGGACAGGAAACGTGTAAACTCATTGCCATAAGTTACATTCTTTAACATCTAAATATACTTTAATAGACTTGGCCGTCAATGGGTGTCATCTGTGTTTTGTGTGATAAATGGAGGGAATGTTATGTGAAAACAGTGTAAAAATATAAAATATCTTTTACCGTGTAGCCAGATGGAGATGAAATTGCAGTTTTTAACGAGAAATGTCATTGGGGAGGTGACATATAAAAGCAGACCTTTATGACATTAAAGGATTACATCTTGTGCTTTCATTGAATCCATTCAATGGCCCTGGAGATCATGTACAGCACCAGCGCCATCCGATTCTGAGGTCATGTGACTGCTGGATCTGCCGTCACATGACAACGGAAACCCGTTGTTTACATAGCCTAGGGATTTTATACATAGGGACATTCAGAGGGAAATGGGAATTAGTTAATCAATACTGATTGGTGAGGATCTGACACTCTGCAGATTTTTGAATTTTTTTTTTTTAAATTGTAATACGTGGAAGAAGAATTTTTGGTTACCTTGGGAAGGTGTGGCAGGGAGGGAAGAAAACGACTTGACATTAGTAAAACAATGTCATCCCCTCTCTCAGTCTTCAGTCTTTCTAAAATACAGTTTAGGAGGAAGATCTTTAACCCTAAGGTCCCTTTCACACGAGCGTGACGGATTAGGTCAGGATGCGTTCAGGGAAACTCACACCATTTTGCAAGCAAGTTCAGTCAGTTTTGTCTGCGATTGCGTTCAGTTGTTCAGTTTTTTCCGCACGGGTGAAATGCGTTTTGATGAGTTTTTCACACGCGTGATAAAAAACTGAAGGTTTACAAACAACATCTCTTAGAAACCATCAGTGAAAAATGCATTGCATCCGCACTTGCTTCAGGATGCAATGCATTTTTCACTGAAGCCCCATTCACTTCTACAGGGGCCAGGGCTGCGTGAAAAACGCAGAATATAGAACATGCTGCGTTTTTTCACGCAACGCTAAAACTGATGAAAAAACGCTCATGTACACAGACCCATTGAAATGAATACTGTAGGTCAGGATTCAGTGTGGGTGCTATGCATTCAGGTCACGCATTGCACTCATACAGAAAACTCGCTTGTGTGAAAGGGGCCTTAGGGTACCAGAGGTTTTTTTTTTCATTTTTGTGTTTTCATTTTTCTTCCCTATCTTCCTTGAGCCATAACTTTTTTTTTCCATTCATATAGTTGTATGAGGGCTTATTTTTTGCAGGGCAAGTTGTACTTTCTAATGCCACAATTTAATATGGCATGCAATGTAGTGGGAAGCGGGAAACAAATTCCAAATGGGCTGGAATTGGAAAATAAAAACGGGTTTTGTTCCTACAGCAGCAAAACTGACCTGTGCCATTCATTCTCTAGGTCAGTACAATTACAACGATACCACTTGTTGTATAGGTTTTTCTTTTATTTCTAAATAGTGTAAAAATAAAACCTAAATTTTTTAAAAAAAAATTATATCACCATATTCTGACCCTCATAACTTTGATTAGCCTTGCGGGGGCTCATTTTTTGCAGGACAATCTGTAGTTTTGATTGATATTGACTTTTTGATCGCATTTTATTACATTTATTTGGGTAAGAGAAGCGATGAAAAAATGGCAAATTGACAATTTTGACCTTTTTTCTATTACGCCATTCGCCGTATTGGAAAAATATTTTTATATTTTAATAGTACGGGCGTTATCGGACATGGTGATGCCCATGATGTTTATATTTTTTGTTATGTATTTATTTATTTTTTTATTCTATGGAAAGGGGGCTGATTTTTTTCTATATATTTTTTAACAGTTTTTTACAGTTTTATTATTTTGAAGCTCATATTTGAGCCTACAAAATCCATATATATATTTTTTTAATTCTGAACAATCATGGTTCTTTAAAACCCATTATTTGTACAGAATTGCTCATTTCTTATGTTGGCCTGCTGGCCAAAATAAGAATTGCAGTTTCAATATCCTGGGTCTCAGAGAGCAGATTTGTACCTATGAAACTGGCTGACCTGTTACACGTGCGCTTTGCAGCTGAAGACATATATTTTTGTTGATCCCATGTTCATATGTGTCTGCATTGCTGAGAAAAATAATGTTTTAATATATTCAAATGAACCTAACCTATAAACATCATCACACCTGCTGATCGTCAGGTGATGAGGATCGACCATCAGTACTAATCATGCAGAGCACATGATCCTGGGGTGATGTATGAAACCAGTCACAGCTGGCAGTTCGGGAGAAGTACTGCCTTGACAGAACTGTAAATGCTATTATTATTATAAATTATATTATGCTATCTTAGTTTTATAAGAGAAGATTTTGGAGCCCACCCACTTCGTATACTCACTGCCAACACGGTGCATTGCTTTCCAGTGTCACAGTGTCACATGAAAGAAGCAGTGCTCCTGTAATGCTGTTGCCATGGAAACACAACAGTGATACTGACGAACCGGAACTATGTTGTCATAGAAACTGAGCAACAGATACCAAACTCCAGCAGTGAATCCAACAATGTAGCCGCGCTTCAACATGCCACAATAAATTATGAAATTAACGTCCTATTATTATTATTAAGGTCTGTGTTGTCAGCGAGATCCACTGTGCTCAGCGTTTATTGCAGCCACCACTGACTGTGTGTAATCCATTTCATTAGGTGTGAGAAAGTAAATGTGTCTGACGGAGTGTGCCGCAGCCAATTTTTCAGGATTTGACCACAACCTCTGCATACATAGTTGCCAACTGTCTCGAATTTGCTGGGGCTGTTCCTGATTGCTGGGATGTCCCAAGTTGAAAACTGGCGGGGCTAATGCAAACCCCGCCTTGTAAATGGGTGTTACTGGACGGGGTTGGAGTATTCCCAGGGATGGGGCTTATATATCCCGATTTTACAAACAAAAATATTGGTAAGTATGTGCATGCATGGGCCACAAATCCAAATCCTATGAGTATAGATAGATACAGTATATCAGTATATATATATACTATTACCAAAACGTGTATTTTATGATTCTAGGGCTCATACGCACATGTCCTTATTATATACGTATGTTCTGAGTCGTATGCAGATGTAAAATAGCCCCCATAGAAATCTATGGTTCCATACTATTTCGTTGTATTTACATGACAGCAAAAAGTTTTTTCTCTCACTGGTTGGGTAAAAAATGGTGCCGTATTTAATGAGATGCTAAATTGAAGGGGTTGTCCCATGAAAGTTATTCCAAATTTTTCAAACCAGCACTTGGATCTGAATAGTTTTGCATATAATTAAAAATGTATCATAGCTACTGAGTTATTCAATAAAATCTATCTGTATAGCGCCTCCTGCTGTTTGTTCTTTTTCCAATTTCTCCGTCCTGCTCACTGAGGTGGAAGCACATGCTCAGTTCCATCCTCAACTGCCACCAGCTACAGCAGAAAAGACATGCCCCCTAAGCTGACAGCTTGAAATAAATCAGAACAATTCCTGTATATTGCTCTTATCAAGATGTACATAATGTGCTGTTTAAAATGTCACCATTCAAAAGCCTAATACTGTGCCAAAAGAAGGATGTCTTACAAGACTGACATACTGTAGGAAACTAGTTTATTAGTTTCCTCCTTATATCTGACGTCAGGGTTTCTTCTCTAGACTGGGCCGCCACCAGTGGGAAGAACATATGCAATAAAAAGTTTTAGGATTGATCCTTTTCAGTGAAGACACCATTCGGCATTTGGGCAGATGCACAGAAATGCTTTTCCAACTGAAGGCGAAAAATGTATTTCAGTTTATGCTTATTTCCTTAGAAAAACATCCATAATTTTGCCAGGACTGTGCTGATCATGCACTGTGGGAAGAAGAAAACACAAAGTAATCGACGACTGCAAAATTCACTGTTCAGTGACAAAGGTTACAGTATGCTGAAAGCTTAGAGCCAAAAATAACACAGCAAAGTAAGTAATGAATAGGCTTTCGTGTGGTTGGGGTTAACGTAGTGACACCTAGTCATCAGCTGCCTCAAATTATAGGCACAGTAGAAGATATGACCCAACTGGAAATATCCCAGCACTCTAACCCTGACCAACAGCACAAGACAATTCCTCTGTCTTTACGATGGATTCATTGCTTGCCAATATCAGATCAGTTCCCAGGCTTCTTAAGTAAACATGTGTTGAGCAGGACTATTGAGAACACATGAAAAAATGTTATAAGAACGATAGCCGTCATAGAGACAGTCCTGCTATATTGAACCTGGAGAACCACTTTAACATCGTTGCCAACAATATAAATTCAAAGGACAATGCACTGCTAGGCTAACACAGGTCCCTCACATGAGGATTATTTTATATGAGCAAATGTTCTGCCCTAACAAACACCGATCAATGATGCAGCATGTCAAACAGTGTTCAGCGTTAATAGGCCATCAATATTAGAATGGGTGGGGGCCGACTGCTGGCACACTCGGCAATCAACTGATGGAAGGGCTGCTGCACTTGTCCATGGTCATCAACATTTAACTCCCAGAAAAACTTTAATGCTGCATAAAAGATCTGATGTTGAGTGATCAACAACATGTAATGCTTCAGTGATCAGAAGCGTGTTAACACATTCAGTGATTAGCAGCATGGTAACACATTGAGTGATGAGCAGCATGTTAACACGTTTGGTCATCAGCAACATGTTAACACATTGAGGCATCAGCAGCATGTTAACACATTGGGGGATCATCAGAGTATTAACATGTCAGGGGATCAGCAACAGGTTAACATGTTTGGTCATCAGCAATTTGTTAACATGTCAGGGGATCATCAGCATATTGACACACTGAGGGATCAGCAGCATACTTCAGAGGATCAGCAACATGTTAACATACTGGGTGATCAGCAGCACATTGACATGCGGGTGATCAGCAGCATGTTACCACATGCGGGAATCAGCAGTGTGTTAACATATTCAGGGATCAGCAGCATGTTAACATGTCATGGAATTAGCAGGATGTTAACACATTGAGTGATCAGCAGCACGTTAACATGTCGGGTGATCAGCAGCACGTTAACATGTCGGGTGATCAGCAGCACGTTAACATGTCGGGTGATCAGCAGCATGTTAATATGTCATGGAATTAGCAGGATGTTAACACATTGGGTGATCAGCAGCACGTTAACATGTCGGGTGATCAGCAGCACGTTAACATGTCGGGTGATCAGCAGCATGTTAATATGTCATGGAATTAGCAGGATGTTAACACATTGGGTGATCAGCAGCACGTTAACATGTCATGGAATTAGCAGGATGTTAACACATTGAGTGATCAGCAGCACGTTAACATGTCAGGTGATCAGCAGCATGTTAATATGTCGGGGGAACAGTAGCATGTGACCATATGTGGGGATCAGCAGCGTGTTACCCCATGCGGGGATCAGCAGCATGTTAACATATCCAGGGATCAGCAACATGTTAACATGTCAGGGGATTAGCAGCATATTAACACACTGGGTGATCAGCAGTACGATAACATGTTGGGTAATCAGGAACACAGTAACACGAAGCAGTGATCAGGTGAATGAACATTTATATGCATGTTCCTTCTCGATCATCGGCTTTTGTAAAAGGCCCCTTACGCTATCTCAGAGAACAATGTAGCAGGGCTAATCCACAAAATTCAACCATGGAGACAGCACTCCTCCTTACATACAAGTAATTCTTATTTATTCCAAATGCAACTTTTCAGCTTGGGACAGTCCTGGAGTGCTGTCTCCATAGTGCAATGCCCCCAGTGCCCCCATGTGCCAGTAAAAATGCCCCCAGTGCAAGTAAAAATGCCCCAAGTGCCCCCATGTGCCCGTAAAAATGCCCCCAGTGCCCGTAAAAATGCCCACAGTGCCAGTAAAAATGCCCCCAGTGCCCCCTTGTGCCGGTAAAAGTGTCCCCATGTGCCAGTAAAAATGCCCCCAGTGTCCCCATGTGCCAGTAAGAAATGCCCCCAGTGCCATGTGCCAGTAAAAATGCCCCCATGTGCCAGTAAGAAATGCTCCCATGTGCCAGTAAAAATGCCCCCAGTGCCCCCATGTGCCAGCAAGAAATGCCCCCTGTGCCAGTAAAAATGCCCCCAGTGCTCCCATGTGCCAGTAAAAATGGCCCCAGTGCCTGTAATAATGCCCCCAGTGCCCCCTTGTGCCGGTAAAAGTGCCCCCATGTGCCAGTAAGAAGAAATGCACCCAAGTGCCATTAAGAAATGCCCCCAGTGCCCCCATGTGCCAGTAAGAAATGCCCCCATGTGCCAGTAAGAAATGCCCCCAGTGCCCCCTTGTGCCGGTAAAAATGCCCCCAGTGCCAGTAAAAATGACCCCAGTGCCACCATGTGCCAGTAAAAATGCCCCCAGTGCCCCCATGTGCCAGTAAGACGGCCTGAGACGGCCTCTGATAGGCTGCAGGCCTAGTGCCTGCAGCCTATCAGAGGAACGGGCAGAGGAGACGCCTCTCCCTCCCCTGCCCCGCAGTACAGGCATCTGTATCGCCGTCCTAAGGATGGCGATACAGATGACTATGGAGATGAGTGCTTCCACAATGGAAGTGCTCATCTCCCTCTGCCCTGCCGCCGCCCCCAACTGTGCGCAGTGCGGCCCTGCAAGTGGCAATGGGGGGCCCTCGGGGCCCCGCTGGCTTAGGGGCCCGGTCGCAACTGCAACCGCTGCAACCCCTATAGCTACGCCACTGTGCCCCATAGTATCTATTAAAAGAAATTCCCCTATAAGTGGTTAATCTTCCATGAGAACAAACATTATGTAATCAGGGGTTCACCACCAATGAGGCCAGGTGAGGCGATCGCCTCAGGCAGGACCAGGTTGGGGCAAGATGGGGGCAGCGGAAAGGCCATGAGTGCTTTCATTGTGGCAATTAGGTTAGGTTAAGGAATAGGCATGGAGTGGGGGCACCTTTTCAGTTTTCACCTCAGGCAGCAGAAAGACTAGGTGCACCCTTGTATGTAATCCAACGGGGAGCTTTTCTAAGGTAGAGTCTTTATCTTGTGAGGATGAGAAGAGACTCTCTATAGCTCACCTGCTTTATGGTGCCTGGATGCACAGAGGATGTGTGGAAAACACAAGTGATAAACATGAATATCAACAGGGAAACTCCAACATCTGATACAAGACCGCGAGGCCTTTATTGTGTGTCTTTAAAACCGAACAGGGAACATCATGGATACTTCAGCACCCACGCATTTCTGGTCCCTTACTTATGCCATGAGCCAAAATGAGTAGGTGTTGAAATGTCCTTTATGTTCCCTGTTTGCTTTTAATAAAGTCTACGCTGTCTTTTATCAGATGCTGGAGTTTCTGTGTTGATTTTCATTCTCCAGCTTGCTCCCTATTTCAGCATTTTGCACCCCTGTCTGCGGATCAGTTCATGGACAGCCACGGTATATATTTCTATGAAGCTGAATTTGTGCATTTTAACAAAAAAAGTTAGTATTTTAAAATAGCTGTTCTTACTTTATATTCTTCAGCTGTTAATAGCTTTAGCACATTTCATTTCATTAATTTGGTGAATGTAGTCATCTCGGTTTCATGTAGAAATCACTTGTTAATTCACTTTATTAAACTTTCATAATTGATATTTTATTTGCTATTCAAAAAAAGTAACCGGGAACTGAAAATCATATATGAAGTGAAGGTAAATCATACTGTGTTGGAAGAATCATTTTCTCAACTTTGCTATAATTGTAAATTCTCAATGGAGAAATGAAGGTTAAATATCCCACATGCTGCACCCATGGGGTTCCATGGTTAATTTTTACACCTCCATGGGGGAGGGTATAAAATAGTATGATGCTCATATGCTACACTGCTCCTGCCACTCACCTGACCCTGTAATCTCATGCCTGTGACATTGCACCCAGGATTGGCGCATGCACAGAGCATCTGCTTTGGTTTCCTATGAAGCAGAAATGCCCCCTGCACATTCCAGTCAACTTATGTCTCTTTCACATGAGCGATATGGAACGTGTCAGGGTCTGTTCAGTGAAAAACTGATGGTTTTGCACGCAAATTGAATCAGCTTTGTCTTCAATTGTATTCATCCATTTTAGGGCTCATGCACACAACCGTATGTATTTTGATGTCCATAAAAAAACGATCCGCAAAAAATACGGATGACGTCCGTGTGCATTCCGTATTTTGTGGAACAGAACAGCTGGCCTCTAATAGAACAGTACTATCCTTGTCCGTAACGCGGACAATAATAGGACATGTTCTATTTTTTTGTTGAACAGAAATACGGACATACGGAATGGAATGCACACAGAGTAACTTCCATTTTTTACCGACCCATTGAAATGAATGGTTCTGCATACGGTCTGCAAAAAAATGGAACAGACACAGAAAGAAAATACGTCTGTGTGCATGAGCCCTTACATCCGTTTTTCACGCTCATACAGAAAAACTGAAAAATAATGCACAGCATCTCTTTGCAACCATCAGTAAAAAAATGGACTGCATCCAGATGCCATGCATGTCAGGGTTTACTACGGATGCTGTCCATTCACCGGAACGCTTGTGGATGGAAAACTCACTTGTGTGAAATTAGCCTTAGGGCTCATTCACAGAAACATATTTTTTTTGTTCGTGGCCGTTCCATTTTTTTGCTGCCTGTATGCGGAACCATTCATTTCAAGTCCCTTATGCAAAAAAATAGAACATGTCCTATTCATGTCCGTTTTGCGGACAAGGACAGGCATTATTACAATGGATCTACAAAAAAAGCGGATGTAACATGAACGTCACATGGGTGTCTAATTTTTTATTTGAAGATCCGTGTTTTGCGGACTACAAAAATACATACAGTCGTGTGAATGTGCCCTTAGGCTTTTTTAGGGCCTTTGCATTATAAACCAGTGCCTAAGTCCATACTGCCTTGTGGGTGTTAAGCATGAAGTCTCTTAGGCTCCACTCCCTGATTTAGCCCTACGTGAAAATAGTGACCCAGTGAATCCACCTTATCTCCATTATGCCATATTATTTCTTTATTAGTGCCTTAAAGGGGTTGTCTCACGAAAAATATTCTACAGATTTCAAACCAGCGCCTGGAACTGAATACTTTTATAAATGCATGTAATTAAAAATTTAGTATAGCTACTGAGAGTTATTCACTGAAATATATCTGTATGGCGCCACCTGCTGTTTGCTCTTGCAAAATTCTTTGTCCAGCTTAAGGAAGCACATGCCCAATTCCATCCGTACATTGCCACCAGCTGCAGCAGAAAGGATACCCCCCCCCCTCCGAGAAAGGACACTCCCCTCCCCAAGCTGCCAGCTTGAAATAAATTAAGCAGAGCAATTTGGAGTAACAAATGGGGAGGTCTCTGGATCCATGTGAGGTAAAGGGCTGGTTCTAAGCTTGATAGAAAGAGATTGTCATGTACTATATGTTGCCTGGTTATCATTTTTACATTATTCATTTACATTATTCATGGGATAACCTTGCACAGCATTACATGTGAAAGTTGTTAGAAGCCCTAGGAAGTTTCTAGGAAGTTTTACTTGACCTCAAATGTGCTGCCTATTGATAAAAAGGAACTGAAAAGCTTCTCGGCTCTGAGGATTTTTCTAAGACTTTCAATATGCTTAGGTAAGAGCAGAGAAGAAAATGAATTGATAACTTTTTATAAAATGTAAAGGAAAGGCACAAGAGATAAGTGATTGCCAGATAAAGAGGTTAGAACAAAAGGCCAAGCTCTTGAAATAAAGCTGCAGAGTGTAGGACTGATATATGAAATACGAGTGCAAGTGAATAAAGTTGAAATACTTTTACAATAACCAAGTTATAATTGCTTACAGCGTAATCATGACCGGGAAGCTCCACAAAGGAAAATATAGTTAAAAATTAATATTCTTTGTATTAGGTTCACATTGCTGTTTAAATTCCAATATTCTGGTTCACCATAGGAACAGAATGCCAGAATTTCCAGACACCTCTGGCGCCCAAAGGATCCCGTTCACTATAATGCAGTCTCCTGGGTTTCCATCATGAGTACTAGCATTCAGTTTGTCCAGCTGCAAAGTGCCGCCCCCAGGGCCAATCGTGTCCCAGGTCTATAGAAATGCCGAGTGGTGTGGTGCGGCAGTCTGTGTGTGTGTGTCACTGTGCTCCAACCTGGATACCATCGCTCCCCAGGGTTAGGCTCTGAAGCAATAAAAGGGAATGGTGGCGTATAGGTCGAGTCCAAACCTTAATAAAGTTCAACAGCTTTACTTGAGTAAACTTGCATCCAGACAATTTTCAGGCTTTCTCTTGGTTCCAGCAGGCTTTGGCATAAACTGGCAGGCAAACTTTTCAACTCTCCTTTCTTTCTCTGCTGTATTAAACTCGGCTTCAGTCTGGTTACTGGACTTTTGGTCGGTTCTGGTATCCCTGGATTGAGGTGCCTTTGGCTGCTGTCCCCCTCCTGACACTCAGTAAATAAACTAGCAAGGAGTCAGGGTGCTCTATGAGATACTTCTCTTTTGAGAGACTCCTGCTGCAGCCAAAGTAATACTTCTTTCATGTCTTCTCAGCTCCATTATCGAGTCTCAAACTGAAATAAACTAGAACTGCACCTCCAGATACACACCGCCACCTATTGGTGTACCAGGCATATTACATGTACATAACGGTTGCATAACAATAATATAAATGCACAATGGTGAAGGACCTGGAAATAAATGCAAAGATGACATTCAGGTTAACCATTAGAGACAGTAGCAGAGTGTAGAAATGGTAATACCACTCCGGGGTATTACACAGCAGAATGCTGGTACTCGTGCCAGAAGCATGGCGGACCCCATTATAGTGAATGGGATCAGTAAGGTGCCAGTGGTGTCTGTATATGTCTTACCTGGGATTTACGGTATTCTGTTCCTATGCTGGAAGAGAATATCAGAATTTAAAGGTGATGTGAACCTAGTCTAAGAATTATTTTAAAGTTGTTTTCTTCATTTTTATATAGTGGTTGTTTAAAACCCCAGCAGACAGATTTTTCTCATCCACCTACTGTGATAAAAGTACATTTCTAGATACCCTTTGTTAAGGAAGCGCTCACTAGACTTGTATCTTCACAGCCATGTTTGCTTTGCTCTGATGCATGTAAAATAAACATTGATAGGGGATAAGTTGTTGTAATGGGACAACCTCTTTAAAATCAGGCACATTCTGAACTTTCAGTATGAAGTGTGCTCTATGGAACAGTGCCCGGGTGTGCTTGTCATTTTCCACCTCAACTTTTCCAAGAAATATCCTGGAGAACATGGTGACACAAGTCACATAGTCTTACCGAGAACCAAAGAAATAATGACTCATAACTCCAATTGTGGATAAACTCAGGCCGCGTTGCCCAAATATTAAAACCATAATAAATAATTAAATATTAATAAATAATAACATATATTAACCAGATTTGAACCATAAATACTCATCCATAAATATTGACCCAATGTCCACCCATCATTAAGTAGGCAACAAATCCCCACAAACAAAGCTACTGTGATGACGAAGTGGCAGCTCTCTTTTTTTAAACTGCAACTTTTCCCGCCGTTAACTTCAACAGCCAATCCAGACCCTAATTGTTCCCACCGCTGGCCCCACAGACCAATTGCATGCTGACCAATACAAGGATAAAACATAACTCCTTTCTGATAAGCCCTGAAAATAGAAGAAAAAAAGGGGCGGGGAGCTGGAGAACCAAGGAGGAAGAAACCTCCATACAAAAACCAAAATGACCCCATAACTTCCCTAAAAGTGACTGTGCCACCATGTGTCTCCCAAGCTATCTGCTCTGGGGGGCCCTTGACATTTATCACGTTTAATACAACTGGAAATCCATGGCTCCGTTTACCAATCTAATTATAAACACTGTATTAGTCAAAAGGGTTTTCTGAGAAAGTTTTACAGATGACCTATCCTCTGTATCTGATCAATGGGGGTCCAACACCAATCAGCTGTTTATGAAGGCACTGGCGCTCGCACTAGTGTAGCCGTCTTCACCCTGCTCACCAAGCACAGGACCATACCATTTGGGCAGAGCTGTGCCTAGGCCATGTGACCAGTGATCTGTGAGAAAACCGCAGAGCTACTGTTAATGCCGGTGACTTCTCATACAGCTGATCAGCGAGGTCCCAGGTGTCGGACCCTTCATCAATCAGATATTGATGACCTATCCAGAGAATAAGTCATCAGTAAAAATAACGGAAAACACCTTAGAGGTGGGATTCCAAAAATGGTGCTTGCAACAAATGCCTGTTAGTTATTGGGTTATTGTGTTTATAAAGCTTCCATTGTACACTGTGGGGATAGACTTTAGGACATATAGGATACCTGTGGAGCTCCTATAGTATTGATGTGCCAGATATGTTCATTACTTACTGCAACATTTTTCTCCAAAAACCAGACATATCTGGTTTGCTAAATATCTTGAGGTCTTATAGTATCTACATTTTTGTAATTTATTAATGTTGAGTGAATCGAAGGAAGTGGAATTTGATCCAAATTTCAGGAAAAACTCAATTTGCCACGAATCCAAATTTCTTGGCGCTTTAGGGTAACTAGAGATGAGCGAAGCTATAAAAAATTTGATTTGACTGCTTTGCCGAAGTTCACAAAGAAATTCAATTTGTTAAGAATTATTTTGTCATGAATTGCATTCCATTGTATGTAACAGGCACAATGACGGATCACCACCGTAATTCAAACCTTCAGATGCCGCGTTTAACGCTGATCGCTGCATCTGACAGTGACATTCAGGGGTTAATCAGAGGTTAAAAACAAAACAATACATACTCACCTCATACATTTGCTCGTGGAGAGGCCATTGCGGTCATCTTTAAGAAAAATGTGCCAAATTTCATACAATGTCACTACGTCATCGCACTGGCCAGGTATCATCACATCAGTGCGCGAGAGAGATTTGGTACGTTGTCTTCCATCAAGATGGCCGCATCAGCCTCTCCGCGATCAAATGAATGAGGTGAGTATGTATTTTTTAACCCTTGATTAACCCCTGAAAGGCCTCAATGTGACTCTCAGATGCCGCAATCAGTGTTGAATGTGGTATCTGAAGGTTCAGTGATGGAAGGGCAGCATGATCGCCGTTCCCCGTCATTAACCCGCTACATACAATGGAATTCGATTTGTGATTAAGTATTTCATAACAAATACGAATTTCTTGTCGAAGTTTGGTGAGGCAACCGAATCGAATTTTTGAAAACTTCGCTCATTACTATAATTTATTATTATTATCAGTATTAGTATTAGGTCTGTAAAGTCTCATATCTTAGACTTTGAAAAATATCCATTTTTTGAAAATAAGGTCAGCCACCAACACTTTGCCGGAGTTGTGTGGTGCGGAGATCTACTTTCTACAGTTTATGGCTCTTCTTCACCCATCCTGTCATCTACATAAAAAAATCTCTCTTGTGCATGAAATTCTTATTCATAGTGTAACTTCCTTTCGCTCTAAATAGAAGCTACTATAGGAATAAACACTAGTGACGGTGAATCACATCCCTACTCAAGACTGAGATCTGAGATCTTTAGGTATGGATGACTGTGGCCTCGTCCAGATTGTCCTGAAGACATATTTATTGTTATATGTAAATAACAGAAATCTTGGCTTGCAGCCCCGGCAATGTCATCCAGTCTTTTTAGGGAGTGTGCACATTTCCTAGATTGCAGCTAGTAAAGTTAGAAGGTCATTTCAGCAATGTTAACACAGATGACAAGGGCATCCTGCCATACTGAACTGAAATAAACAGATAACAGATATACTAATAACTGTCATCGAGTTACTGTGAGTCATCATCTACAGATATCCACACGTCTATCTTCGGCCGCAATGCTATATGGTCGTGTTCATGTGAGCGTTTCCAAGTCTGCAAACTCAGACCTGATGTTTGCTAAATAGCCTTACTGTGCCATTCTGATGGTAAATGCTGCAAAGAGCAAATTGTTCCTCATTTCTAAATTAATGATATTAGTAAATAAAGAGGAGATTACGGGGGTTCTCCAGGATTTACGTATTGATGACCTCACTGGAGGTCCGATTCCTGCCACCCTCACTGATCAGCTGTTTGAGGACCCCCTACCAAGCACATCACCATAGATGGTATAGGGCAGTGGTGTGAACCTATAGCACAGGTGCCAGAGGCGGCACTCAGAGCCCTCTCTGTGGGCACCCGCACCCTGGAAAAAGTCTATGGTGTACCAATATGCCTTAGACTTTTCCTGCCATTCATCAGCGCAGGTCGCACTATGACCGGCACAGGCAGTGCACTGAATGTAGGCAGGAAATGATAGCTAAATGATAAAGTACATGGAGGATATACTATACTGGACTGTAGTATTCAGGTTAAATTACTGTGTTGGCACTTTGCGATAAATAAATGGGTTTTGGGTTGCAGTTTGGGCACTCAGTCTCTAAAAGGTTCGCCATCACTTGTATAGGGGTTGTGCTTGGTACTGCAGCTCAGTCATATTTAACTGTGTCCAGCCCATATGGCTGAAGAAAGTGATGTCAGTATCCTAGGAAGAGGCCTAAGTGCTCACAGAACGCACCGCCCCATACAAATGATTGGTGGGGGGGGTCACAGGAATTGCACCCCCTCCAATCTCATATTGATGACCTCTCCTGAGGATAGGACATCAATATGCTAATCTCGGAGAACCCCATCAATGCAAGCTTACCTTCTGCTGTGAAAAATAATAATGACTAGGACAGTCAAATATTTTAGGTAAATTATTTTCTGTACTGTTGGCTTACAGTGACCTAAAATACGATGGGGAGATTTATCAAAATGAATGCAATTAAGAGGTTTGGTCATAGTGACCACCCAGATTCTCCCAGACCTCCCCCGCTGTTTATTCTTGAGGGAACTTGACTTATTACAGTACCAGTTACTAGAGCATGGCCCAGTAACATGGGAATTGGGAGGTATGGTGGCCTGTCTTTAGCTTGGGAAGCTTAAACTTGGAACCATGACTAACTGCACGGTTGAAAATCATCCATTATTCACAAGAGATGGACTCTGCCAAAGAGTTAATTTTTTGGGTTCCTTGAACAATAATGCTACTATCCCTCAACATAGGGGGGCAGATGTTTTGTAACATACAGTACATACCATCAAAATCCATAAGTGATCTCCTGCTACCAAAGTCCTAGCTTTGGTATGACAAAAAGGCCAAAGCCATTTACAAAGGTTAAGGGGTGTTACCTCTAGGTGGACCAAATGCTTATGCAGTAAATTACACTATAGCCTATAGCAATTGGATGATGCAAACACTTATCATGGAGTACCATGAGACATGATCTTCATGACCGTAGTTGTTTCTTGATTCCAGTCTCCTGAAGAGAAGGGGATTGTGGCACATGAAGTGTACCAGTGGAATTTTTTTGGACATAGGCATGCCCCCTTTAACAGTCTCTGCCCCTTTTGTGTGCCTCTCCACCCTCTTTTGTACCATGCCCTTGGTGCACATTTGTGTGCATATGCGTCTAATGATGCAGTACCCTGGCGTCACGTAGGAGAAAGCAGCCCTCCATGTGAAATCTAGGAGTGTTCCCAACTCATTTGGCAGGTCTCCTTCTTTTTTTTTGGGACCCTCCGGGCAGGGGTACATCTAACCTTTCTGCTGCCTGAGGCGAAAACTGAAATGGCCCCTCTATTGCCCCTACCTGCTGCTGCCTAAGGCGATCACCTCACCTGCCCTCATTGGTGGTGCATCCCTTCCTCCAGGATGATCAGGGAATGTTGTCTAGGGTGTTCATGACATAGTAAGAGTAAGTTCATTGTACATTGTCCATGCCATGGAGCCTGGAGGACTGATTTTCTTTTTTTTTTTTTTACAGTACTACATTTGTAGTTTTGCAGGTTTATCGGTTCCAGAAATTGTACCATTTATAGTCCAAGCTCAGTTTATGTGATGCAGAGCTCCACATCCTCTGGTTCCTTCTACCTAACCAGAATTAAATGATACATTTCTGGCAGCCTGCAGCCACCATTGGGGAACCTCTCTGAATATGGATTTTAAAGCTCAGTGCTTCCTATATGAATCTGAGGTCCTGACCCTTATTAACTCAATGATCTGGTCCCTCAGCTAGTGGTCAGGGCCTTCTCCTTGTAGATAATGGCCACAGATGATCATAAAAACCATCTGTGTTACCATTGCTCCAACACCTCATATGTGCATGTAGCTTTTATTGAAGTGCTATTTGATATTAGCATGTTTGATTGCTTACACTTTTTGCTAATGCAATCAGTATATACTGTATTTTTGTATGCTACACTGTAATTCCATAATCATGCCTGAAAGACACTAGATCTGCTCTAAAGGTTTTAATTTCCCCCTTTATTCTTTATAGGCTGATGTTATTTGAGTATTATTAATGATTTATATTTTTTATTATATGTAGGAAGAGCCAGTATATAAAGGTTTCAAGCAGAAAATATTCACTTCTGAAGACAACACTGCAAATCTGAAATCACAGAGAAGCACATCACAAACTGCCCCTGGGTAAGTGTGCATCTTCTTGTATCCATGTATAGAACCTTGTACTATAATATTGTATTGCAACGTAGTATTTTCTTATTACCGGTAACTATAATTTTCTTTTTTTAGTTGTGGACTGGTTTCTTGCTTGTTAACTTGCTGATGATCAGTTCTCCATGCACAGTACCAACTTCTGTTGAACTGTGGATGAGCTTCTACAGTTAACCCAAGGAGAGCCAAGGATGGGTGGAGTGGTAGTGGCTATGAGGCTGGTAGTACTGCTCACTGTTCATAGTGGCAGTCCTCACCCTGGCTCTCCCTGGGCCATACATTGAATGGGGGTGTACCTGTTCTTACCTACCAGCATTTAATGACTATCTGGGGCTCCTGCCTTATGGTAATTGGGGTGCCCTTGATGGTGGATGTTTGGCAGTGTGAAAGACAGGACGGCAAACGTAATGGGCCAGTGGATGGATGGTGGAGTCAATAACCAGTCCCACTGGATGCAATAAATAAAATCTTTATTTACTCAATCGATGATGGGAGTAGTTGTACATATAGCAACAAAAATTGATGTTGGTCTGTTTTCTTTGGGGAAGGGAGGGGGGGTTGGGGGTAATTGGATGATAAAGTTTCTTCCCTGGCAGCTGGAGCCTCAGCAATAATGGTTAGTAGCTTGTACCTGTAGGACTTGTCTGTAGCACTGCTTTGCAAAGACCTCTTAACCGAGTGGCAGAGCTGGTCCATCACCCTGGTAACCTAATCAATTCTGCCAGTATTAACTATATATTGCCCATACATTGCTATTTGGTATACAGAGTGCATAAACACAGTGCAAAGTGCAAATGAGTATTTTAACAACAAATCACAACATTTACATATTAAATTAACCTCTTTTAGAAGTAATTAATCCTTTGCAGTAGTTTCTGGTGTAGTCTGGGGTACTGCACTCATACACAGCAGCCAATCTGAAGAAGCAGGCCTGTAGGGCCAGTCATGGGAGATAGAAAGAACAACAGCTGTGTCATATGATCAAATCTTTTATTATCATTAGAACAAAACTAAAAAGTTGGTGGACTATGCTTTTTTAACCTGAGTATGTGCTTTCCTCTCTCTTCTCCAATATCTGGGCTCTCCAGTTTGTACATCATTACATGGCTCCTCAGTCTTTTTTCTACTGGAGCTTCCCCAGCTGGAACATGATGATGCCTGGATCTTACTGCAGTAAGCCTGGGAGAAGCGTGGAGGCCGGGAATGGTAGTAGTGGCAATGATGGTGATAGTTGTCCTCACAGTGGCAATCCTCACTCTGGCGCTCCCTGGGCTATGCAGGGACACTCTGAATTTGAGGAGCCTTCCTGCCTGATGGTGGTTCGGAGTGCCCTTGATGTTGGTGGGTTTTGGGGGTGCAAGGCAGGGTCCCTGAATGGAGAAGTAGAAAATGCAATATGGCCACAGTGCTGCTGTTGGTGTACGCAATGGTAAGACCAGTGAAACAGGTAACAGATGATCCATTTTATTGCAATTGCTCACAATACACATTAGCAGAGGTAGGCTCAGTTCTTATCACACACACGGTACATAGATAGCTTTCCCAAGGCTGCGTATAGGGGGTTTGTAGTGCCCTGGAGCAGGGACACTCTGAAGTCTGGACATTTGCCTATTTCCCCTATGCAAAGTTAAAACTTCTTACTTTATTTCTCTTGAAAGGGTTAACTTGTACTGTTTATTACTGTGTTACTGCATTTTTATATATGTTGTGATATATACCCTGTTCATTATCACTGTATTTACATGGTTCTGTGGAAAGGGTTAACGAATACTGAGAGACTGTTAGGACATTGATTGAGAAGCTGGTAATTTCCACAGCTGCCATGGGGTTTAAAGAAGAGCATGTTTTGTAGGTAAAAACCCAGACCTGCAGATAGACTGACCCTTTAAATGACCGGTTTAGCTATGTTGTTTTTGTCTGGAAAAACGTCTCTGTCATTGCTATTGAGTATCACTGAAGCTCTAATGTAAGTGTATACCAGACCGGAGTTGAAACAATGTATTTGTTTGTGCTGAGTTTCTACTCTCCACCCCTCCCATTAGAAGGTTCCAGTCCAGCTAGAAATGGTATATAAGGAGAGCAGTCAGAGCCCCTAGTGTTCTGCAGTTAGGGGCCAGGGTTTGGAGGGGAGACTCATGCCAGCCTGCATGAGTAACCAGAAGAAGATGCTGAGATGGGGATGCTGAGCCACAGACCATGGGTCACTAATCCTGTGACCAAGGAGCTACCTGGACTACTGAGCTACAGAAAGTGGGCCCTTGACCAGGATGCCAGCCTTCTGAGAGAGAGAGGTACAGCTAGATCAGGCCTTTCCTCAGCATAAAACCCTTCCACCAGGGAGGAGACTCTGTTAAACTACTGAGTGACCAGAAGAAGACACTGAGATGGGGATACGCTGCCACAGACCCTGGATCACCAGCCTTGGACCAGGGTACCAGCCTTCTGAAGAGAGAGAAGAACAGCTAGCTTAGGTCTTTCCTCAGTATCAAAACCTTCTTCTGCCAGGGAGGACACTGGAGAAGCCAGCCCTATGCCTCGCCTCTATTATTTTGTACCTGAATTCCTCCAGTAAAGAAGCACCCTGGTTTACTGCAAACCCTGACTCTCTGGACTTATTTGCCATTGGGGTGCACCACGCCTTACCATCCCTTCCGGAAAGCAGCAACACATGGTGACACCTTCACGGTGTCAGATGGACCCAGCGTAGCATTGGGGCCACCCCAAACCTGGCCACTGCAGGTTCAATCATCATAAAGTTCCCCTCTGAGTCTCTCTAGATATCCTGTACAATACTGTCTCTATTCTACTTGCTTCTCTTAAAATTCATAACTACAGATACCCAACTGCGAAGGTTGTTTTCCAACCGTTGGTAGGGTGTCTGTAACTTCTCTCGATAAGCACAATGCTGTGAATTCCACAACAGGACATATGCGTGTTATTATGTTTATTATTTATTTGTGTTACCTTTCACTGGCTTATATTTTCTAGTACTCTCCCTTTGTAATGGGCCGCTAAACTTTCTATTGTATCTAGCAGTTCTTTCTCTTAGGGGCTGGTTCACTTTGCTACTGTAGCTGCTCTTGATTCAGAGGGCAATAGTTTCTCTGTTCAGCTCTCCTGCTGCTCTCTCACAGACAGTCTACAAGCAACTGAACTGCTTCTCACTGGTGGAAGGGGTGGGTCCAGCCAACACCTAGTGATTGTACTAAGGGGTTGGCTGATTAGTTAGCCCCCTATTCCCCTTAGACAGCCTTTGAGGTGAAAAGTACACAATCACATTACATTAGTTATGTAGTGGGCTGCCAGCACACTGCATTACCACTGGCTACAGTCCATGACATTATTTTTTCTAATCGCCTCCTGAACCCAGTAGAAGATTAAAATAACCCCACAATGAGTCAGTCTTGTTGGTAAATGGGGGTTTACTCACATGTTGCCATTTTGATGTAATTTTTACTTGCTTGTAAATATACCCATAGAAAGGCCTTTACAGCATATAATCTCTTCTGTCAAAATAGCCTTCATAGCTGTCCTTCACCAAAAACTATGAGGTATCTAAGCAATGAGGCCATGCTCACAGTCTGAGGAGGGCTACATTATAACAAGCTAGTTTGAATATTATAAAGTAGAACTTCTCAAACCAAGAGGTAGCCCTATTAGTGCCCTATATACATACACACATGGACTCCTTGATCTGCAATCCCATACAAAACCAAACATGCTATATGTTTACTAGAGCATTCTTCCACTTCTTACAAACAGTCCATTTTTCTGGTGGAATTTCCAGTTATCTATACGCTTCCCAAGGCCAGTTCCCAAGTTAGAATTACACGCTGGTTCAAGTAAATGGCCACCTATGTAATCTCTTGCTGTAGCTGTCAAATGCCTCTGTGTTGACATGTTATTGCTGGGCCAAGCAGTAGAGGGTGATAGGCACCTTCTGTGAGGCACCCATTTTTTATTTTAGTTTTTCACAACATGATAGTTTTACATATTATTCCTTTGCATGAAAAACAGATTTTAACTGCTCAAAGAAAGTATGCCAGGCTCTCTACTATGCCTCATTATTTGGAGGTCGAGAACCCTAAATCATCTATATTTTGTAGCAAGTCAAATGGACAATGGTTGTCTTTGTAATACAGCTGCTTAAAGGGGTTTTCCAGTTGGAATAAACATCCTTTCAAGATAATAGTTTATGAAGGTAGCTGTAATTTTGTAATGTATTTCTTTAACATTTGTTGCTCTTATCTTAGGGGAGTGTCTATGTAACCAGCTAGGTGGGAGGAGCTATAAACTAGCTGGGTGTTGTTAGGGCAGTGATAGGGGAGTGTCTATGTAACCAGCTAGGTGGGAGGAGCTATAAACTAGCTAGGTGTTGTTAGGGCAGTGATAGGGGAGTGTCTATGTAACTATCTGGTGGGAGGAGCTATAAACTAGCTGGGTGTTATTAGGGGCAGTGATAGGGGAGTGTCTATGTAACCAGCTAGGTGGGAGGAGCTATAAACTAGCTAGGTGTTGTTAGGGCAGTGATAGGGGAGTGTCTATGTAACTATCTGGTGGGAGGAGCTATAAACTAGCTGGGTGTTATTAGGGGCAGTGATAGGGGAGTGTCTATGTAACCAGCTAGGTGGGAGGAGCTATAAACTAGCTGGGTGTTGTTAGGGCAGTGATAGGGGAGTGTCTATGTAACTATCTGGTGGGAGGAGCTATAAACTAGCTGGGTGTTATTAGGGGCAATGATAGGGGAGTGTCTATGTAACTAGCTGGGTGGGAGGAGCTATAAACTAGCTGGGTGTTGTTAGGGTCAGTGATAGAGGAGTGTCTATGTAACTAGCTGGGTGAGAGGAGCTATAAACTAGCTGGGGATTGTAAGGGGCAGGGCTGGAGTTGTGGCAGAGCAAGGAGAAGTGTATCATGGGTTTGGTTGGATACAGGATATATGGTGAAAACGGGTCACAAAAGTCCAAACTGAAAAAAGCACAAGGAAGATAAGCAACTACTTGGATATATCTGTAAAAATCACAGAAATCCCAGAAAACCTGTCTGCAGATAAACACTGTATGAAAATATATAGTCAAAGTGACACTTTTTTCCCAAGTAATTTAATACAACCAAAGTTTTGGGCATAATCAGTTTAAAAACTTTTTTTTCTATAAATATCTTTAATTATTTGATTTGTTTGACGTCTTAATCCATCTGACTGCAAGACTTGTTAGTGACAGCACGGAATGTCAAATTAATTATCTTCAGGGTAAATTTCGGCAGCTTTGCCATTAATATAAATGTTCTATGTGTCATTACTCAGTAGAAAGTTCTTCTAATTTAAAAAAAAAAATCAGACATTTGAAAAATTAGGTCATTCATAGCCGGGGACATAAGCATACACTAATTTGTTTTTTTGCAGTCTCCAAGTATTTCACAGTTAATACTGTAATCTGCAATGAGAGTGTGAAGCTTCATCATGGATTTAGCTTGTTCGAATTAAAAAGAGGCTGAGTAAGAGAAAATGTTGTTTCAAATACAAAGTAAGAAGGTTACAGTATTATGTAATATCTATGACATACTTGTAAAACTGTATGATGATTGATAGTGGTTGTTTCTGGACAGAGTTGCTCCTTCTGCAGTTAACCAGCTTCAGTCGTGTCCTCACTGGTTACATCACTGATGAGAGTCCTATCAGTCAACACTCACCCACTTTAGTTCATTCTTCCCTGAGTCATGTTACATGTGTAACCAGCATAATCCAGTCCACATTTGGCAGGTTATTTAAATTCACTTAGCTTGCCCATTACCTAGATATTATCTTTCTGCTCTAACACTGCAGAGCTCTTTGGTCTGTATTCCATCTTGTCTACATACTTTAGTGTGTCCCTTGGTTCCTCTGTAGCTACCATTTGGTAACCCTGGCTAAAGACCCCTTTACATGGGCTGGTGATAAGGGGCAGTTGCTGTGTGCAAACATAATTGCCCTATGCAAAGGTGCCGATCACCCGATAAATTAGCTCATTCATTGGATGAAAGCATGGTTGATGTAGTTACCTATATCATCGTTTCTGGGCAGCAGATACTCCTGTGTAAACAACAATCTGCTGTCCAGTAAGGCTACTTTCACACTAGCGGCAGGCCTGATCCGGCAGGTGAAGGGTGCTGCCGGATCAGGACTGCCGCAGCGACATGTGTGGAGCCGGAACCGCGCTCCGGCCCCACACATGTCACACAGTACATACATACACACAGACACACACACATATAGACAAACAAATACACATACATACTTACATGCTCCCGGCAGGTCTTCGGAGCGCCGGAGTAGCAGGACGGCTCGCACAGGTGACGATTCCCCACAGCGCCCTCTGCTGGGCGCCTGGTGGAATCGTCATCTGTGCGCGCCGACCTGTCCCTCCGGCGCTCTGAACACCTACAGGGGAGTATGTATGTGTATTTGTATGTGTATATGTCTGTGTATGTTTTATGTGTATGTCTATGTCTGTATGTGTGTATTGTGTGTATGTGTAGCCGGATCCGTCATGAACTCCATTGAAAGTCAATGGAGGGCGGATCCGGTTACCATTGTGGTCACACCAGACGGATCCGCCCCCATTGACTTGCATTGGGGGTCATTCCGGATCCGTCTTGGTGCGGATGCCTGGACCGGAGAGCAAACCGCAGCATGCTGCGGTTTGTTCTCCAGTCTGAAGACGGAACAGAATGCTTTCAGGAGCATTCCGTTGTCTTCAGTTCAGTTTTGTCCCCATTGACAATGAATGGGGACAAAACTGAAGCGTTTTATTCCGGTATTGAGCCCCTATGATGGAACTCAATACCGGAATTTTAAAACGCTAGTGTGAAAGTAGCCTAAGAAAGGAACTGTATGGGGACAAATGATTGCAGCAGTGATCCCTCATCCCCCATACAATGTAGATGATTGCTGAATGTAAATGGTGCACTCACCTACACTCTTGATCAGGCAGTTAACTGCCTGCATAGTCGACCTGTGTAAAGGGTCCTTAACCCTTTCACTCCCGGATGATTTTTTGTTTTTGTGTTTTCGTTTTGCGCTCCCTACCTTCACAGAGCCATAACTTTTTTATTTTTCTGTTCACATAGCTGTATGCAGGCTTGTTTTTTGCAGGACAAGTTGTACTTTCCAACGCCACAGTTTTACAGGTTTTTTTATTTACGGCGTTCGATGTGCATTAAAACTGACCAGTTACTTTCATTCTACAGATCAGTATGGATCCAGTGATATATAATATGTATACTTTTTCTTGCATTTTGATAACATAATTATAAAGTTGGAATTTTTTTTTCGTCGCCATATTTTGACCCCTATCACTTTTTGGCATTTATGTGTATGGAGCTGTATGGGAGCTCAATTTTTGTGGGGCGATCTGAACTTTTCATTTGTACCATTCTGGTGTGTGTATGACTTTTTGATCACTTTTTATTTAATTTTTTTTAGAAAATAAAGCAATAAAAAACAGCGGAAAGAAATTTTTATAGTATGGGCGTTTTCGCACATGGTGATACCCATGATGTGTATTTTTTTATTTTTTTTACTACTTTTATTTTTATTTGGGGGAAAGGGGGTGATTTGAATATTTGTTGTTTTTTTTAAAAACTTTAATTATTTTACACTTTTTTTATAGTTCCCAGAGGGAACTTTAATAAGCAATCATCTGATTGCTGTTATCATAGACTCCAATGCAAGTGCTTTTACTACTTTCCTATGGAGCCCTATTACAGGCAAGGGCTCCATAGGAAATACTATGCAGCAGCCTCCTGCCATTTACAAAGACAGGGCCTGCTGCATACACGCTACGGCTCCTCCGATCGCACACGGGGGAGCCGGAGCAACACCGGAAGTGCGTGCTTCTGGTGTTTGATGCGCCCGAATGCCGTGGTCAGGATTGACCACAGCATCCGAGGGGTTAAATGTCCACCATCGGCATTACTGCCAGTTGTGGACATCAGCCGAGGGTGTCTGCTGTATGAATCAGCAGTCCACCTGCTCCTGAGCAGAGCGTGCGCCATCTTTAAAGACTACTAAATATTACCTTTGGGGGCAATTTTTTAAAATTATTGCATTATACTTATTTTGACCTAAAAATCACTTTTTCTATTTGTCTTTATTAACAATATGGAATCCTTTTTTGTGTACATTGCTGACATGCTCTACTAGCTGCCTGGGTTTTTTTTTCTTCTCAATTCCATCATCTGAGGAGCAGACGGACAGCTTATCTCTGATCTCTGACCTTACAAACACTCATTAAAGCTCAATCCTTACCTTACTGATAAGAATGTGGCTTAAATAAGTGTTTATGACCTCTCAGTAGTTTACAGATAAGGGTAATTAGATGATGGCACAAAGTGAAAGTGAAAGTACTAGTCACCCAGTTAGATAGTTAATCCTTTGTGACTGAACAGCTCAATATTTTTAGTAAAGACCAATTGAAAATATGATTTTTAGCCAAAAATAAGTTAAATGCAATCATACAAAAAGGGTGTACTCCAAAGGGTTACATAGCCTTTAAAGGCTATGGACACCTTAGGGGGCATTTTTGATGATTGCATATTTGCAATCATTTGTCATTTTTTCAATTGATCTTTATTAAAAATGTTCGCCGTTTCTGGGTTACAGGAGTTAAAAATCAGTCTTTTTCCAAGCTGTAACTTTCTGTTTTCATTGAATCTCATCCTCTGATGGATTATGTGTAGTTCTTAACTCTGATCTTCTGACCTTATACACACATGTTTGTAAGCCATATTCTTATCAGTTAGATAAGAACTGAGCTATAATGAGGTCAGGAGATCAGAGATAAGAGCTATACCAGTGTTGGCAAAGAAATTGACAGCTTGCAAACAGGTTTTTAACCCTGTATCTCAGAAATGGCTGAACATTTTTAATAAAGAACAATTGAAAAAATGATTCTTAGCTCAAAAGGAGTAAAATGCAATCATAAGATAATTGCCCTAAAGGTGTCCATAGTCTTAAGGTCATCTCTACCTACATTTAAATTCTGTCCTTCCTAGGAAATCTAGGGTTCATTTTCCCATTTCCTTACCATCTCAAGGTAGAAATGCAGTTCATAATAGAGAAATATGGGAATATATTGTAAGGGTATCTTCAAAGTGGACCTTCCATTATATCTAAAATACATGTGAATAAGTGAACCTCTATAATATAACTTATTGTGAAAAAGCTTCATTTTACACACCACCAACAGCCTTTAGCTCCTATTTCTTTTCCTGCTGCATCTCTGTAAATGTTTTGAAGAAAGCTTGTCTACAGCAACTGATGAAACTAGTAGATGCCAGGAAGAAGGAGAAGGAGTTGACTGTCTCAGCCTGTATCTAAGTCTTATGCTGTGAGAGGGGAGAGGGAGCATCAGGGAAGAGGTAGCTCATTAGTTAGTAGGGGCGGAAACAGACAGCAGAGGGCCCCTGTGCAAAGATTGTGCCTGCCCCCCCCCACCCCCATGCCAAATTCTCAACTTAACCTATTCCCTCCTAACATTACATACAGCAATACAAAACATAGGATGAGGCTACTTTCACCTGAAGCACTACGATCCAGCTGGACACAAACCACAGCATGCAGCAGTTTGTGTCCCGCTGATTGTCAGCATTTTTGCCTGAATGTGGCCGGATCTCTGCCAGACCCCATTGTAGTTAATGGGGCCGGCGGGCATTCTACATCCAGCATTGCCGGAGTCGGTGAATTCCAGCAGGCTGTTCTCTGCTAGAATCACTAACGCAGATGTGAAGGTAGCCTAATACAACGCCTCATACCTCGTACATCCAGTGACGTCTTCTTAGATGTAGATGTTCTCTGTCCTCATCTTCTCCTTTCAGACCGACCGCCATGATGATTTCTTTCAGCCATCTCTTCTCTCTGCAGAGTTTGACAGACAGACATCTTAGTTTCCAACTTATCCATCATTCTCTCACCTTCTGAACACCCCATCCTGCCACCTGCAGCCTACCAGAGGAACGGGTAAGGGAAACGCCTCTCCCCTGCCTGGCCACAACAGTCATCTGTATTGCTGTCCTGAGGACGGTGATACAGATGAGTATGGAGATCAGCGCTTCCACAATGGAAGCGCTCATATCTCCCTGCCGCAACCTCCATGAGCCCCCCTGCCGCACTGGGCCCCTGTGCAGCCCAACCGGCTGCACAAGCGTATGTCCGCCCCTGGTTAAAGCATACAGAACAGCTTTCTAGCTCCAGATGCCTAAGGAGACTCTATTGCAAGACATTTATCATGCATTTTTAACATTTCAAACATTGCATACTGCATATTTTCTTATTTGAATAAGCATAATGTCACTAACCACCTGTCCTACTCATGCTGTCAAAACACTGTTGTCCAGGAATTAACTTTTTCAGCAATTTTGACTACAGTAGTTCTTCTGCGGAATAAGACCAGATGGGCTAGATTTACTTCCTACACCAATCAGTGAGTGCTGGTCAGCCAGGACCCTGTTATCAGTTTACTGGTTGTCCTTCCTCAGGCCTTGTTTGGTAATTGCATACTGGGTAGCCCCCCCACAACACCTGCTGTTTTGGAGATGTTTGGACCTAGTTGTCTAGCCATCACAATTTGGGCAGTTTGAGAATTAGGAAAAGATAGACTGGAGAAAGTTGATGTGTGAAGGAGTGGGTTCGATATATGATGTATACCACAAATGTTTTCACAAAATGTCCACAACAAATGTTGTGTCGCATAAAGTTGCTGCAACATGCATGTAGTTTCCTGCTTCGGCCATGGATTCCTTGAGGTTGAGATCTGAACATCGATGTGAGACAATTATTGATGATCTGAAATCCACTGCAGGCATAGTAAGGTCACATTTCTAGATTGTTAGTCCTATGCACAGTCACCACCTAGAGAAGTCTTCAGGAACTGTATAGGTCAATTAGTTTCCTTTCATATTGATTAGTTTGACATAGTGCCAATTTTCACTGAGGTACATAAAATGTAGCTTAGAGCTAATTCCATAATCCCTAGTTATACGTCCAGATACAGTATGCACACACTGGCGCCAACTGTGAAGAAATCCAGACGTTACAGACAGACACACTTCAGCCTAAGGCCTTGTGCAAATTGCGGATCCGCAAAATACAGATGCGGTCTGTGTACCATCCGCATTTTACTTGTGGCCCCATTGTTTGTAATGGGTCCATGGTTCGCATTTTGCTAACACAGGGGGTCATTTATTAAGACCGGCATTTTAGACAACAATCTTAATATTCCCTTTAGCTGGAGGTGGATCCTCCAAAGTTATGTACAGGCACCGGCTTCTACAAAAATTTGGCATATCAGCGCAAGTCCAAATGTAAGCCAGTTTCCTTGCTGACTTTTTATATGCCTACCTGTCCGTCCCCTTCCCTGTCCATGCCAAGCCTCCTTTTTTAGACCTGGTATGAGCGGCCAAGAAATGACAGATTCTTCCGCAACATGGCGTGCAACAGAATCTGCACCACATATATGCCACAAAAGTGGCATATATCTGTTCGTAAATGACCCCCATAGTCTATGTTTTTGTGGAATGGACATGATCAGGGGCGTACATAAAAATCATTGGGCCCCATAGCAAGAATCTGAATGGGGCCCCCTAACCCCGCCCACTACCCCAGCCCATCCCACATGCTGCCCCGGCTCCTCCCCTGCCACACCCCCATTTGCCAATAAAGAAATGTATACATGACCTACTGAATTTTTTTTTTTTAATGAAGGAGACGTTATACTGTATGAGGGCCACAAGGAGACGTTATACTGTATGAGGGCCACAAGAAGTCGTTATACTGTATGGGGGCCACAAGGAGACGTTATACTGTATGAGGGCCACAAGAAGTCGTTATACTGTATGAGGGCGGCCACAAGGAGACGTTATACTGTATGGGGGCCACAAGGAGACATTATACTATATAGGGGCCACAAGGAGACGTTATATTGTATGGGGGCAGCCACAAGGAGACATTATACTGTATGGGGGCAGCCACAAGGAGACGTTATACTGCATGAGGACGGCCACAAGGTGACATTATACTGCATGGTGGCCACAAAGAGACATTATACTGCATGAGGGCGGTCACAAGGAGACGTTATACTGTATGGGGGCCACAAGGAGACATTATACTGTATGGGGCAGCCACAAGGAGACATTATACTGCATGAGGGCGGCCACAAGGAGACGTTATACTGTATGGGGGCCACAAGAAGTCGTTATACTGTATGAGGGCGGCCACAAGGAGACGTTATACTGTATGGGGGCCACAAGAAGTCGTTATACTGTATGAGGGCGGCCACAAGGAGACGTTATACTGTATGGGGGCCACAAGGAGACATTATAATGCATGAGGGCGGCCACAATGAGACATTATACTGTATGGAGGCCACAAGAATTCATTATACTGTATGAGGGCGGCCACAGGGAGACATTATACTGTATGGGGCAACAAGGAGACATTGTACTGTATGAGGGCGGCCACAAGGAGACGTTATACTGTATGGGGGCCACAAGGAGACGTTATACTGTATGGGGGCCACAACGAGATGTTATACTGTATGAGGGCGGCCACAAGAAGATGTTATACTGTATGGGGGCCACAAGGAGACGTTATACTGTATAGGGGCCACAAGGAGATGTTGTACGGTATGAGGGCGGCCACAAGGAGACGTTATACTGTATGGGGGCCACAAGGAGACACTACTGTATGGGGGAACAATAAGGTGACATACATGGGGTCACCATCATAGAGACAGACATTTTACCTTTACTGGGGGCACGGGACCGAGGCGCTGGGGCCAGGGGTGGCTGATGAGGCAGGTGGTGACTCGCTGGCAAGTGGATAACTTCCTTATAGGTGAGCGCCTGCTGTCTGTCAGCGATACACTGGCCAATCAGCAGCAGGATCTTTGCACACTGCTAAATGCTGAATGACCGGTGGGGTGCAGCAGACGCAGCGCCTGGGTCCGACTCCTGGACTAGGGAGCGCACAGCCACCCGTCCCAGGAACATGAAGAGGTCACACAGGGGGAGGGGTAGGACTGGCTGGGGTCAGGGATGCACATCTTAATGAGGCAGAGTGGGGGCGGGGCCTTCTGTGCGGCCTGCCTATATTGGCGGTACGCCACTGTACATGATCCATGTGCTTTCCAAATCCGTATGTCCATCCTGCAAAAGGATAGAACATGGGTCTGCAAAAAATGTAGATGCAACACGGACTGCATCCTTATTTTGCGGATCAGCAATGTGCATGAGACCTCAGCAAAAAAAAAATCAACTCTACAATGTCAGTGCTCTGCAGAAGAGCACCCCAGATATCGGCTTCCAGGGCTGAGGAATTATGTACTTATGCCTGAATTGTAATATTTTCAGTTGAATTAGGCTTAATATATGACTATAACCGCCATGTCAATGTTGCATAATGGACTTTTTTTTTTTTTTTTTAGTGGTTGCTTATGTGTGTTCCACTGGTTGCACATATATTGGTTTCATATTCCAACCGGTCATTTCTCGAGTAATGTTGAGAGAATAAAGCAAATAAGTGGCAAAACATACATTTAGATAAAACAAGAATCAGTCAGGTTTTTCAAGTTTTTTGGTTAGGCTATTTGAGGACAGGGATCAACATAAGTGATCATGTACAAGTGATTTTTCAGTGAATACACACTGGTGTAAAGGAAAACTGGCTTAGTTGCCCATAGCAACCAATCAGATTCCACCTTTCATTTTCCAGAGCTCCTTTGGAAAATGAAAGGTGGAATCTGATTGGTTGCTTTTGACAACAAAGACCAATTTTCCTTTACACTAGTTTTGATAACTCTACTGTAAGTATATGTACGACAGGGTTGCCAACCAGAATTTTTCTTTTTTCTTGACAACTTATCCCAAAATCACAGACAGCCAACCTTTTTATAAATGAATTGAAAAACCATAAAGAATTATAAAGATTATAAGTAACACATGTCTATAGCTCAATATACTGGGAACCTATTACCAGAATTTACTGTGAGCTGAAAAACGATGATAATTACCACCAAAATAATCTAGTCAAATACCACCAGCTTCAAAAAGAAGGGCACTAGCAAAAAGTCGCCAATTTTACAGACTGTCCAGAAACTTCTGGACGGTTGGCAACCCTGGTGTACGGTAGGTAAGTAGGACTGGGCCTAAGATCGGCCATACAAATAAGAAATCTTGTCCACGGAAGCAAGTTTTCTCAGCGATTCGTTAAAAAATTGTTTTTGTACAGAATTAAAATGTATTGGCTCTGTGTAGACAAAAATTGTATCGCCTGAAGTCACATGAGACTTCAGTGATTTGCAACGGTATTGCGATCTGCGTCCTTAAAAACATTTCAAAATAGGAATCTGAAGTGGGCTTTGGTACTGGCTGGTACTTTGGTACCAAAGCCGACTTTGGATTCCTATTTTATAATGTTCTTAAAGACACAGGTAGGAATATCGTAGTAATTCACTGAGATCTCGGGCGACTTTGGCGGATACGAATTTTGCCTACGCAGAGCTAATACATTTTAATGCTGTATGGAAACAGAATGAAAAACAACATTTTTGAATGAATAGAGTTTGGCTCTAGGATCCGAAGTTCAATTTTCTCAAGCCTAGTTCTCAGCAAGAAGTGGGGGAGGGAGTGAATGAAAGGCAGTTGAAATCCAACTTGCCCAGTCCTTGAATGAAAGTCTACTAATGCCAGGAGCCTCATTGACAAGATTGAGGAGTTAGAACTGATAGTATTGGCGGACAGTTATGAGATAGTGGGGATAAATGAGACATAGCGAGCTACTCACAATGACTGCAGGGTTACTGTCTCTTTAGAGATGATTGTAAAAATACAAGAAGGGAAGGGGTTTGCTAATATTTAAAATCCTGCCTAAAGCCCATCGGGTGCAATGAAATTTGTGAGAGAAATGAATTTGTGGAGAGAGGAAATAAAATAATGATAAAATACTGATAGGTGTCTGCTATAAGATTCCAAGTACAATGGAAGAAGGAGATGAACTAATATGGCAAACAGAGGAGGCATCAAAGCATAGCGAATTGTGTATAAACTGGAATGTGCAGGAACCTGCAGGTCCAATAAAGGGAACAGCTACAATAATAGAAGACAAGTTCCTTTTACAACTGGTGCCGGATCCAACTTTATGGAGGAAGGATGGGGCACGTCTAGGCACTTCTAAGTTTAACCAATTGGCCAAATAACATATCAAAAGTACAGGTTGGGGGCTAACTGGGTAATACTGACCACAAAACAGCAATTTATCATCTATTCTTAAATAGGACATTTAGCAGAGGAGCTTCGAATACACTAAACTTCAGGAAAGCCAATTTTCGCCAGCTAAGAGAAGACCTTAAAGGGGTTTTGATGCTGATGACCTATTCTCTGGATAGGTGATCAGTATCTGATCGGCGTGGGTCCATCACCCGAGACGTCCCCCGATTAGCTGTTTGAGAAGGCACCAGCGCTTGCGGTAGTGCCATGGCCTTCTCCAGCTTTTCCTAGGCATGGTGATGTCACATTCATTGGTCACATGGTATAGGCACAGCTAAACCCCATTGAAGTGAATGGGGCTGAGCTGCGATACCAAGAACAGCCGCTATACAATGTACGGCACTGTGCTTGGTGAGCTGAGAGATCATCTGAGGTCATCAGTAAAAAGCTCTTGGAAACCCCATTAATGGCATAAACTGGGGCAGTGGGGCAGATTTGCTATAGAAAATAAACTAAACAAATTCTGTACATGCTTTGCACCACACTAGTTAAAGAGTAAGTAAACTTTTGTATACATATTTGTTATCCTGTCACTAATGCCCTAATAACACGTTTTGTAATATATTTTATTAATGTTTTTGTATTTTTATTACACTGTGCGCTTAAAATCCACTTTTTTGTACACCTCTATCGAGTTGATGTTTTTATCAATGGGGTCGCAACAAATGGAGTACAAGCAGGAGCGCATATTGCTACTCCTGACCGTGCCCCCTGGAGGATTACTAACTCCTGGCATAGCACATGCGTACCCTGTACCCATGTACTATGCCAGGATCAGCTGAGCGGAGCGGCTCTTGCCTGTTCATTTCTACACCTTCTTCAATATGGCTTTAGATTTGACATTGTACAGATAATGCCAACAAATAGCTGGTGAAAAGTTAGACTAGATGGTCTAATGATGTGACAGATGTACCGTCCAGCATCAACCACTGTGACAAATTTGGCATACGTAGTTTGTGTCTAGGTTTACTTTCACTTTTAAGCTTCTTATTATTTATAACTGAAGACTATTTCTACTTTCTCTGGCAATGAGTCTCTCTGTTTCAATCTTTTTCTGCCTTCATCTGTCATTTATAAAATGTATTTTCTCCTATAATGTTGTAGAAGGCAGCAGTGAGGCATTAAAGAATTATAGAGAAAGAATACATTTTGTAAATGACAAAGGCAGCAAAGATTGAAACAGAGAGATTCATTGTTCGAAAAAAGTAACCGATCCAGACTGCTCTTCAGTTACGTAAATAACAAGAAACTTGGAACTAAAGTTGTTGACTCCCTACAAAATAATCTGGGTGTAATGGTAGAGGAGGATAAGGTAAAGGCCCGTCTATTAAATGCCATCTTCTCTACTTCTCCAGAAAAATCTAATTACAGATGACATCCAGTGTGATTGCCAGGGAGGCTGTTATTGTTTTGTGTTTTTTTTTGTTAAAAAGTGATTGTGTTCATGATACATCCCCTTTAAGAGTCTGTCAGCAGTTCTGACTAATGTACATTGCTGAAAGCACTAGGATGTTGCTGGGGAAAATGAGTATAAATACTTTTTAGGGAACTTTTCCAACAGGAATAGCATATATACAAAACTTTATTCTGCCAGGTCATACCCAAGTCATAGCTTCATTGTGACGTTCCCTCTGCAACCCTTCCTCTCTACAGTGGCGGCTGTAGCATCCAACGAGGAAACTAGTGCAGCTGTCACAGCAGAGAAATGGTGCTTTAAAGCACCTAGATGCAGAGAGCACTTTACAGTAAATCCCTACTCAGGGTACTTGCAAGAGTGCAATCTAATAGAATAAAGTTTGATATTCACACTGCTCCTGATAAAAGCTCCATAAAAGGTATGTTTGTACTGATCTCTCCTACCCAGTGCTGTCAGCAGTTTTTTCATGGTCAAAGCTATGATAGACTCCCTTTAAAGGGAATCTGTCACCTCGATTTTGGACTATTATCTCCAGTAAAAAATGACTAGTAGTGCAAATATGGAGTCCAGAACACTATTTTTTATTTTCCTACTGTCCCCCGATGTCAGAGCTGCATTGAAATACACTGGTTGGACTGCTGTGCATGTGCACAAATCCTCTCCATTATGTTACTACAACACAGCAATCCTGACTGTGTATTTCACAGCAGCCTCAAGTGTCTACAGCAGAGGAATTTATATGGGAAAATGGTCAGGGCCCCAGAACAGCCAACTGTTCTATTGTACCCAATTTGGTGGCTATCTGAAGAAGACCTTTACACTACTGAAGCACATGGACACACTGATCACTGATCTTGCAATGTATTGGTCTTTATGGGGCCTTCCAGACCCATATCATTTATTTCAATTATAGCCTAGTAAACAAGAACCCTTAATAAATAAAGCTTCATAGTTCTCATGCAGTGACTGGTGAATAGTGGGTGGGTAGTAGCTCACAGGTTTATTTTGACCAGTTGATGACTGGACCCCTGACAACCGTACCACCTACATTGCCCTGATGATGACCCTACTTCCCAGAAGTGGACATATGCAACCAACATATCAAAAGCCAGTTCCAGAAAACAAATCCAACCTCTAAAATATGATCCCAATTCATTATATGTAATTTGCAACAAGTAATTAGATTCCCTGTGGTTTCCTAATACATTTCATAAGTTATTATAAACCTGTTTAACGAGTTCATCTTATTATCATGTCTGTGAAAACTATCCTGAAGGTCATCCTACTGATGCAAGGTCAAGGATTGATGCAAGGCCTATAAACTAGCACCGATCGACCATATACAAGGTTACCACTGCTTGTTTAAAGGGCCTTTCAAATGGTCTGATGCAAAGTGAAAGAGGGCCGAATGATCGTTATTATGATCATTCATCCCCATTCACTTAGCATATTGTCAGCGGCACATGTCTTGTTTACAGGGGGCCATGTGCTGCCGAAAACAATGACTTTAGGTGCTGCATAAAAGATGCAACCACTTGACTAACGAGCTGTTTCCTTATTGGTTAGGTGATCGGAGACACTGTTACACTGGTCAATTATCGTAAACGAGTGTACGTACGAACGTTTGTTTCAGATAACTAGCCCAGTCCTTGGTCTGTGTAAAGGGGACCTTGGTCTTTGTGAAGGGGAGAATTATTCTGAATGATATCTGAATGGGTACCATCTGCAGTAGCTATATTGACAGTTACACAGTACGTTGTACATACTGTATGTACAGGGTTGTCAACCAGAATTTTTCTTTTTTCTGGACAACTTATCTGAAAATCACAGACAGACAACATTTTTTATGAACAAATTGGAAAACCAAAATAAATTCAAAATAAAAGATTATAAGTAATACATGTCTATAGTTCAGTATATTGATAAGAATTAATTACCAGCATTTGCTGTGAGCTGTAAAACGATGATAATTATCACCAAAATAATCTAGTCAGGTACAACCAACATCAAAAAAAAAAATCACACACCTCTGTATTTTTTTTCATGGACACAGGAAAAAAGTCTCCTATTTTTAGGGACTGTCCAGAAATTTCTGGACAGTTGGCAACCCTGTATATGTATGAGCCAGAAACCTATAGCCAAATATTCTCCTATAGCTTCAAGTGTAGCAGTGAAAGTTTGGGAGCACATGGGCATTTAGTACATTATAGATTTACTAAGAAGCACGACCATGACGTTCATCAGTGGTAGCTTCAGACTGTTGAACTTTAATTCACTTAATGAACAGATTTTCCCACTATAAAACATTTTTGTTTGACCATTGTCGGTTAGGGATCCTCATGGATCATAAAGGTTTGACAACATGGTGATCTTGGTGGTATAACAGGTGACATGTCACCAAGGTCGCCATGTAGCCAAACCCCAAAAAAATTGGGCTTCTGTGTCTTAGATTGTACAGATTAAAGGGCACCTGTCAGCAGGATCAGGTCAAACCAAGCATAATGCCTGGTAGGGTTGATTCTGCTGATTAAAATGATATCTGTCTTGGCAAAATCAGATGTGGCGTTCCTCAGAAAAAAGGACTATTATTCTTCATGCAAATGAGGGCTTCAGTGCACAGAGGGGCAAGGTCTAGTCCATCACTGTACCTCTGCCTTCCAGTGTGGGCCAGGCCCCTCGGTGCACAAAAGCCTTCATTTGCTTAAAGAATAAGTCTTTTTTTCTCCTGAATGCCGTAACCAATTTGTACAAGACATGTATAATTTTAATCAGCAGGATCAACCCTACCAGGCAGTATGCCTGATTTAGTAGGGTTGCTACTGACGATAGTTGCTCATTAAAGTGGGTTTGACCTAAGAGTTGGCTACACATGTACTAGCAGTCTCCGCTAAGACGCACTATTTCCCCCCCAAAAATGGGGGAAAAATGCCCCTGCGTCTTATGGGGTGAATGCTAAGGAGCACCAGAGGACAAGGAAGTGGTGAAGACTCTGTACTCACTGCTTCCTGGACCTCCGTTCGGCTGTGCTGTGCCGCGCACAGTAAGAGGGCGCTCTGTGATCTCACGCAGTGCGCACAGGGCCACAGCACAACCGACAGGAAGAAGAAGACAGAGCATGGGCGGAGAGGAGCGTCGGCGTCCAGGAGCAGGGAAGGTAAGTGCTTTTTTATTTTTACTGGCATGCTGGGCTCATAATGGCTAATAAGAGGCATCTCCATGAAGTGAGGCATAGGGAATCATATGGGGGCTGGAGTGAGGCATGGGGGCTGATATGGGGACTAAAGTGAGGCATGGGGTCTGATATGGGGACTAAAGTGAGGCATGGGGGCTGATATGGGGACTAAAGTGAGGCATGGGGGCTGATATGGGGACTAAAGTGAGGCATGGGGCTGATATGGGGACTAAAGTGAGGCATGGGGCTGAAGTGATGGGCTGATATGGAGGCTAATTACAGGCATGGGGGCTAATTACACATATGGGGGCTAATTGCAGGCATTAGGGGCTGATATGGGGACTAATTACAGGCATTGGGGGCTTACATGGGGGCTGAAGAGAGGCATGGGGCTCTTATCTGAGGTCTGATTGGGGGGTCATTAACATTGGGGGGTCTAATTGCTGGTCTGGCCTGAGATCTAATGAAAATATTTTTTTTCTTATTGCCCTCCTCTAAAACCTAGGTGCGTCTTATGGGCCAGTGCGTCTTATGGGGCGAAAAATACGGTAATCTGCGGTAGATATGAAAATAGCCGAGTATCTCCCCCCATAGACTGAAAACAAAAATGTCACTGTCTTAGTGAGATCTTGTCCTTTCCCATGTATTATGGTATTTATGATGTTTATTTCCAACTGAATTAATAAAACAAGATTATTAATTGATATTTATTGAATTATATTGTAATTGTGGTGTAATACCAAAAAATATACATTAAATATACATTTCATGGGAAAATTTAAAAAAAAAAATTACCCCAAAGAGTTAAAAATAAAACTATGAACCATACTCACCTATATCAATATACTGCCAGATTGACACCAGAAATGCCAGGAAAGGCCTGCTCAGCCAGTCACCACTTTGGCCAGTGATTGGGGGTCTTACCTGGCTTTCCCAGAATGTCTAGTAGGGACCAGGAAGTGAAGGGCAGCACAGTCCCGATGAACGTCAGAATGGATGAGAGTATTTTTTTTATTTTGTAGCCTTTAAAAAAATAAAAAATAAAAAAAAAACCTTTAATCAGCCGCTGTTTTAAATGACATCTGTCAGCAGATTTGTACCTATGAAACTGGCTGACCTGTTACATGTGCACTTGGCAGCCAAAGGATAAATCATGATATTGCTGAGATAAATCATGTTATCATGTAATATATGCAAATGAGCCTCTAGGAGCAATGGGGTAGTTGCCATTGCACCTAGAGGCTCAGGTTTCTCTTCAACTGCTGCTCCTTTTTAACTTCTCTAGGTGTAAGGGCAACGCCCCTGTTGCACCTAGAGGTTCATTTGCATATATTTAAACAATTTTTCTCAGCAATGCGAACACATATGAACATGGGACCAACACAGATGACTTCAGCTGGCAAGTTCACATGTAACAGGTCAGCCAGTGTCATAGGTACAAATCTGCTGACAGATGCCCTTTAACAAATCCACAGTGAGAAAATATTGTTTCCAAAATAATATATATATATACACACACACACACAGTATCTCACAAAAGTAAGTACCCTCACGTTTTTGTAAATATTTTATTACATCTTTTCATGGGACAACACTGAAGATATGGCACTTTTATACAATGTAAAGTAGTTAGTGTACCGCTTGTATAACCGTGCAAATGTGGTGTGACCTCAAAATAACTCAACACACAGCCCTTAATGTCTAAACCGCTGGCAACAAAATTGAGTACACCCCTAAGTGAAAATGGCCAAATTGTGTCCAAATTGTCAATATTTTGTGTGGTCAGTGGTCACCATTATTTTCCAACACTGCCTTAACTCTCTTGGGCTTGGAGTTCACTAGAGCTTCACAGGTTGCCACTCCTCTTCCACTCCTCTATGACAACATTACGGAGCTGGTGGATGTTAGAGACCTTGCTCTTCTCCACCTTCCGTTTGAGGATGCCACACAGATGCCCAATAGGGTTTAGGTCTAGAGAAATGCTTGGCCAGTCCAGGACCTTTACCCTCAGTTTCTTTAGCAAAGCAGTGGTCATCTTGGAGGTGTGTTTGGGCTCGTAATCATGTTGGAATACTGCCCCGCGGCCCAGATTCCGAAGGAGGGGATCATGCTCTGCTTCAGTATGTCACAGTACATGTCAAATGTCAGGGGTGTACTCACTTTTGTGAGATACTGTGTATATATATAAAACTGTGTACATACTATATATCACCAGCATTTTTTCTTTTCTTTTTTCTTATCAGGCTTAGTATGTCATCTTGTGCATAGAAATACTTTTGTGTGTTCCAGGAATCATTAGGGACAATGTGTAGATGATTATTTATTATGCTATTCACATGGTCACTTCTAAAGAACATCTAAGGAATCCAGTTAAACCAGATGACATTTTAAGGGCAGTGTAATAAAATGCAGCAAATAGGTCACTGCCACTGAAGATGTTGGTTCTGTCTGTCTGCAGGTAGTGGTTATTATTAGCAGTACTCTATGGGATGTACCTATCACAAGACAAGGGGAACAGCCATGGATTCAGGCTTCCTTCACATCTGCCTCGGAAGCTCCATTAAAAGTCTTTGTGGCAGACTCCATCTAAATCACCAGATGAAATAGCAAAGTATGCAGCACAGTTTGCTCCAGGCTCCCTAATGGAAACCCAAGGGACCCTATTATGGTCAATGGAGTCCATCAGAACACGTGAGCTTTAGCTTTGTGCCAGTGCTTCCATTATTTTTGTTGCTCTGCTCCCTAACCCCTTCAACCCCGGGCCTGTTTTCACCTTCCTGACCAGGCCATTTTTTGCAAATCTGACATGTGTCACTTTATGTGGTAATAACTTTGGAACCCTTTTACTTATCCAGGCCATTCTGAGATTGTTTTCTCATCACATATTGTGCTTCACGATAGTAGTAAATTTGTGGCAAAATATTTCATTTTTATTTATAAAAAAAATACCAAATTTACCAAAAATTTGGAAAAATTAGCAAATTTCCAAATTTCAATTTCTCTACTTTCAAAATACATAGTTATACCTCCAAAAATAGTTATTATTTTACATTCCCCATATGTCTACTTTATGTTGGCATCGTTTTATAAATGTCATTTTACTTTTTTAGGACGTTAGAAGGCTTAGAAGTTTAGAAGCCATTTTTCAAATTTTCAACAAAATTTCCCAAACCATTTTTTTAAGCACCAATTCAGAGATAAAGTGATTTTGAGGGGCTTACGTACTGGAAACCACCCATAAATGACCCCATTTTAGAAACTACACCCCTCAAATTATAAAAAAAACTGATGTTACAAACTTGTTAACCCTTTAGGTGTTCCACGAGAATTAAAGGAAAATGGAGGTAAAATTTCAAAATTTCACTTTTTTGGTAGATTATTCATGTTAATAATTTTTTTCTTGCAACACAGCAAGGGTTAACAGCAAACTAAACCTCAATATACATTACTCTGATTCTGCAGTTTACAGAAATACCCCATATGTGGTGGTAAATGTCTGTGGCAGTGGTCAGAAGGAAAGAAGCACCATACAAATTTTGGAGGCAGATTTTGCTAGAATGGTTTTTAGGTACCATTTTGTATTTGAGAGACCCTGACATACCCCTACAGTGGAAACCCTCAAAAAGTGACCTCATTTTGGAAACTACACCCTTCAAAGAATATATTAAGGGGGGTACTGACCACTTTGACCCCCTAAGCGTTTTACGGAATTTGGAAACACTTGTCTGTGAAAATTAAACGTTTCATTTCTTCCAATAAAATGTTGCTTTAGCCCCAAATTTTTCATTTTCACAAGGGAGATAGGAGAAAAGCACCCCATAATTTGTTACCCATTTTCTCCTGAATACGGCAACACCCCATATGTGGTGGTAAACTGCTGTGGGGGCACATGGCAGGACTCAGAACAGAAGGAGCGCCATATGGATTTTGCAGCACAGATTTTGATGGATTGGTTTGCGGGAGCCATTGATTTTTATTTTTTTGAGTTATGCGGGATGAGGTGACGTTTTCATTGGTAACATTTAGGGGTACATAAGACTTTTTGATGGCTTGGTATTACACTTTTTGTGAGTCACGGTGAAAAAAATAGCTGTTTTGGCGTAGTTTAAAAAAAAATTTTTCTACAGCATTCACTTGAGGGGGCAAATCATGTGATATTTTTATAGAGCAGGTTGTTACGGACGCGGCAATACCCAATATGTCTAACATTTTTGTTTTTGTTAAATTTTACACATTAGATTTATTTTTGAACAGAATAAAATCTTTTTTTTTGTGAGCCATATTTTTTATTTTTCTGGCGATTGTCTCAGGTATGGTCTCATTTGACGGTTTGATTGGTATCATTTTGGGTTAAATATGCATTTTTGATCGCCTGCTATTACACTTTTTGTGAGGCAAGAGGGAAAAAATGGCTGTTTTGGCATAGTTTTAAAAAATTTTTTTACAGCATTCACCTGGGGGGCCATCTCATGTAATATTTTTATAGAGCATGTTGTAATGGACGCGGAGATACCCAATAGGTCTACCATTTTTATTTTTGTTCAATTTTACACATTAGAGCCATATTTTTTTATTTTTCTGGTGATTGTCTCAGGTAGGGTCTCATTTTTTGCGGGACAAGATGGTTTGATTGGTACCATTTTGGGGTACATACACTTTTTTGATCGCCTGCTATTACACTTTTTGTAAGGGAAGGTGACCAAAAAATGTCTGTTTTGGCACTGTTTTTTTTTTTTTTTTTACTGCGTTCACCTGGCGGTGAATCATGTAATATTTTTATAGAGCCGGTCGATACGGACGCGGCGATACCTAATATGTCTATTTTTCTTTACAATTTCTTTTTCTTTATTTTGTGAAAAGGAAGCTTTTTTGTAACTTGAAATTTTTTTTGTAAAACTTTATTTTTTTCACTTTCTTTTTTTTTTTTTTTTACACTTTTTTAACTTTTGGGGGTCTGATCCCCTTTACAATGCATTACAATACTTCTGTATTGTAATATATTGGCTGTAAGTGTATCATTCAATGTAATACACTTACAGCCTTCTGCCTGTGAGATCCAGGGGGCTGGATCTCACAGGCTTCCTTAGAGGGCAGCCAGATGCCTAAGGAAGGCATCCGGCTGCCATCTAAGCCATCGGGTCCCCATCACAGCAGCGCGGGGACCCGATGGACACCCCTTCCCACTGCTCGCATCACATGTGCCGCTGACCGTGGCACATGAAGGGTTAATGCACCAGCATCTGTGTTTTCACCAATGCCGGTGCATACAGCAGGGGTCCGGCTACTAGGCACAGCCGGATCCCCGCCACTGATTGGGCGGGCGCAGCTCCTGCACCCACACGATCAGCGCGCCATAGTTCTACGGCACTGGACGGGAAGTCACTTCCCGCAGCGTCGTACATGTACAGCGCTGGCCAGGAAGGGGTTAAAGGAAGGAGAACAATGGAAACAACAACGCTGTGTGAACTCAGCCTTACCTGTAGATTAAAAGTATGTCTATAAAACATTGTGTCTGGTACAGTATCTATTTCTAAAAGATTTCCAAAGGGTGCATCCACTAATTGTGGGAAGGTACAGAAACACTTAGGGGGAATATGTATCATCTCCCTTGTACCTGAAAAGTGATGTTAAAAAGTTACAAACTATTGTCGCATCTCTCAGCTTTTACACCAATCTCGTCACTTTCCTGAAAGGGTCCTCTGCAATGTTGGTATGGGGCATGAAGCCGCCCGACAAATTTATCTTCATTTATGCCAGTTGTTTTGCTACAAATGAAGCCAGAAATCTTTGGAGTTTTTGCAGTGTGGAAGAAAACACAGTAAGAACATACAAACTCCATGCAGGTATTGCCCTTGGCTGAATTTGAACCCAGGACCCCAGCCTTGCAGGGCACCATTGGCCCTTGCTAAGTGTGTATATTCTGTTCTTCTTTCCTCCACAGAGGATAGTAACTTTTCCTCAGCATGGAAGGATAGAGGCTCTTTGGAGTAGGTTTTACACTGCACAGCCTCATTCTCTGGCTGCTTGAGCTACACTCTTCAGAGGGGCCAGGTCCAGCCTTCCTCCCTTGGAGTAGCGAACAAATACAATGATCCCTCAATATACAATGGCCTCAGGATACAATATTTTCAACATACAGTGGTCTTTTCTGACCCATCGTAAGTTGAAACCGGACTTAACATACAATGTCTTAGACTCAGATCCAACCAATCCAGGCCATTTCTCTGGTAAAATAGTTGTATTGGTTACTAGTTAGCTGCTATTCCTGACTGTTATATGTAAGGACTTGTTTCATCTGTCTTATCTGCTTATTTTTCTTAAATCTTCATTTTCTCTTATCTTGGATGACATGTTGTGGCTTTGGAACCAATTACTCAACTTACAATGGTTCCAACGTACAATGGTCGTCCTGGAACCAATTAATATTGTATCTTGAGGGACCACTGTAAATGGTACTACCATGTTTGACCCAAATAGCAAATATTAACCCTTTCCAGTGGTCCTCTGGGGCACTGCATATGTCCTAACTTGGGATGTGTCTCACAGAACATGGATCTGGAGACAAACTAAATATAAAATGTAAAGGATTGTTAACTAGACATCTTTAAGATGAGGATGAGAAAATACACCATGTACAGTACATCTGCTTGAGAGGTTCAGAACGACACAGACTAATGCTGCGTTCACATCACCATCATGTTTTCCATTACAAATGGAGACCATGATGCAGTGACAGATCTATCATACGATGGGCTCCAGTGGCACCTCACAGAGCCTACAGACATAGAATGGGGTCCATTATGGTTCCTTCTTGATGTCCATCATTTTGACAGGAAGAATACCATCTCATCTTGAGCTGTTGAGATTCTGGTGATATAGCTTGAGCACAGCCTAAAGCATGCTGTATATGCATATACGGCCCATTGACTTGCATTGTAAAAAACATACACTACTTTTATAATACTGTACTATAGCGCCACTCCTGTCCATAGGCTGTTTGACATTGCAGGCAGCTCATCTCTATTCACTTGAAGTTGATTGGTATACTTAAAGGGTTTGTCCAGATTCAGAGCTGAACCTGGACATATCCCCATTTTCACCCTGGCAGCCCCTCTGATATGAGCATTGGATCATTTCCATAAAACAGGCTAGGGCAGCACTAAAGCCTGCCCTTTAGGCGGAAGCCTCTGCCTAGCAATGTAAAAAATATAAACAAACAGCCCTCGCCCTGCGCAAACCAGTGCAGGGCAAGGGAGAGCATCAGAGTGTGAAATGCTCCAATGCTCATATCAGTGGGGCTACCTGGGTGAATATGGGGATATCTCCGGGTTCAGCTCTGAACCTGGACAACCCCTTTAAGTATACCTCTCAACTTCAAGTGAATAGAGATGAGCTGCCTGTAATGTCAGACAGCCTATGGACAGGAGTGGCGCTATAGTGCAGTATTATAAAAGTAGTGTATGTTTTTTGCAATGCAAGTCAATGGGCAGTATATGCAACTGCATGCCACATTAGTGTGTATGCCCAAAGCATTTCATGATGTATATGGAGGAAGTAGGGAAATAACACAGACCTCATTTTTATCTTCCTCTGAACACAATAGCTTGGTTTATTATCACGTATACTGTGTATTTTTGGGTTGATCAAATAATGATAGGATCCTTCTCTATTACTGCACAGAACATTGTGTGACTGAACATTTCTCTGGACTAATGCTGGTCATTAAAAACGTATTGATGGATGGAAAATTTAAAAAAAAGAAGTAGTCGGTGCAATTTGCTGCTTATTGTGCTATAAATGACAGAAACACTAAGTGCCAGTACCAAAAATTGTAAATGGTACGGAAAATCGACAGGCATAGTTACCAAGCAACCTGCATGCCCCCAGACTACAATTTCCACATTAAAAATGTAATTTACACTGGAAAGAAAAGCTAAAAGAAGATCATAGAGGCGACACCTGTCATCCAGGGTAAGATGGACAGGGTCGGCGTAAACAAGAGGCACTAACGCACTTCAGTTTGTCCTGCTCTGTATGCAAATGCTGAAATAGCTCAGCAGAGATGCCAGGCATACTCAATGTTAAAAAAAGATTGCTGACAGACTAGCTGTAACTACAAGACCATCAAGGTCAGCAAGACCTCTGCTGTGTGGGATAATGGTGTCAAAATACTGTTTTTCTGGCCGGGTTCATACAAGATGCCACTAGCAGTAATGTTAGAGTAAGCAACTTATGAAAAATGACTGAGCACAATGATCTTGGCATGCAGAATATACCGGTTTGCCCCAATGCCATATCCCTGATTGTTTATTAAAGAAGAACTCCCGACAAAAATTTATTCCGTGTCCTGCTAGAAATGTACACGATATAATCTGTAGTGAATGTCATTTTCTTACCAGTGTCTGAATTTTTGACTTATATCATCAATTAGACCCACCAACTCACACATAGACTTATGTGTGGACAAGAAGTCTAATTCTCTATGTATTCCTATGAGACTGAAAGTGAGGCTCCCATAGGAATGCATAGAGCAGTGACTGGCTTCCTGTCCTGGGTCAGTTGGAGGTCAGGGAGTTGGTCACATGACCCATCTACAAAAAGAAGAGAGGTTTTTACTCACAGAAACAGTCACTGATAAGAAAATGACAATCACTACAGATTATATCATGCACCTTTCTAACAGGTCAGAGAATACAAATTTTTGCGGGAGTTCTTCTTTAAGGCAATAATATTACTGACAGTATATACTGTTGATTGGGACAACTGTAGGTGGTTAATACTAGCACGTTATTGAAGAAGACCATAAGTGGTATCATCATCGTTATAAAAGTCATCATCATTAATGGCCACTGATCCAGGGAGTTATTCTGATTGCTAGATTGGTGTTAGGAAGGTATTCTTTTTCCCTTAAAGGGGTATTCACATCTCAGACAATGGGGGCATATCACTAGAATATGCCCCTATTGTCTTATAGGTGCAGGTCCCGCACCTATATCGGGAATGGAGCCCCCCGGTCCGGCCACTACCAAGCGCTCTCCCCATACAAGTGAATGGGAGTGCACAATGCATGACCGGCCACCACTCCCATTCACTTCTATGGGCCTGATGGAAAAAGCCGAGTCAGCGCTTGCCTATTTTCGGCAGCCCCTTTGAAAATGAATGGAGGGCGGATGCACATGTGCAGTGCGCCCTCAACCGCTTCAGGGGTGCCGTTCTCAATATAGGTGAGGATTCCAGCGGAGGGACCTGCACCTATCAGACAATGGGGGCATATCCTAGTTAGCCATCCTAGTTAGCTTGGTAAGCTGTGAGGATTATTATTGTCCGGTGTGCTGTCCGCATCTTTTGCAGACCTATTGAAATGAATGGGTCCGCAACCGTTCCGCAAAATTGTGGAACGGATGCAGACTCATTCATACGGTTGTGTGAATGTAGCCTTAGGTTCTTTTCAGACGAGCAGGTGTCACGCTGCGAACTTGCAGCACAGCACCCGGCCTGAACTTTCAGCACTAAACGGGTCGCATAGCATTATATTAATTTATAATTCTATGTAACCCTTACAGTTTTGGAATGTGTAATATAACACTGACATAATGCTGTCAGTGTTATCCAGTACATTCCAGAACTGTAACGGTTACATACTGTAGCATCATAAATCAATATAATGCTATGCAACCCGGTCAGTGCTGGAGGTTCAGGCTGGGTGCTGCGCTGCGAGTTGGCAGCGTGACAACCACTCGTCTGAAAGGGGCCTTGGTCTACAAGTCCACAGCTGTGATGCAATGATCCTAATTGTGGGCTGAGTTCAAATGTTCCACAGTACTCCCACTTAAAGGGAAACATGTACAGCATACATGCAGTCCTATCTGTGGACATTGGGATATAGAGGATGAAGAACCAGGCAGATTGATATATAGTTTTGATATATACATTTTTTATAGATTCAGTATATACTATTTTATTCAATTAAATGTCTTCCCTTTCCAGGCTTCGGTGTCCACGGGGTGTTCCTGTCAAGTGACTGATATCTGTGTATGCACGGTCAATTAATGGGCTTTAGAATTATCTCAATTGCTATATATAGTAGTATGGAAGACTTATGAGGAATACATTCCGACCTTCCAAGGCTACCAGTACAATTCCTTAGCGCCAGAGCCGAGTGAGCGCCCCCGCCTGGTACCTGCTCTTTCATACAGCAGGAACCTGCAGCTAATGTCCGCAATCAGCAGTTTTGATACCGTCAGATATACAAGTCCCATTCTGCACTTTAGTAAAGAGACACTTTTTCATTTTCTACATCTGTCCGGGTTACTGACTCCAGCACCCTTCGCCGGCCATAGCACTTACATCTCCTGACTTGCACCTGCATCAAATCCAGAACACCATGGGGCCCCCAACTACTATCAGGCATGAGACCCAACATTAGGGTGTTCATCTAGGGTAAATGTGGCACATACATACATATTGTGCGGTTTTGTGCAGTAACAATATTGTGCATGATATAAACAATGGAAATGAATTGATGTGATGCTTCCAAGACTTTATCCTCAGTGAACGTTAATGCTTCTTCTCATCACAGAGATATCTCAGGGGGTTTTATATTGTTAATGTTGACAGAACTCTACCGCTATTATCATGATTGAACCTGATAAAAAGAAAGATAAATGACCCAGTTAGGGGTCAAATTCCTCTGGAGCCCGGCACTAGTAGAAAGGACACTCTTAGAAGCTTAGAAGTAGTCATTAGACATCTGGCAGGCCATAGCCCAGGATCTTGCTGACTTTGGCTGTCTCTGCTAGTGAGTAGTTTATGAGGACTGCTGTTCCATCTTTATAAATTACAGCAGTATTAGAGCTGGTCAGTGATGTTATGGGAGTACTTCAATTATTAAAGACTTTACGGTATATGTTGCTGAGTGATGGAGTAGAAAAGAGTAGACTGCACTTTGTAACATTAATAAACATCATTGTTAATATCGATTCTCCACTGGTGGAACACAAGTGAGGTGGTATTATAGCAGTACCACAGCGGATTAAAAATTCCAAGAAAAAAAATAATGTTCTCCTCTCAAGGAATTTATGTCTTAGCTTTCAAAGAACAGGTGGAAACATAATGGAGGTTATTAAAAGGATTGTCTCGTCAGAGATATAAAGTAGCTGGGATCCCTAGGAGATGCCTCCAATGTTTGATCAATAAGGCTCTGACCACTTGACCCCCAGAAAGCTCTGGGCTACGTTGTCTACTGATGATTCCAAGCAGCATTTTCACAGTGGGCCATAATCGTGTTAACTATGTAGAGATAAGTAAATCAATTCTTTAGAATCAAAATTCGACCCTAACTTGTGAAAAACATTTGATTTGGTAGAATCAGAATTTCTGCAGTTTGTTCCGTTAGATTTTTTCCAGAGAGGGAGAGAGATGGACAGGTTTGTGACCCTAAACCCCAGCTGCATATCGGTATGTTGCTGGTTTAGTGGCCACAAACCAGATGACAGGGTCCCACCCCTTAACCCATGACAAATATATCCGTCATGAGCGGGCAGGTCATGTATCGAGTGGGTGGTCGAGGTGATCGTGCTCCATAAATGGTGGGAGTGAAGATAACCGGGATCGGGGATAATTCTGACCCTGGTCATTTAATCCTCTCAGATGCTTCCTCTGTCCTCTGACCAGAGCCTCTACGGTGAGATTGTGAGATCCTGATTGGTTGCTTTGACAGCCTGGAGTCTTGTGCAAGATTGTCATAGTGAGCTGCCTAAAAATCCTTTCCTTGAGGTATGGCTTCACAGCCAATAAAACCCTATAGAATGCAGTAGTATTTTACTACAGTCTATGGTACAAGCGAACAAAAGATTGCATGTTCAAGTCCCCTAAGGGGGCTAAAATTTACAAAAAAAAAGTTTTAAAAAAGTTTAAAAAAATACATCACCCTCCTTTCCAACTTTTAAATAAAAAATAATAGAATAAACATAATTGGTATCTTTGCATCCAAAAATGTTCCAACTATTAAAATATAATAATATTTTTCCAGTACGGTGAATGCTGTAAAAGGGAAAAAAGTTTAATTCGCCATTTTTTTGTCACCTCGCCCCTAAAAAAATTAATTAAGATTAACAATGCATATACTGTATATATGTACCCCAAAATAATACCAGTATAAACTATAGATCACCCTACAAAATGTAAGCCCTCACTCAGCTCTGTAGACAAAAACATAAAAAAGTTATGACAGTCAGAATATGGCGATGCAAAGAGGGATCCCTCGGTCAGAATTTCTCTCTAAGACCCATAGCTGTATTCAGAAGCTCTCATAAAGACCTGATGCATCCATGTATTACGGTATATGGTGAGCCATATACATATCACATGGCCAACATGTAATACTAGATTTCCTCTGAAGCAGCTGCTGGGGGTTTCTGAAGATGGACCACTGTTTCAATTGCAAAAAGTCTTCATGAGTTATGGTATATCCAGTTCTAAGCAAATACTGGATACCTGCTATGATCATTTTCAGGTCACATCTCACTTTTGAATGTTTTCGGACCTCCTCTGTTCCTCCCACTGGTATTAACACGTCTGCATTTCTTTCATCACTTGGGATTTGTTGCATGTATAAAAAGAATTAACTTTTATATTAATAGATCTTTATGAAAATAGCACCTAAGGCCCAGGGTCTTAGTCCATAGCAATCTGTAGTGATTGTCATTTTCTTATCAGTGACTGTTTCTGTGAGTAAAAACCTCTCTTCTTATTGTAGCTGGGTCATGTGACCAACTCCCTGACCTCCAACTGACCCAGGACAGAAAGCCAGTAACTGCTCTATTCATTCCTATGGGGGCCTCACTTTCAGTCTCATAGGAATACATAGAATTAGACTTCCTGTCCACACATAAGTCTATGTGTGAGTTGGTGGGTCTAATTGCTGGTCACATGACACAGATAAGAAACTTCAGGATGATATAAGTCAAAAATTCAGACACTGGTAAGAAAAGGACATTCACTACAGATTATATTGTGTACATTTCTAGCAGGACATGGAATAAAATTTTTGTCGGGAGTTCTTCTTTAACAATTCTGAAGAACCTCTGCTTAGAAATCAGTTGTTCTGGTCCTCTGTTATTCTACCTGGAAATGTATAAATACATCAACAACCACGTTTTATGACTCTCCTTTGTCAATAAGGTGTGTCTGGGCAGCGCTGATAAGACAGTGTCTATCAGTGTAGGGCACGTCCCTTGACAACGGGAATGATAATACCCAGTTATCAATTTATTCAAACAGGAGACCTAACTACTCTGTCATAAAGCAAATACAATAACTAAAAAAATAAATTTCACAAATATGTTGGTGAATGTTTCCATAATGGGAGATAAAGTGGTCATCATGAGGGAAAGCAGTATTCCCTCCTTTATTGTCAATAATACCATTATTGGCACTATTGTTAATCTCTACTCAGCTAGAAACTATATAGAGTATTTCATTACCTGCACATCAGGACAGATTGAACGCCTGTTGTCCCTTTAAGACTGGATCGGCAGCCAAGTTTGAAGATGAAAAGTTGGCTTAAGACACGGCCAAAGAATTTGATCTGTGATTTTACAGCGAGTGACAGAGTGGACAGTACTGTCATAAACAGATAAATCTCCACCAGTCATTTATAATGTTCTAAGTAGGGCTCAACAATAAATGAACACACTGCTCGACTAATCTCGTCCCTATGGTATATAATAGGTTGTGACATGACACTGTCTTTCTGCATTCCAGGTACCTAAAATTAGGTGCTAACTGGACTAAACAGGGTAAAATTCCTGAAAAACCTCTGCAGAGAAATGCAAAAAATTGCAGAATAAAGGTGAAAAGATAATTTATATGCTTAAGATTGTTTACACTAAAAGAGAGGTTACATGCGATAGTCAGCAGTCACATTATGGAAACAAATTCAACTAAACTACTGTGAACTATTTGTGCCATAAATATTCACTGAACTGTCTCCCTTGGTCACGACTAGCCCCATGAAAGGTATATACACCATGGTGACAATTATTATCAATCCAACGAATCTACAATAAAAAATAAATAAAGCTACTTTATTCTTTTGTGTATACTGCCCTTATGTAAACCTTTGTATCGCCATGGTTACAGACTACAAACAAACCCTTTCTGCAGTCTGATGCTTCAGCCATGCCTTAATCCTTTACCTCTGCCCCCCTCTCTCACTGTCTGTATGTTTACAAAAAGCAGAGATAAAATCAATGGGTGTAAGGCTAAGGCTACTTTCACACTAGCGTTTTTAAATTCCGGTATTGAGTTCCGTCATAGGGGCCCAATACCGGAAAAAAACGCTTCAGTTTTGTCCCCATTCATTGTCAATGGGGACAAAACTGAACTGAAGACAACGGAATGCTCCTGAAAGCATTCTGTTCCGTCTTCAGACCGGAGAACAAACCGCAGTTTTCTCTCCGGTCCAGGCATCCGCACCAAGACGGATCCGGAATGACCCCCAATGCAAGTCAATGGGGACAGATCCGTTTGGTGTGACCACAATGGTAACCGGATCCGCCCTCCATTGACTTTCAATGGAGTTCAGGACTGATCCGTCACCACATACATACAGACAGACAGACAGACAGACAGACAGACATACATACATACACACACATACACATACACACAAACACATACATACTTACATACTCCAGGCAGGCAGGTAGGCCGCACGTCTTCATGCCCAGGAGGCGCGCCGCTATGACGATTCCCTACAGCGCCCAGCAAAGGGTGAAAGAGGCCTTAGTCGTCACTAAAGCCTCATTCACACATCAGTGTTCCACAGATGTGTACCGTACGCATTCTCCACAGACAGCACATGACCCCATTCATTTTAATGTGTGTGTTCACACATTAGTGTTTTAGCATGGTTCGTGTCCACAGATCCATCACGTCCATTATAGTCTATTGGTCAGTGAAAACCATGGATGCAATACAGATGCCACCTGTGTTGCATCTGTGTTTCACAGATTATTAGGAAGAGATGCTTTGATAATTATTTTTTAGCTGTGCATGGTCAGTAAGGCCTAATGCACACGACTGTATGCATTTTGCGGTCTACAAAAAATACGAATGACGTCTGTGTGCATTCCGGAACGGAACAGCTGGTCCCTGATAGAACAGTATCCTTGTCCGTTATGCGGACAATAATAGGACATGTTCTATTCTTTTGCTGAAAGGAAATACGGACATATGAAATGGAATGCACATGTCATTTCCGATAGATATATGACGATATACTGTACTTTTGCCTCAGATGTATTGGAACACATAGTTTACTACATTTTTAATATAGGCATATGAAAAACATACAGGTTTTATATAATGGCATATACCGTATTTTTCGCTTTATAAGACGCACTTCCCCCCAAAGTAGGGGGAAATTGCGGTGCGTCTTATAAAGCGAATACAAGTGAGCGCTACCATTATAGAAGCGCTCACTTGTATGTATAAGGTGCCGGGACCCCCCATCAGACCTCAGATCAGCCCACCCAGCCACATAAGGTTAAAATAAAAACCTCTCTTACCTCTCCTGCGCCGCGGCTCCGCTCCGAGTCCAGTGCTCCTCTTTCTTCTCTGGGCCGGCTCTGACCGCGTACAGCGTCAGGACGTAGTGCACACACTATGACCTGACGCTGCACACAGTCAGATGACAGTGCAGCGCCGGCCAGAGAAGGCAGAGGAGCGCCGGACCCGGAGCGGAGCTGCGGCGCAGGACAAGTAAGAGAGGTTTTTATTTTAACCTTATGTGGCTGGGTGGGCTGATCTGAGGTCTGATGGGGGCACATTCTGCTGATCTGAGGTCTGATGGGGGCACATTCTGTTGATATGAGGTCTGATGGGGGCACATTCTGCTGATCTGAGGTCTGATGGGGGCACATTCTGTTGATATGAGGTCTGATGGGGGCACATTCTGCTGATCTGAGGTCTGATGGGGGCACATTCTGCTGATCTGAGGTCTGATGGAGGCACATTCGGATGATCTGAGGTCTGATGGGGGCACATTCTGCTGATCTGAGGTCTGATGGGGGCACATTCTGATGATCTGTGGTCTCATGGGGGCACAATACACTGATCTGAGGTCTGATGGGGGTACAATACACTGATCTGAGGTCTGATGGGGGCACATTAGGCTGATCTGAGGTCTGATGGGGGCACATTCTGCTGATCTGAGGTCTGATGAGGCACATTCTGCAGATCTGAGGTCTGATGGGGGCACATTCTGATGATCTGAGGTCTGATGGGACACATTCTGTTGATCTGAGGTCTGATGGGGGCACATTCTGTTGATCTGAGGTCTGATGGGGGCACATTCTGTTGATCTGAGGTCTGATGGGGGCACATTCTGCTGATCTGAGGTCTGATGGGGGCACAGTGGGCTGATCTGAGGTCTGATGGGGGCACAGTGGGCTGATCTGAGGTCTGATGGGGGCACAGTGGGCTGATCTGAGGTCTGATGGGGGCACAGTGGGCTGATCTAAGGTCTGATGGGGTTCTGACATGGAGGGCTGTTATGGGGGTCTGATGTGATGTCCTGAAATTTATGGGGGGTCTGATATGAGGTGTGATGAAAATATTTTTTTCTTATTTTCCTACTCTAAAATCTGGGTTGCGTCTTATCATCAGGTGCGTCTTATAAAGCGAAAAATACGGTAGTTGCACGTCTGGTGGTATGTAGCAGGCATATACTGGTGTTCTCTGCATAGGAGCACTATTTAATCTGTATTACATACAATATACGTTTAGAGAGGGAACATTATAACCACATAAACACCATCCTAATACCTCAACATTGCTCTCCAGGTATCCAGTTTTAGAAAACACGTATGTGTGGGTAATGCATGTGTGAGTACTGTACGTCCAGTACTAAAAGCCAGCATTTGTCAAGTTGTTTCCTTACCTTTCCTCTTGGCTCAACATATCCCAAGATGTCTGATACGAGATGACCAACTTAAAAAACAAACACACAATTTCACGATACCATGTCACAAGATGACTATTCTATGTGTCTAGTTGTGTTGTGGGGTAAATTGCAGGCTGTCTAGGGTTTGCTAGTGTGCCACAATATTGGGGGGCATTTATCAAAATGTTTCCACCACTGGAAAAATGTTGATGAATCTTTCATAGGTGACAGGCACAACTCTAACTCCCACTGACGTTATACACAAACCACTAATCTTATACCTCAGTCAACTTTGTACGATGTCCAGGAATCATTTCCTATAAATAATACCAAGTACTGTCAATAGTGTTTTATGTGTTTCTTAATCTGTATCGCTGTCTTTGATCAGCCAGTTTTCAATCCCATTGTATAGATTATCATCAGTTTTTTTTTACAGTGAAACAGGGCTGTATTTACAATTAGGCACACAAGGGCATGTGCCTAGGGAGCTACCCAGAGTGGGAAGGGTAAATAATACCAATTACTATCAATTTTATAATTTTTTTTCAAGTTCCACCTACATAATGTTTTATGTGTGTTTCCCCCTCTGTATCGCTGTCTTTGGTCATCCTGATTTCAATCCCATTGTATAGATTGTCATCAGTTTTCAGTTAAACCGGGCTGTATTTACAATTAGGACACACAAGGTCATGTGTCTAGGGAGCTACCCAGAGTGGGGATGGCAGCCATTCCCGTGGTGCTAAGTTTTAAGCTGATTGGTGGAGCAGCGGTGATCTGTAACTGCTGCTCCACCAATCGTCTCAGTCACACACAGTGATGGACACTAGAGCCGCCAAGGAGGAAGCAGGACCCGCTGTATGATGTGACCCACTGTCACTGACATTCCATCAGTGAGCAGAGAGTTGCATGGACTGCCGAAAGAGGCGCCTAATGTATTAAGAGCTATACACCTCTAAATAAATTAGGTGCGCCTAAATCCAATGGGCTTCTTAGTAATACTGGCTTAGGAAATGTCAGCCTTAGTATAACGTGCCCCATGGTGTGTTGTATATTTTTTTGCAGTGTGCAGTGTGCACACGTAAGGGGAGTTGTGAAGGATAGCTGATGGCCTAGGGAGCATTTGGCCATCAGCTATCTAAATTGTATGGACATCAATGGGGGGGAGGGCAGGACTAAAGTGACTAGGACAGCAAGAACTCTAAATATGGCCCTGCATTCAAATAATTGAATGTGTACTGTGGAAAACTAAATTTGTTATATTCAACTGAATCAATCTGTCATCTCTTCCATGTAACAAACCCTGCAACAAAGAAATAGAAGTGATGAAACAAGAGGTTTATAACATTGCTTTGGCGTGTTAAGCCTTGAACATGTTATTTATGGACAGAATAAGTGACCTTCACTGTCTGTGCACTGAGAACGTCCTTCTACCCGGTTATGATTTATTCACATTTCCCAAAGATTGTTCCCTTATTAGTTCAATAAAAATTTACTGCTCTTTGTAGAAGTGAGGCCTTCAGCTGTCCGTTACATAAGAGTCGCTCTAGACTGAGTTATGTTCTCATAACCGGTTTCAGAAAAAATCACAACGATATATGATAAACTGTATGTAATCTGGTATCAATAGAATCTGGGAATTGCTGGATTGTCAAATTTACAGAACAGGCCAGAAAAAGTCAAAAGAAACCCCACAAATCTGCAACTAACTTAAAGGGGTTTTCCGGTTTGCATCAACATGCTTTAAAATAATCATTCACGAAGGTAGCTGTCATTTTGTAATGTATTTCTTTTATCTTTATTGCTCCTTTCCTCTGTTCTAGGCTGTGGTTACATGACCATGTCCGTACAGCTCCTCCCTATTTCCTGTGATGTTATGTCCATGGGCGGAGCAGTGGTAGCTGGAGGGAGGAGCTTTAAACTAGCTGGGTGTTGTTAGGGACAGTGATAGGGTAGTGTCTATGTAACTCTCTGGGTGGGAGGAGCTATAAACTAGCTAGGTGTTCATCAATGGGGTTGTTTGGCAGCAACCACATCCATTTCTACAACAGCTATTTAGATGAATGGAACAGTATGAAATTTCAGTAACAAATTTGCTACATGGTAAAGTGCTTATCCAAGGCCTATAATGCTCCCCTCCATATGCCAGGGTCCCACACACAGATAGTACTTAACTCACTCCCTGGCACCCGTGTCACTTCTGATGCCCGCATGGCCGCCCATGCATCTCCCTGTCACGCAGATGAAGACATCTGGTGTTGGGTGGTGGGGGGCACCCAATAGCAGGCCACAATGGAAACGAGCGTCCCTAGTCTCATTCCAGTCGCAGCCTGCTATTGGCTGCACCCCCCCTCGGTCCTCGGTCGCTGGATGTTTTCATCCACAGGGAGATGCAGCGTGGGCCACGCAGACATCAGAAGCAACGCAGGTAGCGGAGTAAGTATGACCAGTATGAGGGGCATTTTGGGGGGTATTATAGGAGTAGGATAACCCCTTTAAGTCACCCTAATAGAATGCATACGCGTTAGGTGAATGTTGGCATTTACTATATAAGGATGTGTCATGATTCTCCCCAATGAAAGAAAAGTTGGATTTCAGCATGCCCAATCTCTTTGCTCTGGATGTCTGGCGGTGTCTTAATCCCCTCTCCCTATGAAGAACACATGCACACTAAGCCGAGCCGAGCAGAGCATGCATGTGTACTGGGGAGATCCAAAGGAATATCTGTGCACTGACCACTCAGCTGTCTAATGTGTTTGACACAGTATTTTGCAGTTGTGTGCTGGGAGTCAGTGGCAGGTTACTAGTCCAGTCTTTCAGAATTATCAAATACTTAGGATTAAAGGAATTTCATTGTGAAAGGATTTATTGGAAGATCTCTGCGCTACCGTCGTTCAGGTATCACTTCACATAACTAGTGACTGTCCTACAGAAAACCTCAGTCAGTGGTAATTCTGCCTCTGTACTATAAAGGTACAATAGTGTCATTGACGCGTGAAGCTTTAAAGCCATCTATAGTAGAGACTCCTGCGGTGACGTGGATAAAAGATGGATCACACTCCATTGCTGCTCTATATGAGTAATGAGGGTACGCTATGGAAATGTGATTTACTGATCTTACTGCACATGTATTAGAGTCACCACCAATCCTTATGTGAACATCAAGTGAACTAGGCATCATTTATGGATGTAGACAACAAACTGTTGCAGTATTAGGGGAACAAATCACCAGTGAAATCACCAGTGAAAATGAAATATACCAAAGCAAGGAAGGCAGCACCAAATAAAAACAAGTCCAAAGTAAAAATAGACAAGGTGCAAGCCCAAGGGGACTAGACCATTGCCCAATATACAAAAATGCAAAAAAAAGCAGCACTGTCAACCAGTGGCATACATAGAGAAGTAAGGACTCCACAGCAAGGATCAAACCAGGCCCCCCCACACAGGACAGAAGGGTTTCTGCCTAAACCCCTTTCAATGACCCTTGGACCATTTTATCCACTGCCTCATCTGCTAAAAGTTGTCCTGACCAAGTTTTCACCTCCAGTAGAAGAGGAGATAATCCCAACTAAGACTGGGCCCCCTCTTGTCCAGGGTCCCCTCTTGTCCTGGGCCCCACAGCAGTCGCATGCTCTCTTGCTATGGTAGTTACACTCCTGCTCTCAACTAAATAAAGTAAAAAAATAATAAATGTATTCACCCATGTGGATGTGGCATTTCGGCTCAACTTTAGAGCCTTTCTCTCTAAAGAAAGGCTCTAAAGTTGAGCCGAAACATCACATCCACATGGGGGAATATATATATATATATTTTTTTTTTTTACTTTATTTTGTTGAGAGTACTGCCTTTTTTTCCATTTCAGTGAAAATGAAATATTTTTTTTTACCTTTTTTTTATAAGATAATATACCATTACAATCAACACATTAAATTATGATATCCAACAACTAAATAAATTAAATTAATACATTAGGCAATAAAGCCATATAACCTAAATAAATATCTTACCAGGTCTTTCTTCATTTCCTGTTAAATCAAGCATCTTTCCCAAAGCATGTTTGCCTGCCCCTTCACCCTTCCCTTTTTTTTTTCTTTAAATGAAGGTTTTTTTAGTGGGATTGTCTCATCAGGACCATCACTCTTCTCACTGAAGCCAGCTGATCTCTGGTAAAGCTGCAGTTGGCAATGCATGCATTGTAGTATACAAATGAATGTGGATAATAATGGGGAGTCTCAGGAGGGTGAGTTTCCCCTCTATGACATCCATCTGCTACTAGTGCATAAAACAAATCAACCAACTATTGCGCTGTGTATCGATAAATATCAAACAGTAGTCCACATCGCTCAAATATAATAGGGCTCATCAAACAATAACCGTACACTCTCCCAACAAATATACAGGAAACACAACTACATGGAAGAACCATATAGCAAAAAGCGGAGCCAATGAGTACTATAAAAATATATAAAAACTTTATTGCATCACATGACATATATAAAATTGTGCATTTAGAGGAAGAGTTGACAGAAACAAAGCACCATCCCCAGCAAAAATCACTAAACTGGATATAAATAATTAATAAAATCCAAGTACATCAGGGCACCCATATTGGGAAAAAGGTAACAGGACACTAATAACACTTGATGAATTGCCACAAGTACTGTAGTATAGGTCCATATAAATATAAACCTAGGTAAACCCCCATCAGACCTCAGATCAGCTTAATGTGCCCCCATCAGACCTCAGATCAGCGTATTGTGCCCCCATCAGACCTCAGATCAGCAGAATGTGCCCCCATCAGACCTCAGATCAGCAGAATGTGCCCCCATCGGACCTCAGATCATCAGAATGTGCCCTCATCAGACCTCAGATCAGCTTAATGTGCCCCCATCAGACCTCAGATCAGCATATTGTGCCCCCATCAGACCTCAGATCAGCATATTGTGCTGCCATCAGACCTCAGATCAGCCCACTGTGCCCCCATAAGACCTCAGATCAGCGTATTGTGCCCCATCAGACCTCAGATCAGCGTATTGTGCCCCCATCAGACCTCAGATCATCAGAATGTGCCCCCATCAGACCTCAGATCATCAGAACGTGCCCCCATCAGACCTCAGATCAGCAGAATGTGCCCCCATCAGACCTCAGATCAGCGTATTGTGCCCCCATCAGACCTCAGATTAACAGAATGTGCCCCATCAGACCTCAGATCAGCAGAATGTGCCCCCATCAGACCTCAGATCAGCTTAATGTGCGCCCATCAGACCTCAGATCAGTGTATTGTACCCCCATCAGACCTCAGATCAGTGTATTGTGCCCCCATGAGACCACAGATCATCAGAATGTGCCCCCATCAGACCTCAGATCAGCAGAATGTGCCCCCATCAGACCTCAGATCATCCAAATGTGCCTCCATCAGACCTCAGATCAGCAGAATGTTCCACCATCAGACCTCAGATCAGCAGAATGTGCCCCCATCAGACCTCATATCAACAGAATGTGCCCCCATCAGACCTCAGATCAGCAGAATGTGCCCCATCAGACCTCAGATCGGCGTATTGTGCCACCATCAGACCTCAGATCAGCGTATTGTGCCACCATCAGACCTCAGATCAGCGTATTGTGCCCCCATCAGACCTCAGATTAACAGAATGTGCCCCCATCAGACCTCAGACCAGCGTATTGTGCCCCCATCAGACCTCAGATCAGTCCACTGTGCCCCCATCAGACCTCAGATCAGCCCACTGTGCCCCCATCAGACCTCAGATCAGCAGAATGTGCCCCCATCAGACCTCAGATCAGCAGAATGTGCCCCCATCAGACCTCATATCAACAGAATGTGCCCCCATCAGACCTCAGATCAGCAGAATGTGCCCCCATCAGACTCAGATCGCTTAATGTGTCCCCATCAGACCTGAGATCGGCTTAATGTGTCCCCATCAGACCTCAGATCAGCATATTGTGCACCATCAGACTCAGATCAGCATATTGTGCCCCCATCAGACCTCAGATCAGCAGAATGTGCCCCCATCAGACCTCAGATCAGCGTTTTGTGCCCCCATCAGACCTCAGATCAGCGTATTGTGCCCCCATCAGACCTCAGATCATCAGAATGTGCCCCCATCAGACCTCAGATCATCAGAATGTGCCCCCATCAGACTTCAGATCAGCAGAATGTGCCCCCATCAGACCTCAGATCATCCGAATGTGCCTCCACCAGACCTCAGATCAGCAGAATGCGCCCCCATCAGACCTCAGATCAGCAGAATGTGCCCCCATCAGACCTCAGATCAGCAGAATGTGCCCCCATCAGACCTCAGATCATCCGAATGTGCCTCCATCAGAGCTCAGATCAGCAGAATGTACCCCCATCAGACCTCAGATCATCAGATTGTGCCCTCATCAGACCTCAGATCAGCCCACCCAGCCACATAAGGTTAAATAAAAACCTTTCTTACCTGTCCTGCGCTGTGGCTGCCCTCCGGTCTGGCGCTCCGATCTCTTCCCTGGCCCGCGCACACTATGACCTGACGCTGCGTGCTGCGATGGGGGTCCCTACATACAAGTGAGCGCTTCCATAATGGAAGCGCTCAATTGTATTCGCCCAATTGTACTTAGGCCATCCCTGCTGGGCCCCCCAGAGTCACTGGGCCCGGAGCCGTCGCCCCCCCCGCCCCCCGGTAGCTACGCCTCTTATACAGACCCAACATATACTGTGATGACCGCATCAGAATTTTTTGTTTATTTTATGCCAAAATCTGGCACATAGTTACAAAGGTTGAAAAAAGACATAAGCTCATATTAATATTTATAACCCTCAATGCTGATTGCTGTTAGATATTTTTTTAATGCTGACATAGTATCTAGCTATTGGGGTAGGGCATACTAAAGTTTGACTTTTCTAACTGTAAAGAATCTTTCCTATATTAATGGCTAAAGAGCCTTTCCTCCACTTATAGAAAATATTCCCTGGTCCTTTGTAAAGTCCTTATAATGAATAAATCACATGCCAGTTCTTTGTATTCACCAGTCCTGTACTTAGGTCCCTTGGTCCTTTGTATAGTACTTGGAATGAATAACTAATGTGCCAGTTCTTTGTATTGAACAGTCATGCATTTATAGGTTAAATGTTGTCAATTTGTAAATACATTTCTAGGCGGAATAACACAACTTTGCAAAAATTAATAGTACAAGCGACCACACGTAACTTTGTAATATGTGTTATCAGAGAGAAATGTCTAGGTCTTATGTTATCCACTGTTTACCTCTCTCCTCCCACCCTCATTTGCTCATTGATTTTCACCACCATTTTTCACCACCAACAGGCAGAATGAGCAGAATCATGGCAGGGAATTTGAGATTCCTGCAGTCCTTCATGATACTGAGAATCTACCATAACTTCTATACATCACTGTATTTTAAGGAGAATCGGTACATGCTGGACATAATGAGCATGGTGGTTCCTGAGCTACAGCATCATGTTATAGGGCAGGAGGAGCTGAGCAGATTGACGTAAAGTTAATCTGCTACATGTGAAGAACATGCTACGTAGGTGTTTGAGGCGTGTGTGATCAGTACAGATTACTGTCTAGATCTACATTTCGTTGCATGTCTCACTGCACACAAGTCTAGAGTAAACTGGCATCTGATGGCTTAGACTGTGCCTGCAGATTGAGAACAAGGGTGAAGAAGCCTCAGGCATTAGCAGTCATAGTTCATTCTCAGAAGAGGGCATGGGAAAGGGCATATTTAATTTTGTGATGCTCTGCAGTGCAGTCTCTATTAAAAACAAGAACGTCAGAAGAGAAAAACACGTAATAATCATGTAGCCCATGGTAGTAATAATCATGTAGCCCATGGTAGGCATCAGAACATTGATGGAAGTTGCTTAGTACTGCATGAGTTCTCTATAATCTTTTGCACTTACTCATTAATTGCAGTGTACTGAATGATATAGATGATTTTTGTGTTCTACTTGGATTGTGTGCGTGGTATGCCAAGAAAGCGTTTAAATCCCGGCCTTCACTTCATGTCCTAAATAATATACTACATGTCATGTCCTTGACACATTGTCACATAAAACAAATGGTCAATTCACTGAAGACTGCTGAATCCCGGAATTTCACTGTTTACTGCTACTGTATTCTTTGTTGCTGATAATCGTGTTGATTATTATGTTAGGAGTGGGATATTTCTATGAGAGGTCTGTGTCAGTTTTAGACCTATGGAGCTTGTCAAATAGACCTGTCTGATACTATATTTAAGGGGCTGTCCAGCCATTAAAAAGTACAAAGAAGTCATACTCACCTGATATGGTGCCACTCTGGTTCCAACCCTTCTACTTTCTCTGGCCACTCGAAGCTCTATACTTGTGACCACTGTGGCCAGAGATTGGCTGAGTGGTCCCATTTCCATTTTGGCTGGAATATTTTATTATCGAATATTTGAAGTGGGACCCAGATCTCCAGCCTCCAATAGCAGAGTGCCACGAAGTTATTATTACTGGTCACATTTCCATGTCATGAAGGAGCAGGATGTATAGACTAGTGGCGTACACAGGCATTGTCAGAACTGGAGCAGTAGGGGATCGGTAAGGTGAATATGACTTCTTTTGTTCTTTTATAACATTGTAAACTGTATTCAAAATAATTTTTCATGGCTGAACAACTGCTTGTATAAAGGATCAGATACGTTCATTCTGCTTCTCCCATGAGTATGACATTTTCAGGAGATTCTCCAGAAATTGGCACGGTCCACCAACAAATTTCCCAAACTAAAATCTAACTTCTATATGTGTAAAGAATGAAGATTATGGGGAAAATTCTAAGATCCCCCTAAGACTGTTTTTGGCATAGAAAAGTTGCAAATCCACGCCTTTTCAATGCATTTGTGACTTTTCTAGTCACACTTTGTGGCCCTAGCTAATACATTAGAAACTGGCGCAAATAATGTCTGAAATCTATGGCAGCTTGGAGCTCAGTGATAGGAACCAGAGGGTAACTATTAATGTTGCAGCCTCAGCAGGGGCGTAGCTATGGGGGAAGCGGCTGCTTTGGGGAACGAACTCTGAAGGTGCCCACCCAGGATGAGGGCTAAAAGATTTTATTGTCAACAGTATTATACAATAATATATATGTTTAGGAAAAGGTCTGAGTGGATGCCGAGCCTCGTCTGAGAAAGTGAAGAAGATTCGGGGGGAAGGGGGGGTTATGGTTGGGTTAAAAATTTTGCTGTGGGGCCCATTTATTTCTAGTTACACTACTGAGCCTCAGATTGGGACACAGCCACTAGTGGGATACCACAGAGGTCAGCATTGAGCCCTCTTATTTTTAATATATTTATTAATGACATTGTAGAGGGCTTACAATTTCAATATTTGCAGATGATACTAAGCTCTGCAAAGTAGTCAAAACAGAGGAGGCTTAGTGGGAGAAATTGTAAATGAGGTTTAATGTGGGCAAAAGGAAAACGTCTTCAGACCCATTTACTTGTTCCAGCCTTGTGCTAGAATTAAAAAAAGTTCAAAATGTTCCCCATATTTCTACATTCAATACTCCACAATGAGAATGTGAAAACAGAATGTTAGAAATATTTGTCAATATATTTAAAAGGAAAAACTAAAATCTTGCACCGACATAAGAATTTAGATCCTTCACTTAGTGTTTACTGTAGTTGAAGCACCTTTCACAGTGACTGCAGCCTCCTGTCTTCTTAGGCATGATGCCATAAGGTTGCACATCCGTATTTGGGGATTTTCTGGGGGGGGGCAACTCTGTCCCTCCTGGAAACCATACCCCCCCTCCTTTTATGTTACCCTCTGCTTGCTGAATTGCAGTAGAGAGCAGTGCATGATGGGCAGGGATATGTGCTATCTAGTTGGAAGTAATATTGGCATCATGTGCTAGACCACGCTACGTAACTTCACCATCCCTCAAAATGAAAAAAAAGCGAGGCGGTATGTCCATCGGTCAGGGATCAGCAACCTTCGGCACTCCAGCTGTAGTGAAACTACAACTCCGAGCATGCTAATTTCACTTCTGTGGGAGTTCAGAGAACAGCCAAGTAAGTGTGCATGATGGGAGATGTAGTTTCACAACACCTGGAGTGCCGGAGGTTGCTGACCCCTATCTTAGGTGATGTAATGTGGGTCCCTAGGTTGCTACGTGCGGATCGGGAGTTGGGGTAGGGGAATAGGAGCCAGTCCACAATTATTAGTACATGCTTGAACATAGGGTAAATCCAGATTCCTCAGCGTGGATGCAGAGCAAGTACTGAGTTATGCAGTATTTCATCTGCAGTAATTCCATCACTCAACTATAAATAACGCTGCCCACGTCATTACACAAGGGGACATTCTGCGTGGGACGTGGTTATGACATGAGACCACAAATTAAGCATTAACAATCAGGCAAGCTGAGCTGTGACTTGAATTCATGGCATAAAATGATGTTCATACATACGAATTGTCAGAACTCCACGAATAGCACCTGTGAAAAGGCGTATGTTCAAAATGTACTGGGAGGCGTATTGCATCGAGAGCACTGCTGATGTACTCGGTGCAATGACATGTTTGACACCTTTATTAGATTTCAGCTGTGACAGAAATAATAATTAAAGACAAAAACAGAGAAATTTAAAGTGCATAAGTATTCACTCTCTGAAAGTCAATACCTTGTGCAGCCAATTACAGATACAAGTCTCTTGGGGTATGTCTCTATTAACAGTGCATCTTGATGGATTATTCCCTATTCTTCCAGGCAAAGCTGCTTCAACTACTCCAGGTTAGATGTGTTGGCTTAGTTGCCCATAGCAACCAATCAGATTCCACCTTTCATTTTTGACAGCTCCTTCAGAAAATGAAAGGACGAATCTGATTGGATGCAACAACAAGACAACTAAGCCAGTTCTACTTTGCACCAGTTTTCTAAATGACCCTATTAAAGTATAGTATAGAGGCAGTGATTTAAAGGGGTTTTCCAGCAGTTAACTACTGATGACCTATCCTCAGGATAGGTGATCAGTATCTGATCGGTGGGGGTCTGACACCTGGACCCTGCCAATCAGCTGTTTGAGCCCATGAGCGCCGAGGCCTTCTCTCAGCTCACCAAGCACAGAGCCATACATTGTACAGCAGCTGTGCTTGGTACTGCGCTCAGCCCCATTCAATTGAACCTGTAATATGCAGAGGCAGGCTTCTCATGCTGCCTCTTCTCTCCCTGCCCCATTTGCTGCCTCCCTACCCAAGCCTTACGTCCGTACATGTTTTTTGCAAGTGTAAGCGCAGTGATTTAAAGTGTTTTTCAAATTTACTTAAAGGGGTTATCCCATGATTGTTGTAAAAAATGAAAATCAGACATCATATCTTAAATGACAATCTCTTTCTAACAAAGCTAGAATCAGCCCTTTACCTCACATGGATCCAGAGATCTTCCCATTCATTGCTCTGCTAGATTTATATCAAGCTGGCAGCTCAAGGGGAGTGTCTATTCTGCTGCAGCTCAGGAGGTGTGTCCATGCTCTCCCTATAACAGTTCAGAAGGCAGTTGAAAGATGAAACCGTCTCAGTGAGCAGGGCAATGAAATAAGAAATTAAGTGGCACTATAAAGATACGTTTTACTGAATAACTCAGTAGCTATACAAAATGTATAATTACATGCAATTACAAAAGTATTCAGATCCAGGTGATGGTTTGAAAACTGTAGAATATTTTTCGTGGGACGACACCTTTAATAAGAAAATGATGTACACTTTTATTAAAACAATTTTTAAGGACCAGACTTGTATGGCGGAGGTCCGGAAAGGGTTACATTTTGGGCTGTACGTTTTAAAAAGGAAGATGTAGAGCTGGACAGGATTCAAATGCCATTTACTAGATTAGTAAAAGAAATGGCAAATCTGTTATGATGAAAGACTAGATAAATTGGGCTAGTTTAGCTTGGAAAAAAAGTACACCTTAGAGATGATAAATAAATACATGGCACGTGGTTTATTTTTTCCAAAGTCTTTACAAAAGACCAGTGGGCATTCATTCCACTTGGAACTCATGTGTAATTGAGATAACTTGATTGTTTGTTTGCTTGTTTGACCTATGCCTTTTTTCAGCCTATGTCCCTATGTAAGGAAAAAATCATGGAAAATAACGCACAATATATGCAAACATTATATATGGACTAAGACTGCACCTTGATACAATAAAATCCGAGACCCTCAGCCAATATATCCTGATCAAAACACATCTGTGCCCGCCTACCAGCGCCAAGGTGGTCTCAGCCAGGCATGTTGTATTTTCGTTCTGGCCGCCTATCGGCAGGGGTTGCCGTGCTGCGGCCGGATCCGCGGCCCGCCCCCATTACAGTGAATAGTGAGCATAGTGCGGAGGCACGGATCCGGCGGGCTGTTCACCCACCGGAACAGCCTGCTGGAGCCCCGTGCCGCAGATGTGAAAATAGCCTAAACCTACCTATGCCGTTGGACAGCTATATTCAGGAGAGCAGACCCTGCACATATAGTGTGCTGCTCCTAGTCACCTCTATAATGAGAGGAGGAGCACACACAGCTATATGTACCACCTAATCAAGGCGGCTTGTTCGATAGGATGGGCAAAAGGGTACAAGAATGCTACTCCCCAGATAAAAGGAGCGCAATCACACTTGAAGGTACCACTCCTTCAAGAACATAAATTTATCAAAAATCACAGAAAAAGATACAAAACTTTCTGCACAATATGATAACTAATTATACTGATGTACATGGCAACATTTATAAAGAAAAAATCAATTCAGAAGCAAAAACAGAATGTGCAGCCAAAGCTGGTAGCACTTTTTTGTATCAGTTTCACAGAAACTGGTGATCAAGTCACTTTGTCATCCTGTTCTATTAGGTGTTAAGAAGTCTAATGTGACAACTAAAATAACTGCACATCCGGTTAGCACAATTGTAAAAAGGCCACTACAACTGAATAAAAAAATACAAAGAAAAAAAGGGGAATTTCAGTCAGCACATCCCAGTGCGCAGGTGCACATTGCTATGGCTAAATGCACAAGGAAAGGAAAATACATACAATGCAATGGCACACTGCTAACCAGATAAAGCACAAAATGCCATAGAGATATGAAGTATTCTGGAGCTAATGCTATACGTTTAGTAAATTAGAGATTCTTGGCAAATATATTTTGTACAAAATTATCTGGGCCCGTCCACCAAATCGTCAAGGTGATCTCTGTAGAACGGGAACCTAACACTATTTCCTACCTGTTATGTGCCAACCTTGACTTCCATATAATCAGGGGGTGTTTGGTTCCACATGCATGCTAGGTCCCTTCTGCCTTTTGCCATTTATGGTGCTTCAAAGGCCTCCACTAATACAGGGATGCAGGTACCAAGCATGCATCCCGAGTCCACTCGGCTTTATAGTTACACTAATTAAAATCAGCCTATGGGGCAGACAGGGCTAGTCAGGAGTACATGACCAAATGGAGTAGCCACACCTCCAGTACAAACTTACAAAGAAAAAGGGGAATTTCAGTCAGCACATCCCAGTGCGCAGGTGCACGTTGCTATGGCTAAATGCACAAGGAAAGGAAAATACATACAATGCAACGGCACATTTTGTGCTTCATCTGGTTACCAGTGTGCCGTTGCATTGAATGTATTTTCCTTTACTTGAATAAAAAAATAGCATGCTCAAATTTACATGTGACCAATTTTAATGTTTGGATAGAAACAGGCATGGGATTCAGCCAGTTCTCTCCAGTTCTCCAGATCCGGTTGATCAATGGGAGGATCCCAGCAGTAGGCGCCCCACTGATCTAATAGTTTGGCTTCATTCACATTTCCGTGTCAGTGTCACCTCCGTAAAAAAAAGTGTACGTGTTTCATCCGTCAAGAATCCGTGGTTGGTCCGCGTGTCCGTTTTTACCATCCGCGTGTCATCGGTAATTCACTGACATTGCTCAGCTGAAAATTAATTTCCAAAGAATCTCCTATCAGTCATCATTGAAAAATGGACGCAATATGGACACAACACGGATGTGTGTCAGTGATTTTCATGGACCCATAGACTTCAATGGGCGTGCTTGGTCTGCATCACGGATCAAAGTAGTGCATGTCCCCGTGATTTTTTTACTGACCCACGTTCAGTAAAAAAATACTGAACAGACACATTTAAATCAATGGGTGCGTGTGCTGTCCGCAGAAAATGTGGACAGCACACGTCAGTGAAAAACGGAAATGTGAACGAGGCCTTTCCTCCATCTTGTGGATAGGTTATAACTTCTAACAAGCGTAATACCCCTTTAAGTTTCGTTTTGTTGATTATGAGAGCGTTAGATTCTTAGGTTTCATAAGAGGAAGTCGTGCACGTTCTTGTCAGCAGAAGTGGGAAGATCACCATGTGCGGTGCAGGGACATGAAACTCAAGAGGACAATCGAGTCTATTGTTTATGTCGCCCTTTTAAAGGACAAGAAGCAAATGTATCCTGTTATCAGAACGAAGTGCAAACAACAGACTTGTAATAAGCAGAGCTGTGGAATACAAATGTCACTTATGTAACAAAAATACAAATGATACTGTGATAAACATAAAGGATTGCACATATAATAGACTGAGAGAATGCTGGCAGGTTGTAAGGAGTAAGGATGGAATTTACACTACAGGACCTTCTGTAAGAACAAATTCCATTTCTGAAGTCCATACCATACCTTATGGAGAGACTTTTCCCCCACGGGCCTTTATAGTAATGTAGTTATGCCAAAGCGACACAGCACCCAATAATGATGAGACTGCAATTTCAACAGGTGCAATCTATAGATCAGCAGCCCTTAAGAGCTCATGCACACGAGGTGAGTGTGTGCCGGTCGCAGCCGTATTGCGGCCCGCATACGGCGGGTCTGCAATACACGGGCACCGGCCGTGTGCAGCCCGCATCACGGATCGCGGACCCATTCACTTCACTACGGTGTGCTTCCGTGGTGTTTCTGGCCAAGCCTCCACACCGCAAAAAAGTAGTGCATGCACTACTTTTTTGCAGTGCGGACCGTGGGATGCAGATCGAGGACCCCATTCAAGTGAATGGGTCCGCGATCCTCATGCGGTGGCCCCACGGTCAGTGCCCGCGCATTGCGGACCACAGTTTGCGGCCCGCAGCACAGGCACGCCTGGCACACGCTCGTGTGGATGAGCCCTAAGCATCATTCAAACGTCAGTATTTGGTCAGTGATTTCCATCAGTGATTTTAAACCAAAACCAGGTGCGGATCTAAACATAGAACAGATGCAGATCTTTTTCTTATACCTTATGTCTGTGCAGGCTCCAATCCTGGTTTTATCTCACAATCACCAATGGAAATCACTGACCAAACACTGACGTGTGGATAAAGCCTCATTCACATGTCAGTATTCCACGGATGTGTGCTATACGTGTTCTCCATGGACAGCGCACATCCCCACTTTAGCACGGTCCGAGGTTCCGTCTTTTTAGCACGGATGCATGCTCTATTTTGTCCATGTTCATGGATCCATCATGCTCATTATATGTGTCCGTGAAAACCATAGATGCAACACGGATGCCATCCGTGTTTCATCTGTGTTTCTCGAATAATTGGGAAGAAATACTTTGAAAATTATTTTTGAGCTGTGCAGTGTCAGTGAAACACGGATGACACACGGCCAGCAAAAAGCGGACACGGATCCATCACAGACATCTTTACAGAGGCATCACTGACCACCTTTTCACAGATTTGAGCATGGACTCGGACGTGTGAATGAGGCTTTAGGCTTCATTCACACTACCGTATGTATTCCGTATTCCGGAAGACATATGGAAAGTCTTCCGTAGTGTTCCGTAATTTTGCGGACCCATTGACTTTAATGGGGCTACGGACGTGTTTTGCAGCCAAGTATAGGACATGTTTCCTTTTTTTTGCGGGAGAACTTCCGTAATATACGGATGCGGAATGCACACGGTGTGCATTCCGCATTTTTTTTCTCCTATGGAAAAATGAATAGGTCCGTATGGTTCCGCATCTTATCCGCAAAAATGCGGATAAGATACGGAAATGAACATACGGTAGTGTGAATGAAGCCTTACAGTCTATTTCCAGAGAATTTGACTTTTGGTCTAAATTAATCTCAACTTTTATTATTTTTCACTTTTATTTTTTTTTATTTTATTTATTCTTTTTATCTTTTGACCAACTCTAAAGGCCTCATTCTCAACCCAAGACCAAAATCTTTTTTTTTTTATATAGCTATATAATGCTCACACATATTATTGTGCCTTGCACTTGCAGATGTTATCATTCGCTTTGTTTCTGTACTTTGGTACATTTTTTCACACTTGACAGACCGTCCTATACATTCAAATAGAGTTTACAAAAATCCATGCACGTAAGCATGTACTCCATGTAGATATATGGAATAGAAGTCACAGAAACATCACATCTACCACATGTGAAGATACCCCTTCCCTCTTCCACACCGATCAGGATATGTTTGTTACATGATTATATATATACAATTATACTGACAGGAGAGTATGCTGTGTTATCTTCTCATCTGACACAATTATACACCTCATATTTGATCACATGTATTTTTACGTTTTATTACTCGGTAATTTATGAAAACAAAAGAATCTTTGTTTCGAAGTTGAATCCTTCCTGTAAGGCTTAACCCCTCAGTGACCACCTATACGCCTTAGGCCTCATGCACACGGCCGTATGTATTTTTGCGGTCTGCAAAAAATACGGATAATGTCCGTGTGCATTCTGTATTTTGAGGAACAGAACAGCTGGCCCCTAATAGAACAATCCTATCCTTGTCCGAAATGCGGACAATCATAGGACATGCTCTATTTTTTTGGGGAACAGACATACGGACATATGGAAATGGAATGCACACGGAGTAACTTCTTTTTTTTTTTTGTGGATCCATTGAAATGAATGGTTCCGTATATGGAATGGACACGGAAAGAAAATACGTTCGTGTGCATGAGCACTTAGGCTGGGTCTCCCATGCAGCAGAGGGCAGGGACTCGGCTCTAATGGCCTCGATTAGCAGAAGAGCCAGTCAGGGCCATTTAACCGCTGAGATGCCATGGTCAATAGTGACAGTAGCATCTAAGTGGTTACAGAAGGTCAGACTCCCTCGTCTACCATTGGCACCCCACGAGTGAAATTGTGGGGTGTCGATGTCTGTGCACAATAGCCTTTGAGCAAATGAAGGCCTGCCTCCAATGTTTCCCCTTAGGCTGCTCCTCTCTGGCACTTCCTGATGGTGACTGTCATTATAGCACTGACAGTAAAATGCATTTGTATAGCATAAGCTGTATAATGCATTGTGGAAGCGATTAAAAGATCACCTGTTATGCCTCATTTGCACGTCAGTGTTCGGTCAGTGATTTCCATCAGTGATTTTAAGGCAAAACCAGGTGCGGCTCTAACCACAGAACAGGTGCAGATCTTTCCCATATACCTTATGTCTGTGGAGGCTCCAATTCTGGTTCTGGCTCACAATCACTGATGAAAATCCCTGACCAAGACACTGACGTGTGAATGAGGCTTTACAGTCCTCTTGTCGGACTAGTAACTAGTTAAAAAAAAAGTTTTAAATGCTTTATTACATAAAAAAAATCCACCCCCCAAAAGAGTTAATAAAAGTTAATCAGTAAGTTGTGTGTACCCTAAAATTGTCTCCATAGGAATACATTGTAACTCTCATACACTCCAATGATAATGCATTGGAGTATAGGAGAGAAGCAGTCTGATGACTGCTTGTTATAATTCCCAATGGGAACTATGAAATAGTGTGAAAAAATGTTTTTTAAAAAATAAAACATTTTTTCTCAAAATGTAAACAATAAAAAATACACATCATGGGTATTGCCACATGCGAAACTGCCCGTACTATTAACATTTAAAAATATTTTTTCCATACGGCAAACGGTGAAACAGAGAAAAAAGTCAAAATGGCCAATTCGACATTTTTTTGTTGGTTCACCTGCCACAAAAAATGTAATAAAAAGTGACCAAAAACTCTTACACATTCCAAGATGGTATCAATGAAAAGTGCAGATCGCCCTGCAAAAAATGAGCCTTCACACAGCTCCATACACATAAGTACAAAAAAGTTATAGGGGTCAGAATATGGTGATGAAAAGAAAAAAAAACATTTTTTTAAAGTTTTTATTTTTTTTAGTATTAAAATGCAAGAAAAAACTATACATCTATGGTATTGCATTATTCGTACTGACCTGGAGAATGTAAGTAACAGGTCAGTTTTACCGTATAAAGAACACCGTAAAAACAAAAGCCATAAACCTGTTGCATTTTTTTCCAGTTTCACCCCCATTTGGAATTTGTTTCCAGCTCCCCACTATAACGTATGAAATATTAAATGGTGGAATTAGAAAGTGCAACGTGTGCTGCAAAGAACATGCCCTCATATGGTTGTGTAAATGGAAAAATAAAAAAGATATCATCCCAGAATGTGACGATGAAAAAAATCATTTGGTCATTAAGACTCAAAACAGGCTGGTTACTAAGGGGTTAAAGAGGACCTGTCACCGCTCCTGACATGTGGATATTAGGAACTACATGCATTCCCCATGTAATAACAATTCTGGAGCATCTATTCTTTTAACTCTATGCTGTGCTATTCCTTTGTTATTCCTGCTAGAAGTTATGAATGAATTGTTAGCAGCTTGAAGGTCCAGATGGGTGTTACCAGTTGGAGGCGTGTCCCTGCACAGTCTGACACTGGCATTACTGATAGGATAATGTGAGACTGTGCAGAGACACCCCCAACTGGTGACACCCATCTGGACCTTCACTGCAAACTTCAAGTAATTTATTCCTTTACTATTCCTGCTAAAAGTTATGAATGACTTACTTGGAGTTTGCAATGAAGGTCCAGATGGATGTTACCAATAGGGCGGATGGGTGGGTGTGTGTGTGTGGGGGGTCCCTGCACAGTCTGGCACTGGCATCACAGATTGGATAATGTCAAACTGTGCAGAGAAACCCACAACTGGTAACTCCCAGCTGGACCTTCACTGCTTACTGCTAGTAATTCCTTTATTCTGTCATTATTCCTGCTAGAAGTTATGAATGAATTGCTTGCAGTTTGCAATGAAGGTCCAGATGGATGTTACCAAAGGGGTGGGGGTGTCTCTGCACAGTCTAACACTGGCATCACGGATTGGATAATGTCAGATTGTGCATAAAACACACTCCCAACTGATAACACCCATCTGGACCTTCACTTCAAACTGCAAGTAATTCTTCCATTCCATTATTATTCCTGCTAGAAATGATGAATGAAATGCTTGCAGTTTGCAGTGAAGGTCCAGAGGGGGATTACCAGTTGGGGGTGTATCCCTGCAGAGTCTGACACTGGCATCACGGATTGGATAATGTCAGACAGTGCAGAGACAGCCCCCAGCTGGACCTTCACTGATTACTGCTAGTAATTAATTCATTCTTTTATTATTCCTTCTAGAAGTTGTGAATGAATTGCTTGCAGTTTGCAATGATGGTCCAGATGGGGGTTACCAATGGGAGGGAGTGTCTCTGCATAGTCTGACACTGGCAGCACTGATTGGATAATGTCAGACTTTGCAGAGAGACACTTACAACTAGTAACACCCATCTGGACCTTCACTGCAAACTGCTATCAGTCAATGATAAAGGAATGGCACATCATAGAGCCATAAGAATAGATGCTCCAGAATTTTTATTACATGGAGAATGCAAGTAATTATTAAAACAGACATGTCAGGAGAGGAGACAGGTCCTCTTTAAGGTGTGTATAGGACATACAATATATCCAGATTCACCTATATATATGTATATATATCTATATATATAGATAGATAGATAATACACACACACCGTGCACCAGACAAAGCATCGTTTGCTCGCTCTGGGCTGCACGCTGGTGTGTCTGCGCTCTGTCTGATGTGAGCTGTGTGAGTGTTGCAGCAGGGCCAGTCCCAATGGTTAGAGCTAGTGAGCATGTGCAGAGCAGCCCAAGGTATGTGCATGTAGAGCTAACAGAGAGGCTTGTCTTTGCAATGCCATGTTTGTGTGTGTGTACCAACTGCTGGACAGGATTCTGTGAGCCCGCTCGCCCCGCTCTGTAATCTGATGTTTTCTTGCTTCTGTTTCAGCCTCCAGGATAATTCCTTCAGCAGCACAGCTGTAACCGAGTAAGTGAACGCTTTCTCTACCCCATAATACCGCCGGTAAACAATGTACTCCAGCCCTTTGTGCTTCCTGCTGCACATTACTGATGCTTATCTCAGATTGTGATTCCACCTAGGTAGATCCTGCCATTGGGTGTATAGACCCCCCTAACCTGTATATGCCATGTCCGAGCGTTTTGCAACCTATCACATTCAGATCATTTTTTAATCAGGACGTGCTGATGTGCAGGGGGGTAGCGGCTGGTCGCTCGCAAAACCCTTCTTTTGTTTAATGCCAATAAGCCTCCCTATAGATTTTAAGAGGGCGGCTCAATAGTATGCATTTCTGCACGGGGAGCTGCCGGCGTGACGTGGGTTAAACATTGCAGAGACCGAAAACTTTAATAGATCAAACTACCGGTTTTCTCCTCCTCCACCCACGCATGCTGGCTTTAGATGTGACATAAAGCAAAAAAAAAAAAAAAAAAAAAAATGACAGGCGGTTTCTTGTGTGAGCGAGCTCAGCGATGCAAAAACCCAATGAATGAGGTCGGCTGGAGCACCGGTGTAATCCTTTACAATTTATGCATATTGGTTACCAGACCTTCATTGAATGTGTCGCGACGATAAATGGGAAATGTACGTCGGGTGTGTAAACGAATCGGGAGAGGAGAAATTGAGGAAGGAAGAGTGTTGTTTATTTTTTTTAAATTTAACATTTTTTTGCATAGAAATTTTTATGTTGGAGACTGATGACATTGGAGGTCATTTACTAATAGTAGGTTGGTGTAAAAATAAAAAGTCACCCCCCGCCCCCCCCTTTTGCGTCTTTTTAATGCCGCTGCGACAAAATTTTGTGGCATTCTGCGTTTTCATGCCGCCTCTCGACGCTGGAAAATTCCAGGAAACTGGCGTATATGATTATTGAAATCTAGTCCAGTCGGGGGCTGAAGTAGATTTTACTCCAGGTGCACAGACAGGCGGAGGATGCACCTAATTTAGGATGAGGCCTGCGTCTCGCCATAAATTAGTTGCACCTTCCAGCAGCGCAGGGAATATCAACGCCAGTCTTTGATAAATGACCCCCATTGTGTTCCTGTTGGATGCTATCAGAAATGATAGCTTCGGGCTTATAATATAGAAATGTGAAGCTAGAATAATATAGAACATATAAAAATGTTATGTATGTGCATCCTCGTCAGTGTGAAGGATATTTAAAGAGGATCTTTCACCACTCCTGACATGCCTGTTTTAATAGCTTCATGTATTCCCCATGTAATAACAATTCTGCAGCATCTGTTCTTCTAGCTCTATGTTGTGTCATTCCTTTATTATTCCTGCTAGAAATTATGAATGAATTGCTAACAATCTGCAGTAAGGTTACAGAGGGGAGGTAACAAGTTGGGGGCGTGTCCTTGCACAGTCTGACAAACGCAGCACTGATTGGATAGAGTGAGTCTGTGCAGGAACACACCCCCAACTGGTTAACACCCCATTGTACTCTTACTTCAGACTGCTAGCCTCTGCTGACATGTCTGTGTTAGCAACCACTTGCATTCCCTCTTTAATAACAGTTGTGGAGCATCTATTCCGATGAATCTATCTACTTGCATTCCCATTCTTCCCCAGTCTTATGGCTCTGTGATGTGCTATTACATTTTTATTCCTGATAGAAGTTATGGATCAATTGTTAGCAGTTTGCAATGAAGGTCCAGATGGGCGTTACCAGCTGCAGTCATGTCTGACACTATCTAATCAGTGCTGCCAGTGTCACACTGTGCAGGGACACACTCAGCTGGACCTTGACTACAGACAGCTGCCAATCCATTCATAACTTCTAGAAGGAATAATAAAGGAATGGCAAAACATAGCATCATAAGAATAGATGCCCCAGAACTGTTATCTCATGGGGAATGCAAGTAGTAACTAAAACGGACGTTTCAGGAGAGGTGACAGGTCCTCTTTAAAGGACATCTGTCACCAGATTTGTACCTATGACACTGGCTGACCTGTTACATGTGCACTTGGCAGCTGAAGACATCTGTGTTGGTTGGGGGCGTTGCCTTTACACCTAAAGGCTCTGCTCTCTCTGCAACTGCTGCATCCTCTGCACTTTGATTGACAGGGTCAGGTGTGATCACATTTACACTGCCTGGCCCTGTCAATTGCCATGCAGATGGCATGACAATTGTAGAGAGACCAGAACCTCTAGATGTAATGGCAACGCCCCCGTTGCTCCTAGAAGCTCAATTGCATATATTAATACATAATTTTTCTCAGCACTGCGGGCGCATAGGAACACGGGACCAACTACAGATGCCTTGAGCTATCACTAGGTCAGTCAGATTCACTTGACATGGTTTGTCACTGTAAGGCCTCCTACACAAGATCGTATTTTTGGCCGGTGTCCGATCCACATTCATTTCTATGGGTCTGCATCCTATGTCATCCTTGTGCTGATGACATCTGTGTGGTCGGGGCGCAAATAATAGAACCTGTCCTATTCTAGTCTGTTTTGCGGACAATAGCCTTTTTATTTTTTACAGAAGACCCCGTGAAAATGCTCGCCTCATCCACTTGCACGTGCAGAGGGAGACGCTTCACTCTTCATTGCCTAAGGACCTGCGCTCAGCGTGATGACATCACTACGCACTCATGCTGCGCGATATCAAATTGAACGCAGGTCCTTCGCCAGGTCCTTTTCAATGAAGAGTGGAGCGACTGCCTATGCACATGCAAGTGGATGAGGTGACTATTTGTTTTTTGTTTTGTTTTGCTAAAACGAGATATTACCTTTGGGGGCCACTATAGGGGACATTATTATATGTAGGGGCCATTATTACAGATGGCGGCCGCTATGGGGGCCATTATTATAGATGGGGGCCACTATGGGTGGCATTATTACTGCTGGGGGTCATTATGGGGGACATTATATATATATGTACTGAGGACACTGCAGGGGGTTGAGATCTTTATTACTAAAAAAAAAATAAAAAAAAAAAATTCACCATTTTTTTCCTGGTCACTTTTTACGGCCATGAAATACGGATACAAAATGGCCATTGAAAATGGACAGCCAGCCAGAAAATGGATGCACAAATGGTTGAAAAATAGCCATGAAAAACTGACAGTGTGAACGGTTTTAACGGATGCAGACTTTTCACATGCAGACTTAGGGTTCTAGAACCCTAAACCCTATAGGGGGGATTAATTTGTCCAATGACAGCAGTTTTCTACCAAACAATACCCGCAAATTTTTGCACAAGCCACATCCGTTTTACATAGGATGTGGTTTAGGTGGAGGGGGTGTTGCCTCCCATGGGTCAAACAGACTTGTACACATTACACCAGAATGTAGAATTAGATTTCATTTTCTGGCACAAAAACACCCCACAGACGAGGCAATTTATTAACCGGCAAGTGCCTCTTAATAAATGTGCAGCATCTTGCTCTAATTTACTTTAGATTAAAAAAAAACACATGAAACGCTGATCTTAATAAATCTACCCCTTGTATGTAGAGTGTTTTATAGTTCACTATAGACTTTAATTTAACATCTGGTTGCGGCTTTTTGGCCACAAGAGCTCATAAAAATGCCATGAAAAACATCTCAAAAAGTGCCATTTTTTATTTTAAAAAAAGTATGTGAAATGCCTTGATGCTAGATATATTGTTATTTATTAGATTTACACTGATCTCCAGGATTGTGCCATGGTGTGGAAAGTAGTATTATGATTATTGTTTATTATTTAAAGCTTAGTTTACGCTTTGGGAGGTGAAAGTACACTATATGTTAAAGGGGTTGGCCACTTTATCTCAATATGTACATGGCACTTACTAACCTATCTTCACCTATTTTAGAGGCGGAAGCACCTTCCGACTGGTGCACTGGGGGAGGGGGAGTGTGGCTTTAATTATCTACAAAACGACCCGGAACAAAAAATAAAGATACGTTATTAAGTGCCATATTATGTATAGTATATGTATAGTAAAGCCAAGGGGAATTCGACTTTCCCATTTGTCCTTCAGGAGATGGGAAATTTCTGAAAGGTTGTATGCCAGTTTTCTTTCATAGAAAAGTAATTTTTGTCTTTTTTTCATTTTCATGCTGCTCTTCTGGGGGAAAAAAAGTGGGCAGGGCTTTGTGGGAGAGGTGTGGCTTTTCATGACCCGACAAATTTACTATAATTTGTTCCAGAAACAGACGTAAATTATATTACAGATTTAGCTGCCATGGAAGTGATATTCTGGTTCATGAACTGCCAGAAGGTGAGCCAAAACTTTTTCTTGGGCCTGATGCATCTTACTCAAGTTCACCTCTTCAAATACCAGTCCTAATACATTCCCCCCTATTTTGGCTGTTTTATGTCAGTCTGTGCCTATAGGCTGTAAAGTACAGATGTCCTGAAATCTGAGGATGTAAATAGAGTACAGTTATCCCTCAAGATACAATTGCCTCCGGATACAATATTTTCAACATACAGTGGTCTTTTCTGACCCATCGTAAGTTGAAACCAGACTCAACATACAAATTCTCAGACTCAGATCCAAACAATCAAGGCGACTGCTCTGGTAAAATATCTGGATTAGTTGCTAGTTATCAGCTATTTCTGACTGTTATATGTAAGGACTTGTTTTATCTGTTTTAGTTATCTGCTTATTTTTCTTAAATCTTCATTTTCTCTTATCTTGGAGAACATTTTGGGGCTTTGGCGCCAATTACTCAACTTACAATGGTTTCAACATACAATGGTCGCCCTGGAACTAATTAATATTGTAACTTGAAGGAGCATTGTAGTTACAAAAGGACAAGAGTAGATTCCGCAGTAGAAGTAGTGTAGGCTGACCTTTATTTGTAGACCATTATTTCCATTTTTGACTTAGGCCCCTTTCACACCTGCAGCATGCCTTTCAGCAGGGGTTGCCGTGCTGCAGCCGGATCCGCGGCCCGCCGCCATTACAGTGAATGAGGCTGGAGCGTAGTTCTGGCCCCACATGTGCACCTGCGGCAGTATGGATCCAGAGGGCTGTTCACCCACCAGAACAGCCTGCCGGAGCCCCGTGCCGCAGGTGTGAAAATAGCCTTAGTCCTCAATGATATAACTTGCACACGTGTAATGACACATCTAATAGTAAAATGTGGTTGGAACAAATGGCTGATAATTACAGTACCCAATACAAATCGCCCTGTCAACCTGGTCCTCTTGTGTTAACCATAGACTAGAATGTAGGTAAATGATGTCCATAACATAATGATATTTGCCTCGTCTGATTATGATAAGACATGGGAAGAGTCCAAAATCAGCTGGCCTCTTTTCAGAGATATGTTCTTCCCATAGAATGGGTTGAGCTCCCATTGTGTGATGCAGGTCTTGGCCTAAGAGGAAATCTCTGTAGACCTCAAGTAAATATACAAATGATTGACTCCTAATGTTGGTGTAATAATAATAATCTTTTTTTTATATAGAGCCAACATATTCCACAGTGCTTTACAATCAGAGGGTTCATGTACAGTGCAGAAAAAAGTATTTAGTCAGCCACCAATTGTGCAGGTTCTCCCACTTAAAAAGATGAGAGAGGCCTGTAATTGTCACCATAGATAGACCTCAACTATGAGAGACAAAATGAGAAAACAAATCAAGAAAATAACATTGTCTGATTTTTAAAGAATTTATTTGCAAATTATGGTGGAAAATAAGTATTTGGTCACCTACAAACAAGCAAGATTTCTGGCTCTCACAGACCTGTAACTTCTTCTTTAAGAGGCTCCTCTGTCCTCCACTCATTACCTGTAGTAATGACACCTGTTTGAACTTGTTATCAGTATAAAAGACACCTGTCCACAACTTCAAACAGTCACACTCCGAACTCCACTATGGTGAAGACCAAAGAGCTGTTGAAGGACACCAGAAACAAAATTGTAGACCTGCACCAGGCTGGGAAGACTGAATCTGCAATAGGCAAGCAGCTTGGTGTGAAGAAATCAACTCTGGGAGCAATAATCAGAAAATGGAACACATACAAGACCACTGATAATCTCCCTCGATCAGGGGCTCCACGCAAGATCTCACCCTGTGGGGTCAAAATGATCACAAGAACTGTGAGCAAAAATCCCAGAACCACACGGGGGGGCTTGTGAATGACCTGCAGAAATCTGGGACCAACGTAACAAAGACTACCGTTAGTAACACACTACGCCGCCAGGGACTCAGATCCTGCAGTGCCAGACGTGTCCCCTGCTTAAGCCAGTACATATCTGGGCCCGTCTGAAGTTTTCTAGAGAGCATTTGGATGTTCCAGAAGAGTATTGGGAGAATGTCATATGGTCAGATGATACCAATGTAGAACTGGTTTGGTACAAATACAACTCGTCGTGTTTGGAGGAGAGTGAATGCTGAGTTGCATCCAAAGAACACCATACCTACTGTGAAGCATGAGGGTGGCAACATCATGGTTTGGGGCTGTTCCTCTGCAAAGGGACCAGGACGACTGATCCGTTTACATGAAAGAATGAATGGGGCCATGTATTGTGAGATTTTGAGTGCAAACCTCCTTCCATCAGCAAGGGCATTGAAGATGAAACGTGGCTGGGTCTTTCAGCATGACAATGATCCCAAGCACACCGCCAGGGCAACGAAGGAGTGGCTTTGTAAGAAGAATTTCAAGGTCCTGGAGTGGCCTAGCCAGTCTCCAGATCTTAAGCCCATAGAAAACCTTTGGAGGGAGTTGAAAGTCTGTGTTGCCCAGCGACAGCCCCAAAAACATGGAGGAATGGGCCAACATACCAACAACAGTGTGTGCCAACCTTGTAAAGACTTACAGAAAACGTTTGACCTCTGTCATTGCCAACAAAGGATATATAACAAAGTATTGAGATGAACTTTTGTTATTGACCAAATACTTATTTTCCACCATAATTTGCAAATAAATTCTTTAAAAATCAGACATGTGATTTTCTGGATTTGTTTTCTCATTTTGTCTCTCATAGTTGAGGTCTACCTATGATGTCAATTACAGGCCTCTCTCATCTTTTTAAGTGGGAGAAGTTGCACAATTGGTGGCTGACTAAATACTTTTTTTTCACCACTGTACAAAAAAAAATAAAAAAATCAGATTTTACATACTAATAAGCAAACCAATTATTAAAAGAGGAGACAAGAGGAGAGAGGGTCCTGGTCACAAGAGCTTACAATCTATGAGGAGATAGATGTGACACAGAAGGTAACAAGTGCTTGTTTTGTACAGTGGTCCGGCCATCTTAACACAACAGTGGAGTAGATATAAAGCTGCATGAGCCACCACCAGCCGATATCTGTAGACCTTCAGAGTGCTTGATGTGTGGTGGAAAGTGTTAGATGACAGATCAGGTTCTGAGGAATAATGTTGAACAGGTTTAAATTGGGAAACTTTAGATTAGAGGATGTCATAGGCCACCCTAAAAGGAGGCGTTTTTAGGGAGCGCCTATGATTGTGGATATTGGGAACTAAGACAATTATTTGGGGTAGTGAGTTCCAGAGAACTGGTGCGGCTTGAGAGAAGTCTTGGAGACGGGAGTGAGAGGTTCAGGTTATGGTGGATGTCAGTCTTAAGTCATTGGCAAAACAGTGAGCACAGGTAGGATGGTAGACAGAAATGAGCAAGAAGATCTAGGGAGTGTAGCACTCTGGAGAGCTTTGTGGGTGAGAAGTTTAAATTGAATCCTGTACAGTATGGGTAACAAGAGCAATGACTAGCTTAGGGTAGAAGCATCAGAGTAGCATTTGGGCAGATACTGTAGATGAGCCTGGCTGCTACGTTCAGGACAGATTGGAGAGGGGAGCGTTTAGTGAAGGGAAGACCGATTAGTAATGAGTTCCAGTAATCAAGACGAGAATGGCTCAGGTGGCACTACCGCAGAAATGTCATGTGCTATGGTTTTAGGCCGCTGAATTCTCTTCTTGGTGATTTCTGAGAATATCTGTCACCTCTGGTAAGCTCTAATAATTACAGTAATTCATATACAGAGCATCTGCTGTTGAGTATCAGCATAAAAATTACTGATCTGGAGTGATCGGCAGAAGTTGTATACTGTACATGTAGTACTTTATAGGGCCGGGTGGAGGTGACAGATTCCCTTTAACATGGATCTGCCCCCATATTACTGTATGTTGCCCTGTTTAAGGGACAGGTCTGCTCTACTATTAATATTGTGCTGTTTTGGCTACTAGCAGTTATCAAAGAATACAGTGGACTCATAGTTATGGCTCTCCAGCATGTGACACCCGCTAACCCCCTCACTAGTGTATATATGCCAATACTCCACAAAGTGAGGTGGGAGGTACTCCCATTTGTGATCCCTTTTTTGCACAAAATGTTAAGTACCCAAAAACCCATTGATATAGCCATGTCATTATGATGGAATTATGGGACCATGAAAAATAACTATGGGGCTGAAGAAAACAGCCAAGCATGTTCTCAGCTATCTTCATCATCCCTATAGACCAGAGATATCCAATGTTTTGTATGTTGTGAGTCACATTTAAAAGGGTTATCCGACACTAACAAATGCTCCCCCATATGCCGGGCCCCTCACACTGATTCTACTTACCTAGCTCCCTGCATCGCTCCTGGTCCCCGCACCCCCTTCTCCCTGTGCGCAGATGAAAACATCCAGTGTCGGGCGGGGTTGGGCAGCCCGTCTTCTGCTAACAGAGAGCACTGAAATGTCACTTTGACACTAGTTTTATGAAAGTGCAGTTACTTATGAAAACCCCTTTGAGATGTTTCTTGGTCACAAGTTTGCTGAAAGCAGAATGAAAGCCGAAAATGCCAGGAGAGCTTCACCAGAGGAATGTTTTTTCAAGCTTTTTAAGACTTTTGCATGTAGAATTTGCATAATTACAGTTATAGATCTTATGTTCATACATAGGAATACTGTATAGAAACAACGTGATTCAGTTGTGCAGGCAGGGAGCAGATCATGATGTGTAAATACAGCCATATTGGTTACCCTTCAACTTTCCCAGAGACAGATACAGAAGAGCTTGACTAAAGTGACTACAAAAATGACATAACAGGGACTTTTGTGAATTTTTTTATTGTTTTGGGGGTGGGGTGGTATTTTATCTGCTCCAGAGTTCCGAAAAGTAAAGTATAGAAAGTGATTTTTAAGCAAAAGACTAATGCAGTAAGTACATCACCTTGTTTTCATCTGTGTAAAAAGTTGAGATGCAGTTGGGATGACCTTTTAAATAATCCATCATCACTCGGCTTTCTGCCAATCTTAGCATGTTTGCCTCCTAAGCTCTTAAATAGTTGCTGCACCGACACTATTCACACACTTTTGGCCTCTTTTATCACTTGGGGCTCTCAAAGTTTGTCCAGCGACTGGATCCTGTTTTAATTGCCTGTCTGGTAATTTAATCATTAGATCTGAACACGTGCCAGTCTTATGTAATGAGCGGCTGCGTGGGATATTTGAGAAGCGAGTGTCTTCTGTGGCACAGGCTACTCATATTTTGTGACATTATCCCAGTGCTTATTAGGCAGTATACATATCTCAAATGGAAGCATTGGGCCCCATCAGCTTCTGTAAATGTACTAACATTGCTGCCAAGATGTTACCACCTACAAATATCTGGAGTCATTATATCTTATATCACTTTTACTTGTTTGTCGGAAGTTGGCTATAGTCAGCCAACAGAGCTGCCCAAACCAACAAAAGTGATGGCTACCTCTCTGTAGAAATTCAAAAATTAAATGAAAAAGGGAAAATCGAGTCTAATCCTGTCCGGCAATGTATCAAACGATCAAACCTATTTCTAGTACCATGTGTAGGCAGGTGCTGAGTCTCCTTAAAGAGACCAGTCCTGTATGGAGACTTATTGGCCATGCTCCATGAGAAACGAATATGCAAAGAAATACTCGCCACCTACTGGAAGTGACCCCCTATGAGTCAAGATCAGACTTTCCAACAAGCCTTGGGACTTGACAAGTGAATATAGCCAAGCCAAATATCCATTTGGTAGGATTCTGGATGGCTCAGTGCAATGCCCCGGAAGCAGCTTAGGGAGGATGCTGAGTCTCCTTAAAGTGACCAGTAGCATGTGTAAAATAGAGGAGGCCTTTAGCAAGATAACAAGATAACACAATGTCCCCCATACACACCCTTCCCAAGAACTTTGAGCTAATTCCTCTCAGTCCTGTTTACAAGAAGTATGTTGCACAGGTTGTGCCACTCAGTAACAAAGGGTGGGCCCCTCTCTCCAAGGGCCCCATAGCATCTTCATGGTTTTCCTTTGTTACAACAGAGGGTGTGGAACCACTGTGTCAATCAAAAGATTTGACTTTAGGCTACTCTTAATGGTGTTATCCTGTTTTCGCCCTTCAGTCTCTGCACAGGGATCTGGACTACGTTGCAGAGGAACCACCAGGCCTCTACCTCCTGGTGTAGCCTCTGTTTGATTGACAGCTGACCCACAGGGGTCAGAGACACCAGGACAGAGCACCGACGGGTCAGTCAAAATCATAGTCAGAGACAGGCCAAGGTCAGGGCAGGCAGAGTATGTTCTATACAGTAAATAGTCAGAGGCCAGGGCATACAGAAATCAATGCCAGGTCAGGCAGCAAACCGTAGCAATCCAGGAAAATGGGCAGAAGGTCAGTACACAGGCGGAAAGACACCGTTGCAGGATACTAGCATGGTAGAAAACTTTTTGCTCAGCCACCCTCTTTCATGGGAATGTGCCTTACGTACCCCAGGGTTGCCAGCCGTTATGAGTTTGGGACAGTTACTGAAAGGTTGTCACAGCTAGACCCTAGTTTCTTCTATAACCAAATATTAAGGCTATCGCTTGTAAAATCTGTGGTTGTATCGTTCCTTTTGCAATTCCTACTGAAAACAACCGGATTTTGCCATTCCTCGTTTCAAAGGGTTGTATCCCTACTCAGTATGAACATGTTAACACTGACTGAACAGTGTCAGACTATGTAGGGACACGCCATCTGGTAACACCCTTAAAGGGAACCTGTCAGCTCTGAAACACCCTCCAAACTAGAGTAAGCGGTGTATAGTGTAAGTGACGGTGAGTCCGGTTATGTCATTTTTATCTTCATACTCACTTCCATTCCGACGCTGTGCTCCCACAAACCTGCAGTAAAATGCACTCAGTGGACTCCGGTGCTCACTCACATAATAGAGAGGACTCAAAGAAGAGTCCACTGAGTGCATTTTACTGCTGGTTTGTGGGAGCACAGCGTCAGAATGGAAGTGAGTATGAAGATAAAACTTACATATTCGGATTCAGCATCACTTACACTATACAACGCTTACTCCAGTTCAGGGGGTGTTTCGGAGATGACAAAAAGTCAATTTATACAAACATTTCTAGGAGGACTTACAGAGGAACAGCTCATATATTTGTAAGAAAAGATGCTCCTGAATTATTTCCTCAGGAATCCACGTATGGTATTTACTAAAATAGACATCTCAAGAGTTCTGGTCCTCTTTAACATAGCAGATACATTTCTTAGAGCTCATGCACATGCCCATATTTTTCATCCGTGTCTGATCTTAATTTTTGGCGGACTGCACATGGATACAATCATGCGAACAGGAATAGTAATTTCTAGTGTTGGGAGTGAGAAAAATGTGGATTACTCACGGAAGGTGTGTGTATTTTGTCGGTTTGTGGACCACAATACAGACAAAAGTCAGAATGCTGCTCCTCTGTTCTTCCTTACAGTATGGCTGCAGTGCGGAGGAGTTTGGGTGGGCAGTGGTCACGCATACAGCCTGCCCCTCCATTCAATATTTATATGCTTGATGGACACAACCTTAGAGCTGTACATTTAATGGCAAAATGGGATTTGATCAATTTTTTGCACAAAATGTAAAGTACCCAAAAAATCATTGATAAAGCCATGTGAATAAAGATTAGTTGTCATACTGGAAAGCATTATGATGGAATTTTGGGACCATGCAAAATGTCAATGGGGCTGAAGAAAACAGCCAAGCATGTTCTCAGCCATCTCCATCATCCCTATAGACTGGAGATCTCCAACATTTTGTATGTTGTGAGCCACATTTAACTTTCAGTGATGGTCGTGAGCAGGAACAGGCAATTCAAAAGTAGTGGACAAAAAAATGAGACTGAAAACATTTGCTGATAAAAATTTTAGTCGAACACTAGCATTACACCATCCAAGTTGGCACTGTTTGGTGGTAAATCTAGGAAAGGTCTGCAAGAATGTCAATTGCCAGTGCATATGGTCATAACTCAGAACTCCCATGGCGAGTCATACAGCATGGAGTCCCAAGCCACTGTTTGGGGACCACTGGTATAGACAATGAATGGAGTAGTACAGCACACGCTGAGCCACCACTCCATTCAAATTCCTCCTCGTAGCAATCTGTCAGCGAGGCGAGCCAGGAGAGGGGGGGGGGGCCTCAGGACCCTGTTGTTGGGATCAGTGTCGGACTGAGGTTCCTTGGGCCATACCTCATCAATAAAGTCTAATAGGTTATCAAAGAAATATACCCTTGTGGCAAGTGATTGGCTCCAAAGACAGCCAATTTCTTTTTCGCCTCGCTATGATATTAGAGCTTGGGCCGACTGGAGGATTATCTGGTACTCTGGTGGACCAGTCCAACACTGTTAGAGGTCGTTGAGGGTCCCAGCAGTGGAAACCTCTTCGGTCAGAAATGTATTGCCTAGCCTGTGATAAATGTAGGATAACCCCTTTACGGACTGGTTTTCAGGATTTGTTTCATATGATCTGCTAATTTTGATCCAGTGATAATCTCTGCTTGTAATTGACCTATAGTCACCCTTATCGCTTGATGATAATCATTACTGAAATGAATGTCACATATTAAAATTGGGTTTTTCAGATAGGCCATCACCTTGCTTGTAACCAGCATTATTTTAACATAGTAACATAGCTTCAAAAACCATCTGTCCATCCAATTCAGCCTCTTATATGATCCAGAGGAAGGCAAAAAACCCTCATGAGGTAGAAGCCAATTTTCCTCATTTTAGGGGAAAAAGATCCCCTCCAACTCCAGTCAGGCAATCAGAATAATTTCCTTTTAGGTCACCTGCAAAGGATTAAGTTGTCTTCCAGAGTCAAACTCCGATTAATGTTAAAAAGGAAACGTTCCTATCTAAAAGTCAATGTACACAACCATCAAAATCAAAATAATACAGTGTAAACCTGACCTAAAACAAATGAGGTCAGCCTGTCCGGTCTGATCCCATTTACCATAAAGAACAGCATTCAGAAACCAGTTATGTACCAGTCAAGTATCCGATTAGCTGTGCTGGATACTTAATTTGGCGAAATAAAATTTATCGGAACAGTTATTGGCTGTTTCAGAAAAATGACATTAAAGCGGTTTTCCCAAGTGTTTAATACTGATGTCCTCAGGATAGGTCATTAGTATCTGATCGGTGGGGGTTGGACTCCAGTGATCTCACGTTCATCGGTCAGATGGCCTAGGCATGGATTCCATTCAACTGAATAGGGTTGAGCTGCAATACCAAGCAAAGACACTATCCAATGGAGCACATGTCCTCTTCAAACAGCTAATCGGCGGGGGTGCCGGGAGTCAGGCCCCCACTGATGAGAATAGGTCATCAGTATAAAACATTCAGAAAACCATTTTTAAGCATTAGGGTACATTAGATACATCCTTGATCCTCCATTTGTTCTGATGTTCATTTTTAAGTCAACCACAACCTGATACACCAATCCCAATAATCTGATATTAAAGTTTCCACTGCGTGGACCGGGACCCTCATTGACCAACTACTAGGTGTCATGGACTCAAGGAGCTCTCCTGGCAGGACACATCACATCTGCCATGATGATCAATCATCTATAAATTCTGTCTCATAGAGTTTTCCAGTGCAGATCTTTAACCATAGAGAATGGCACGTGGCCAAATAAAAAGCGCAAAGTAGCACCATTGAGGAGAACGCGTTGCGTTATAGGGTGCAGTCTGGTGCACTTGTGTGGGCACTGCTATAGCTGTAGGCACTCTGTAGGATATGTGAGCCTTGACTATATTTTGAAGATGAGTAGTCTATACTATAACCAGTGGTGGTGAACCTATGGCACGGGTGCAAGAGGCGGCACTCGGAGACCTCTCTGTGGGCACCTGCACACTGGAAAAAGTCTATGGTGTACCAATATTCCTTAGACTTTTCCTGCCATTCATCAGCGCAGGGAGCACTATGAACGGCACAGGCAGTGCACTGAATGTAGGCAGGGTATTATAGCTAAATGATAAAGTACATGGAAGATATACTATATTGGTATTTTTTTTTTTTTACTATAATATATATATATATTTAATTAAGTCACTCCAGATGTGGTAAACCTATGACTTCTAGCATGCTCCATTCATTTCTATGGAGTTCTAAGAACAGCCAAGCAAGTGTACATCTTTGGAGTTGTAGTTTTACCACAGCTGGAGTGCCGGAGGTTAGCCATCACAGGTCTATAGACTATATATCAATGATTCCACAGGGTGCAACCACAGTCTTTGGGCTTTTACTGTAAATGGCCACCAATATGCATATCATCCTGTACTTACAGCACTTACAGCAGGGCTTTTCATTCCATTTAACATAGTCCCCAGACTGTTCCCATGGCAACTGTATTCGGAATTAAAGCAACTGTAAAACGAACGCAGACAGATGTACGCTTCACTCTCACTTTAGCCCCGAAGCGGAGAATCTATCTGCAGTATGTGCTACTGCTCCCTTCTTATTTCAGTCTGAGCGCCAGGAGATGACATTGGACATTCAGCACCAATTCTGTAGGGAAAAGAAGAAAAAAAAATACCAGAATTACTCTTTATGTCTACAATATCATTTACTCATGCATACTCTTGTGTCCTCGTGCAAATACAAAGAGAAGTTATGAGGCTGTGCCCGTGCCGTCAGTGCAGGGAACACAATCTGCTTGTGCATCCTGCATTCAGGGGCGGACTGGCCATGGATCCTACAGGGGAATTTTCCTGGTGGGCAGATGCCCAGGAAGCCACCAAAGCCCTCCTCACAGCCGCCAGCCAAGTATGTGTTGGCCTGTCTTCTGTGAATTTGAATCTGCCTACAATATGGGGCCACTTTAAGTTCCCAGTCCGCCCTTGCCTGCATTAGAATGATGGCGCATGGAACGTAAAAGATTCCAAATTCGTTCTAATTGTATTCATCTCCCATCCGTATTTAGAGAACTAGATATGAAATGGAAGTGAAGGCAGCACATTATGCACCAAAATAGCCCTTTCTGGAACAAACAGTATTGGACATCAATAATATTCATTAAGTAAAGTTCATGTCTACAAATACAAAACCTTATTTTCTTGTGCTGGAATTAGTTCAAAGAGCTTCTGACGCATTTAAATGGGTTTTCCATGTATAATATTAATATGTTATATAATATATATTATTTCATATTTCATAATATGCCCCTGCTCGTGCATGAAAAAAAGAGTGGACTTAAAGGGGTATTCCGATTATTTTTTTAATTTATTTGTTAATATAATAGGAAATCATACAATTTTGTAATATACACATATTTAAAATTCTGCATACATATCTTTCTTATATCAGGTAGTTGACCCCCATATGCAGAAGAATGGTATGGCCCATGTATAGTCATCCATCTATAACTAACTGAAACATGGCATCATTCGTGTGATTCTTTACGCCCAGACAATCAGTAAGCAGTGTTACATGACATACAGTACATGTGCTGGGTCCACACACGTTCATGTCATATGTAAATAGGACTTGTGGTGGAATCATCATTTTTATTTTGATTATTACAAAACTACATCATTGTGTGCCTGTCTGTACTGATTTGTTAAATGGCTGCCAGGCTCTTAGTGATGTTGTCATGTTGTTAATAAAGTTTAGTGTTGTTACAAACAGCACACCCAGAGATGTGCTTCTACACTGACACACATGAGGTTCTGCTGCAGGTAGTAATACTGTATACACTCACCGGCCACTTTATTAGGTACACCTGTCCAACTGCTCGTTAACACTTAATTTCTAATCAGCCAATCACATGGCGGCAACTCAGTGCATTTAGGCATGTAGACATGGTCAAGACAATCTCCTGCAGTTCAAACCGAGTATCAGTATGGGGAAGAAAGGTGATTTGAGTGCCTTTGAACGTGGCATGGTTGTTGGTGCCAGAAGGGCTGGTCTGAGTATTTCAGAAACTGCTGATCTACTGGGATTTTCACGCACAACCATCTCTAGGGTTTACAGAGAATGGTCCGAAAAAGAAAAAACATCCAGTGAGCGGCAGTTCTGTGGGCGGAAATGCCTTGTTGATGCCAGAGGTCAGAGGAGAATGGACAGACTGGTTCGAGCTGATAGAAAGGCAACAGTGACTCAAATTGCCACCCGTTACAACCAAGGTAGGCAGAAGAGCATCTCTGAACGCACAGTACGTCGAACTTTGAGGCAGATGGGCTACAGCAGCAGAAGACCACACCGGGTGCCACTCCTTTCAGCTAAGAACAGGAAACTGAGGCTACAATTTGCACAAGCTCATCGAAATTGGACAGTAGAAGATTGGAAAAACGTTGGTCTGATGAGTCTCGATTTCTGCTGCGACATTCGGATGGTAGGGTCAGAATTTGGCGTCAACAACATGAAAGCATGGATCCATCCTGCCTTGTATCAACGGTTCAAGCTGGTGGTGGTGGTGTCATGGTGTGGGGAATATTTTCTTGGCACTCTTTGGGACCCTTGGTACCAATTGAGCATTGTTGCAATGCCACAGCCTACCTGAGTATTGTTGCTGACCATGTCCATCCCTTTATGACCACAATGTACCCAACATCTGATGGCTACTTTCAGCAGGATAATGCGCCATGTCATAAAGCTGGAATCATCTCAGACTGGTTTCTTGAACATGACAATGAGTTCACTGTACTCAAATGGCCTCCACAGTCACCAGATCTCAATCCAATAGAGCATCTTTGGGATGTGGTGGAACGGGAGATTCGCATCATGGATGTGCAGCCGACAAATCTGCGGCAACTGTGTGATGCCATCATGTCAATATGGACCAAAATCTCTGAGGAATGCTTCCAGCACCTTGTTGAATCTATGCCACGAAGAATTCAGGCAGTTCTGAAGGCAAAAGGGGGTCCAACCCGTTACTAGCATGGTGTACCTAATAAAGTGGCCGGTGAGTGTATATCTGTTATGCTCCTCAGCCTACTACTATACACCTGTTACCTGGGCAGTTAAAGGGGGTTATCCCATGAATAATGTAAAAAATAAAAGTCAGACATCATATAAAACATGACAATCTCTTTCTAACAAAGCTAGAACCAGCCCTGTACCTCATATTGATCCAGAGATCTCCCCATTCATTACTCTACTAGATTTATATTTGACAGCTCAGGGGGAGTGTCTATTCTGCTGCAGCTCAGGGGGCGTGTCCATGCTCTCCCTATCACAGATCAGGAGGCAGTTTAAAGGCTATGGACACATTTGTGCATTAAAAATTAATAACCCCATATCTTACCATAATGCAGCACATAATAAAATTGCACTTGTTAGTTTTCTGGTATCAGCTTTGCCTCGCATGCATTCAGAAATGCTCTGATATGAGTTTTGCACATTGCTGTCTTCTCCTGAGAAGCTCTGTGGGCGTTCCTGTTGATTTCACATGCACCGTGCTCCACAGCCCCGCCCCCACTTCTTGTTACACAGCACAGCTAGCAGCTTCTAACACACAGTATAAGCAAGCTTGCAAGTAACTTGGTAGTGAGATTTCATTCCAACCCACAATATGGTGAGTCTTATAGTATTCTACAGCCTGTAATCAGCAGATCCAGTTCTCTCTTTCCCTTCGGTAAAAGTCCATTATATGTAGACACGATAGATATTTCTGATAACGTTAGTGCAGATATCTACAGTCAGAACCGCAGTGTTATAAGCCTGATATATATCTCATTACTGACAGCTCTCACTACATGCGCTCTCTTCAGAACACAGTATTCTGTGTGCAGTCTTTTGTGAGTAAAGTATGTGTGTGCAGTCTCTTCTGAGTACAGTATATGTGCAGTCCGCACAGTGAGCGGTTACTTCTCCCACACAGATTAGTATAGTGACGGCACACAATGCTATCTACACATAGAAGTACGGGGGGGGGAGATTTATCAAAACTAGTGTAAAGTAGAACTCGCTTAGTTGCCAATAGCAACCAATCAGATTCCTCCCTTCATTTTCCAATGAAGCTGTGAAAAATGAAATGTGAAATCTGATTGGTTGCTTGGGCAACTAAGCCGGTTCTACTTTACACCATTTTGATAAATGACTATATATATAAAGAAGAAAAAAATTACAGCGCTCTCTATTCACCCCTGTGGTCGCAATGTTTTCCACTCATTCACAGAGTCTTTTTTCAAGCTATGAGCTGAAACGTTGTGACTAGTGTTTCAAGTTCGGCGCACAAGGTTCAGGTTATCTAAGAATTCCGTAATGGATTCTGCTAACACGGACCAAAAGGGTCCATTCACACGTCTGCAACTGTTTTACGGTCAGCAAATTGCACTATAGAAATGCCTATTCTTGTCTGTGGCTGCGGACGTATAGGACATGTTCTATTTTTTTCCAGGGCCGGGGAACGGAAGTGCGGATGCGGACAGCACATGGTGTGCTGTCCGCATCTTTTGCTGCCCCATTGAAAATTGCGGATTGAAAAAACGGATGTGGACCAATTATGCAGACATTTGAATGGACCCTTAGTTATGGTCCGTGGTAGCGGAATCCATAACGGAATTCTTACATAACCTGAACCTTGTACGCCAAACTTGAAACACAAGTTCGCTCATCCCTAGTTGCAAACATTTTTTAAATTCTTATATTGTCCTGAATTTGTTGCCGGATTCATTGGCCTGCACCTCCATATTGATATTTGGCCTGATATGCTGCCATAGTTATAATATCTATATATATTAGGGTTACTCCTGCTGTATATAAATCGTTTGCTAGAGGTAGTTGTGCGTTGTGTGTGTGTGTATATATATATATATATATATATATATATATATACCTTTTGTGAGGCAAGGTAACCAAAAAGTGGCTGTTCTGGCACAGTTTTTATTTTTTGTTTTTTTCAATGTTCACCTGACAGGGTAGGTAATGTGATATTTTTATAGAGCAGGTCGAACGACGCACCTAATATGTCTGTTTTTTCAATTTTATTTTGGATTTACACCATAAAAACATTTTTGAAAAAAAAATCATGTTTTTGTGTCCCCATTTTCTGAAAGCTATTTTTTTTTTTTTTGGGCGACTGTCTTATGTAGGGTTTCAATTTTTGCGGGATAAGATGGCGGTTTTATTGGTACCATTTGTGGGCACATATGAATTTTTGATTGCTCGGTATTACACTTTTTGTAATGTTAGGTGATAAGAAATGGCTTTTTTGGCACATTATTTTATAGTTTTACGGCGTTTACCAGACGGGTTAGCTCATGTGATATTTTTATAGAGCAGGTTGTTACGGACGCAACGATACCTAATATGTCTGTTTTTTTAGAATATATTTTGGTTTTACACAATAAGTGCATTTTTTAAACAAAAAAATCATGTTTCAGTGTCTCCAGTTTCTGAAAGCCATATCTTTTTTATTTTTTAGGCGATTGTCTTAGGTAGGGGATCATTGTTTGTGGGATAAGATGACGATTTTATTGGTATCATTTTGGGCACATATGGCTTTTTGATCGCTTGGTATTACATTTTTTGTGTTGTAAGGTGATAAAAAAATGGCTTTTTTGGCACAGTTTTTATTTTATTTTTTTTTACGGCGTTCACCAGACGAGTTAGCTAATGTGATATTTTTATAGAGCAAGTTGTTACGGATGTGGTGACACCTAACATGTTTATTATTTTAATATTTTACATTTGTAGGAATATTTTTTCACTTTTTTTTCACTTTTTTTTTCACACTTTTTTTTACCCAGATCCACTTGGTTCTTGCAGATCCAGTGGGTCTGAGGCCTCTACAATACACTGCAGTACACTGTATAGTGTACTGGAGTGTATTTGCATGTACACTTAGCCTGATCAGACTCCTGCATTTAGCAGTCCCGACTTCGGAGTCGGTGGGGAGGGAGTGTCGCGCCGGCCATCCTGAACTGGGGGGCAGGTGGGAGTTACTTTTGCCACCGCTCAGAAGGGGATAGGGGGAGGGGGGCATTAACCCTTCAAGCATCGGGCCTAAGGACCGTGGCATGGAAGAGGTTAAACTGCAGTTTGAACCAGAGTGTCAACTTATGTTACAGCTGACACTCTGCTCACCGCTTGGCCATCCTGAACTGAGTGGGGGCGGCTGGGGGATGATTCCGCTACAGATGAAGGAGGGAGAGGGAGACCCTGCGCGCTCCCGTGTGGAGCAGGAGGAGTTACAGAGAATCCGTCAGATGACGCACAGGAAGGATAGGAAGCACAGCAGGCTGTAGAACAAAAACAAAAAAAGATAGCTAAAGAGAACCAATTGGAGAAATGATTTTCTCCATAAAATAAATTTATTAGTGTAAAAAAAAAAATTGTTTTACAAAGGTGTCCATATCCTTTAAGGATGAAACTGAGCATGTGCGGCCATCTCAGTGAGCAGGTCAAAGAAATAAGAAAAAAACAGCAAGTGGCGCTATACAGATGCCTTTTTTTGAATAACTGTATCAGTAGCTATACTAAATGTTTAATTACATACAATTACAAAAGTTTGAAAGCTGTAGAATATTTTTTGTGGGACAGCCCCTTTAACTGAAGCTAGGTCACATGATACTTTTGAGGGTCACATGACGGCTCACATGCGCTAAATTGAGCAGGGCAAAGGCATTTTATGGAGTTCCGGTGATGTACGGGGCTCTCCATAGGGACTGCTAGGCGGAGGCTTCTGTCCAGCAGTGAGCCTGGTGATGTCACTGGGGACACTTCTAGAAAGAAGCCTCCTCCTAGCAGTGTGAAAAGGTAAACAAAAATCTGTACAAAGTAGAGCATCGGAGCATGAAATCTCCAATGCTCATATTAAGGGGAGTGAAGGGGTGAAAATGTGGGTTCAGCTCTGAACCCAGACAACCCCGTTAAGCCTCATTCACACATCAGTGCTTTGGAGCATTGTACACATGTAGCACTGCTCTGCCCAAAAACACCCAGCAATCATGTGATTGCCAGATTCAGTGGAGGAAGTGCCATAGCCTCTTCCTCTATTCACCGCGTAGTTCTCACTGAGCACTATACACCAAAGGAAGGAGAAGGCAGAAGTGGTAATAAGTGGTAATACTTCTCCTCAGTGTCCTCAGTCGTCAGTGATCGACTGGGACCAAAGCTGTTCCTGCTAGGTTGCAAGATCAAGAATTTAATCCTCTGTTACATGTATGGCGCTCTAGATTAAAATCCAGTTGGTCGCTATCAGATTAAAGGGAATCTGTCACCGGGAAATTCAGTGTTAGACCAGGCACAATGCCTTGTAGGGCCAGATCAGCTGAATGTAATGATCTGTTGCTTCATTCTAGAGAAAAAGTAATTTTAATCCATATGCAAATGCACAGTTAAGTGCATCAAGGGCGGGCCCAAACCTCTCTGTGCACCCATGCTGCTCTGCCTTCTCCTTCTAGATTGATAGGGCCAGATTCCTGCCTAGTCATCTCTATTATAAAACTGTTCTGACTGCTATAAAGATATATTAAGAAATTAATTGGCACAGAATTTGGGACCTCGAGATAACACAGTGTTAATGGGTGAACATTCGGTATAAAGTCCACCGCTCCATTATCTATGATGACTTGCAGGAATATGATGACTTACGGCAAACATGCCTGTAGCTGTACTGTACGGCACATGCACTCATGTGCACTCAAGCGCTTCTTCAGACTTTCACATTTATTTTTAGCATGTAAATTACATGTTACAAAATCTAGAATAATGTTTACGGATGTGAAAGTCATTATTAATTGTTGAGGGCAAGTGAGGGAAAATAAAGGTGAAATCCGGAATCGCTCTGTCTCAAGTCTCCTCGTTTTTGGCAAAGGAACAAAAACAAGCCACAAATCATAAATTCAGTAATTCAAGTAAAACACAACATAAAAAATTGAAATAAAGCACAATTATTCCAATAAAAAAAGTTCTTATATACTTTTTTTGGGGGGGGGGGAGAATTTATTTAGTCCCCTTTGACAGAAAACCAATGCCCCATCCCGACTTTAGAAAAGTGGTAACAGTAGTATAAAATGGCAGCAACGTTTTGCTTTTTTAAAAAAATGATAATAATAATAATAATGAGTAGGGGCGTGGCCTTCATGATCGACAAATTTAACGTGGCATATGCCAGAAATCTGACGTAAATTGCAACAGACATCCACGTAATGCGTAGACTTTAGCTTCTGGGGCACAGATCTTCCAACATGCACCAAAATTTAAAGGGAAACAGTCACTACAATTTTGGACTAGATTCTAGATTTTTTCCAACGCCCCTGTTTCTTCGCCATCTGCATTTAAAGTTGCGCTGAAATACATTGTCCTCTCAATTATGTCAGCACAGCAGTCTGGACCGTGTATTTCAGCGCAGCTTTGAGCACTGACAGCGGGGAACGGGGGGCAATAAGAGAATAAAAATAGTAATCTGAACTCCTTATCTGCACCACTACTCATGTATTAGGATCAGGATCATGGTGACAGTATGTTCGTCTTGTAATTTATTTGGTGCATTTTATTCAAACATATTCATTATTAATGCTAGCACCAACAGTGACAACGTGGCTTTGTGAAAAAAAAAATTAAATAAATAAATATATATATATATATTTAATCAAACTACCCTGTGTGAACATGGGCTTAGAACAGATATCAAGAGAGAACCCTTTGCAAATAAAGCTAATCTTATTAGCAGATCATTGCAGGTATGACTTCATAAACCCCAGGCGATCAGCTGTCATCACCTGTGGAAGCTGCAGTGACCTCTACAGTGAAAATGTGGTATTACATGACAACCCTACAAATGAATAGCCAACCACATAAAACATTGACGGTCTAGGTTCACCAGAACATAAGCTGGTTTCTGTTAAAGGGGTTGTCCGCTTTTTACTATTGATGACCTATCCTCAGGATACGTCATCAATATGAGAACAACAAGGGTCTGACTCCTGGCACCCTGCCGATCAGCTGTTTGAAGAGAAAGCAGCGCCTGTACGAGCAGTACCTTCTCTTCTCTGTTTACCTGCTCAACGCAGCAATTGCGGTGGTGAAGCAGTGTAATTACAAGTATGGCGTCCCCATTTACTTCTATAGGACATCTCCTTCCTATGCACTTGAACAGACGGAGCTGACTCATAGAAGTCAATGGGGACGTCATACTTGTAATTACACTGTCTACCACTGAAATTGCCGTGGCGAACAGGTAAACAGAGAAGAGAAGGCAGCGCTTGTACAGGGCTTTTTTCATTTTAGAGGAAATGCTTCTTATTGTGTGGGGGAGTCAATTTATTAGCCCCACTCACATGTATTTTATATTATTATGGTAGACTTATATTTATATAATATAAATTATATTTGTGCTTGTTTTTTTTGTTTTTTTTAAGGAGCGAATGTGACACCCCTTCCCTACATGAGGACCAAACTGTCTGTTCCAAACTCAGGTGAGACCACTGCGGCATTGCTCATGAGCATTATGCAAATGGAAGAAATTCTTGAACTTGTTTTCCTTATAGTAGCATCCAGATTTGTTAGCTTTCTGTCACTGATTCCTCCCCTGCTTCACCGCTTTCTGAAATGGCAGAATATAGTCAGTGTGCTGTATCCCTGTGGTTTACAGCCACCAGATGTAGCCCTCAGCTCTCCACTCTACCATTACTTCAGTAGTACCCTGAAGTTGCTGCATTTTGGAGGGAGGTAATTTGCCGCCTTCCCACCACGCAGCCGTCCTCGCTGTACTGATGCAGGCTTTGTTGTACATGAACTTGATGGAACTCTAAAGAAATGAAGTTTGATTGGGATTTAAATACTTTGGTGGCTCTGTGACCCTTGCTCCAATGGAGGGAGACCTATGTAATATGGCATCTATACGAATCTATGAGAAAAAAATACACAGGCATACCAATGTACAGTAAGAGCCCATAGCAGGCAGTGGGTACCATCCATGTGCATTACACCTCTGTAATAAGACGTCAAGTAGCACTGACTGAATAGGATGACAGATTAGTGACTGGGTATTTAGAGGCGTTTCTAAGGCTATGTAGCATAATAGACTCATACTCAATAATATTATAGGCAATTAAAAGGGTTTTCTGGGAATACAATCTACAGGATTGGCGCATAGCAAATGTGGTGCCAATATTCAAAAAGGGTCCAAAAACAGAGCCCGGGAACTATAGGCCGGTAAGTTTAACATCAGTCGTGGGTAAACTGTTTGAGGGTTTTCTAAGAGATGCTATCTTGGAGTACCTCAATGAAAATAAGCAAATTACTCCATATCAGCATGGCTTCATGAGGGATCAGTCATGTCAAACCAATTTAATCAGTTTCTATGAGGAGGTAAGTTCTAGACTGGACCGCAGCGAATCAATGGATGTCGTATATCTGGACTTCTCCAAAGCATTTGACACGGTACCACATAAAAGGTTAGTATATAAAATGAGAATGCTTGGCCTGGGAGAAAATGTCTGTATGTGGGTAAGTAACTGGCTCAGAGATAGAAAACAGAGGGTGGTTATTAATGGTACATACTCAGATTGGGTCACTGTAACTAGTGGGGTACCACAGGGGTCAGTACTGGGCCCTATTCTCTTCCATATATTTATCAATGATCTTGTAGAAGGCTTGCACAGTAAAATATCAATTTTTGCAGATGACACTAAACTGTGTAAAGTAATTAACACAGAAGAGGACAGTGCACTGCTACAGCAGGATCTGGATAGACTGGAGGCTTGGGCAGAGAAGTGGCAGATGAGGTTTAACACTGACAAATGTAAGGTTATGCATATGGGAAGGAATAATGCAAGTCACCAGTACATACTAAATGGTAAAACATTGGGTAACTCTGACATGGAAAAGGACCTAGGAATTTTAGTGAACAGCAAACTAAGCTGTAGAAACCAGTGTCAGACAGCTGCTGCCAAGGCCAATAAGATAATGGGTTGCATCAAAAGAGGCATAGATGCCCGTGATGAGAACATAGTCCTGCCACTTTACAAATCACTAGTCAGACCACACATGGAGTACTGTGTACAGTTCTAGGGTCCTGTGAACAAGGCAGACATAACAGAGCTGGAGAGGGTTCAGAGGAGGGCAACTAAAGTAATAACTGGAATGGGTGGACTACAGGACCCAGAAAGATTATCAAAATTAGGGTTATTCACTTTAGAAAAAAGACGACTGAGGGGAGATCTAATAACTATGTATAAATATATCAGAGGTTAGTACAGAGATCTCTCCCATCATCTATTTATCCCCAGGACTGTGACTGTGACGAGGGGACATCCTCTGCATCTGGAGGAAAGAAGGTTTGTACACAAACATAGAAGAGGATTCTTTACGGTAAGAGCAGTGAGACTATGGAACTCTCTGCCTCAGGAGGTGGTGATGGTAAGTTCACTAAAAGAGTTCAAGAGAGGCCTGGATGTATTTTTGGAGGGTAATAATATTACAGGTTATAGTTACTAGAGAGGGGTCGTTGATCCAGGGAGTAATTCTGATTGCCTGATTGGAGTCGGGAAGGATTTTTTTCCCCTAAAGTGGGGAAAATTGGCTTCTACCTCACAGGGGTTTTTTGCCTTCCTCTGGATCAACTTATAGGAAAACAGGCCGAACTGGATGGACAGATGTCTTTTTTCGGCCTTATAAACTATGTTACTATGTTACAATGTTGATGAGGTCATCAATATCTGATCAGTGAGGTTCTGACTCTCAGCACCCCACTGATCAGCTGCTCCAGTGAGTGTTGCGGCCTCCTTCTAGGCCAGTGATGCCACATTCATCAGTCACCTGGGCTTTGTGCAGCTAAGTCCCATTCACGTAAATTGCAGTACCAAGTGCAGCCATTATACAATGGACAGCGCTGTCTTCTGTGAAGAGGCTGCAGCTCTCCCCGAAGAACCATGCCCTCTTCAAACAGCTGATCAGCAGGGATCAGCCAGAAATCGGGTCCACAACCAATCAGATATTGACAACCTATCCTAGGGATAGGTAATCAATATTGTACTCCTGGAAAATCCCTTTAACCTTTTAGATAATATTAAGCAATCTTGGTATGAATCTAGCTACTGTATCTGATCTACATTGTGGTATCCAAAACTGTACCACATCCTTACTCATATACAGATGTTTTGTGTCTCTGTATGTTCTTTAAAGTGTAACTGTCATTCTTTTTATTATTCTTGTAGTGTGTAGATGCAGTGACACTGACCATTTTTGTAATATACTTTAATTACTGAAATTGTGCTTTTCTATTAGAAAAATAGCTCTAAAGTGGCCCATTTTGAGTCTTTGCAATGCTCCTCTGTCTTGTGTTTCCATAACTGTGGAGACTTGCTCAACATTGACTGTGTTATGTAACCAGAAGACAGAGGAGCGTTGCAAAGGCTCAAAATGGGCCACTTTAGAGCTATTTTTCTGATAGAAATGTACTATTTCATTAATTAAATTATATTACAAAAATGGTCAGTATCACTGCATCTACACATTACACAAATAAAAAAGAATGACAGTTACACTTCAATTTATATGCTTTTGCTGCTGCTGCCGCCAGGCATTGTGTACTGCTGTTAACTAGTGCACAGTACACAGATGATACCTATGGGTTAACAGATAAATCCAGAGAGCAATCAACCAATACAAAGTGCAATGTGCAACTTAATCATAATTGATGCCCTGACATATAATTATTCTCAATTCCGTGTATTGTCTTGATGTCACGTGTTGCCTAATCCAGTTAATTGTCCAATGCTGCTGGAAATATTCCGCTATTATTTCATGATTAGGGCAGGTTCCCATCACCGATCCGTCAGAAGAACAGAAAATAAGAAAAAAGGATTTAAAAAAAAAAACAAAAAATTATTATTATTTTCTGTTCTTCTGACTGATCAGAAAATGGGAAACCTAAACGGTGATGGGAACCCTGCCTTACAAGTGCTTTGATTGTGTACCAGAGGATGAGAAAAATAAATTGTTAAGAAATGGGAATATGCATAGGAAGGAAACCATAAAAAAGCTTTTTCTTTAATGGATATGGCGTAAAGTAAAACGTCTGCTCTTATTTCAACAATTGTAACTTTGAAACGTGAGCTCTGTGGGTCGGATTTGGAATTGTTCCATTCCTTTGAAGTCGGACAGACCATCCCTTGTGGTGGTGTGTGACAGCGACATTTTTCCATCTAATGTAATTTACGTGGCAATAAGCAGGCATTAAGTGGCATTCATAGACCCATAAATAGCACTAATAAGGCACTGGACTAGTTTATTCCACCTCTTGTGAAGTTTGACATTAATAGCATTCCTTAACCCTGTGTCAGGGGACGGTTACGGCTTTCTGTACAGTAAATTAGATGTATCAAATAGAAATGATTAAGAAAGAATACAACGTGTCCTACAACTATGTAAGTTGTCCAGTGGTGGGAATATCTGTTAAAGGACCACTTTGAGTGGCCAGATATCCAGCTTTAGGCCAGACACTTCGGTTTCCTAGCTCCCTATCCTCCTTCCTGCGCAACACCTGGATGGATGCTGGGGTGTCCTCCATTTCTGTGGCTCCATTGCACTGTTTGAGCGTTCACTACAGCTACAGATTGACTGAGGCTTCTTTCATCTCCAGTCACTACAACCGACGGACATTTCACTCTGTGACTGGCTGAGGTTGAGAGAAGCATTCACCTTAAAGGGATTATCCAAGACTATAAAATGCTCCCACATGTGCCTGGTCCCTCACAATGAATATACATACCTTGTTCACCGCTCCCTGTGTTGTCCTGGTCCCAGCACCACCGCTGCAGCTTCTCCCCGTGCGCGGATGAAAACATCCGGTGTGTGGGGGGGAGCAGTCAATGGCAGGTGGGAACGGGGGGGAGCCTCCCTAGCTTTGCGGGTGACGCTAGAGAGGCTCATTCCTTCAAGTGGCTGCCATATCCTCGGCTCCATCACACGAAGGCTAGTAACTTAGTAAGCAGTATAGCCATTACTTCTCAGTACATACATGTCTATGGGTGATGGCACAGAACTAAGTACAGTGGAGTTAGAAATGATAAGTCATGGAGCCTGAGAGACACAAACCTGAGGAAATTTTATATCTTCACTTTATCCACGCCTCATCTTGAGTGGTGTCTTGTTAGTGTTCTGCAGGGGAGTAGTCACCATTGTGGCATTATGTGATGCTGTCTACATATATTTCTTAACCTGACCCTGAGGGGACTAAGGACCGCACTGCTGTCTTACTATGACAGCTCAGGCATTAGCTGAGGCCGAGTAGGAGACAGCAGGAGATCTCAGCAATGGCACCATTCAGGTGGGAGTATGTATAGCTCCATGGCTTTGACCAAAGCATTGACTTTTTGCCTCTAATGACCCTTTTTAAATACCCCATTACCTCTAAGCCTAGATATGAACACATAAAATATAACAATGAGATCAAAGCTCCAACCAAAATTATGAAGAATTAGTTCCCATAAGTTGGAAGAGTGTTTGACATCTTCACTTTGGTGTTTGGAAAGATGCTCATTTTATGATCCCAGTACTAGATAGTTTCTAATATTTTTTGTTTGTAGACATCAGATGTGGATAAATATAGACTATAGGAGTCAGATCACGCCAGGGTCCAACTTGACCTTTAAGTGGTCTACAGTAAGCTCTACTAATTGTTAGGTGTCTACTAGACTTGGATTTCTCCAGCCCTGATATCCATGTATGTTGATAGCTGGAATAGTGTTATGACGTTACATGAATGTTGGCCAAATCCATTTCAGTGAAACTAGACAACACCTTCACCTTATGTGTATGGAGTGTCCAGGCGGCATGTTAAACTGCATACCTTATGGACGGTCTACTTGATATTCATAATACCATGGCATGCTCATTACATACTGAGGGCGAGCTATCACAACCAGCATAAGGAAAAGCCAACTGCAACCAATCAGCGTGCTGCTTCTATTTGGCAAAAGGTCGCTGAAAAATGAGAGCTGGAATCTGATTGGCTGCTTCTCCACTGTTATTTGCACTTTTGATAACTCTCCCCCATCATATATGAAATCAAATCTTTTGTTGCTGGTCTTTATACGATGAAGTGTAATACTTCATATCCATAATATTACTGTGTAATTAAATTCGGTCTTTGCTCTCCTGGTTTCAGCTTTGGGGAATTGATCTTGTATTGTTTATAATCTGAGGACAGGACAAGGGAAGAGAAAATCCATACACGGCTCACACTGCAGGGAGCATTGATTGAGGAAACCTTATACTCCTGTCTGCTGGCTTCTTCAGCTAAGCGCACTGTTTTACTAGCTCAGTGCGGCCTTCTATGGAGCGGTGTTTTATTGTCTTACTGGAACAACTGGATTTTCCATTGTTGGAACAGTACAACTTCAGATGTTTAGTAGTGTTGTGTCGTAAGTTTATGACGCCTCAGCTTTACTATTTGTTATTTCGGGTTTTCAACTTTATTGGTGATTTTCTACCTGTAAAGGTTTTATTCTGCTGCCCGGGAGAGGACAAGATCCTCCGGGTGGGATGGTGGGACAGTAGTAGTTTATTCAGTTATGGAGCCAAGAGTCATTACCAGGAGAGCTCTCAGGATGCAACAGGACAGAAGATGGGATTGAAGCGTAGCCAAAAATGGAGCTATGGGCCAGAGCAATGAGTAGAACAACAGGTACCAGGTGAACAGCTTCCTATGTGAATCATCTATGCCCTGCATCATTGGGGTCCTAGGTTCCAATCTGACCAAGGACTATATCTGCATGGAGTTTCTATGTTCTCCGGGAACTCCATTTTCCTCCTATACTCCAAAGACCTACTGGAGCAAGCACTTGATGATAATGTCTATAAAGTGCGGTGGAATATATTGCTGCTATAAAGTAAGTAAAATAAATATACCCCATAAAACTATGGCCCACACTTTCTAATATGAAAGCACCTAAACATTGTCATAAATTGCACCAACTCTGAAGTATGACTTTGTGGAAAAGGGGTTAGGCCTAAGATGCAACATTTTGTGCCAAAATTCTGGCAAAAAATTCAGCCTCAAAGTAAGCCAACCGGTAGTCGGTATGAAGTTAGATAACAGTTTCAAGCCATACACCACATGTATCATCTACATTATGAGCTACCATGATAAATTTGATGCAGGTCTATACAGATTGGCTAAGGTTACTCCATCTACAGGATTAGTAAACCTGCCCCAATGTCTTCCTTCCCTCTCAATCAACCAAAGTTTCATGGGGCTTACCTACTTACAGCATTTTAAGGGCATGTCCACACGAGTATTTCACTGTAGAATAGGGGTGTTTAAAATCCAAAAAAAACAAAAAAAATTTATTGGATAAATCAAACTCATAAAAAGCTTAAAAATGGAGAGAGAGAGAAAGAGGCCAGGATTTGTTCCATTATTGTATACACCCTAAGTAAATCCTGACCATTCCACTCCAAGAAGGAGTCGGAGGTCATAAACAGTATATCCCCAACTCCTTATTACATTTAGGGTGCATACATGTCCACACGAGACTTATACACTGCGGATTTGCTGCCCCAGATTTCTGTGTGTGGCAAGTAGCAACAAAGTGGATGAGATTTCAGGAAATCACCAAATCAAAATCCACAAGAAATCCTCATGTAACACAGGTGGATTTTGCTGTGGAAAAGCAGTGTGGTCATTCTCTTAATATTGGTTTATGATCTTTATTTCTTGCAACCCAATTGTCTTCTCTGTGGTATAAGATTCCTTGGCATCTTTTGTCATCGTACATTTACTAGATTTACCAATTGTGAAATTGATCAAACCGGCTCGTTCTGTGCTGTTTTTAATATCCCCTGTTCTGCTGGAGGATGCGTATTAGCACCCTTTACATTTTAGTATGGAAACACATTTTGACTCGCCTGTGGTAAATCACAAATGAGAATCACCTGTAATAAATTGTTGGTGCCCGTGTGACATGAATTAGCCAATGAATGATGATTTCAGTGTTTAAAAAAGCCACATGTTAGGCCCTGTTCCTTTGTCACAATGGTGAAGACAAATGTGCTGTCTGAGGACATCAGAACTGCTATTATTAGCAAACACAAGACTTCCAAAGGATATGAGGCCATCTCCAAAGACCTTGGTATCCCAGTTTCAACAGTGCGCAATGTTCTTAAGAAGTTTGCCAATCATGGAACCGTCAAGAACCTCCCTGGACGTGGGGGAAAGAGAAAGATTGACCAGATGTCTTTGAAGGTTGGTCTTAATGGAGGAAAAAACATTATATCACACGTCCAAAGACATGAAGGCCAACCTGGAACAGTCTGGGGTCATGGTTTCAACAGGTACCATACGCTGCACGCTAAACCAAGCAGAGTTTTATGGGCGAAGGCCAAGGAGGAAACCATTGCTGAAGAAAAGACATAAAAAGGAACGACTGATATTTGCCAAAGAATACCTTGACAAACCACAATCCTTCTGGGAAAATGTTCTGTAGACAGATAAAACAAAAATCCAGCTTTTTGGCAATGTAAAGCAATGAAGCTTATAAGGAAAAGAACCCCCTACCAACAGTTAAGCAGGGTGGGGGATCCATAATACTGTGGGGTTGCTTTGCTTCTTCTGTTACTGGAGGCCTTGACCATATCACAGGAATCATGAAATCAGAGAATTATCAAGAGATTTTAGAGCGAAATGTCCTACCCAGTGTAAGAAAACTTGGTTTGAGTCGAAGATCATGGGTCCTCCGGCAAGACAAGAACCCAAAGCACACAGGAATGGTGCTTGAACAAAGGAAGAGTGGGAAAAAATACCAGAAGAGGAGTGCAAGAAGCTTCTAGATGTCTACAAGAAACCTTTGGAGGCTGTCATCAATGCCAAAGGATGTGCAACCAAGTATTAATTAGGGGTGCCTTTATTGCTGTACATGCTGATTATTCTGTTTCTTCTTTGAAATTACAACATGTTGGGAAACAATATTTTATTGTTGTATTACTTTGGACCACTAATTAAAAAATCATGAGGATATAACTTTGGTACATTGAAGATATTGTACAGTCTATGAAAAAATGAAGGGGTGCCAATAATGGTGAGAAGCACTGGTAAACCTACAGTAAATAATATTGTCATTTTCATAGGACATTTTGTTCTTGCAGCTTTTTTGACATGGTATCAACCAGTTTCAAAGATAACAGTGTCTTGGATTGTAGAAATGGAACGGATAATTACAGTGATATGAGAGAAGAGAAGAATCGATGCACTTACTGGCAATTTCACATCCAGTATTGGCTGTGTCCCATGGTCCTCACAGATGACAGATAGTTCTCCAGTGCCATCACATATCATCATGTGGTGCCTAGACCTAGGAAAGGAAAATTCTTTTGTTAAAGAGGTAATTCATAACACAATTGCATGAAGTTTATGTCACGGGTTCAACTCATCTAATGTGAACACTCGTGGATTACAGTCTCACAGATGCCAATGCTTGGAGTTATGACCAAAAAAAATACAGAAGGTGAAGACAAACGAGTTCAGTATTTAATAAACCAGCCCAAGTTCAGGGTTCAGAAGGTAGATACAGCAGAGTCCAGTATGTTATTTAGGCACAACGGATCTCAGTTTGCAATGAACAGGAACTGGCAAAAGCACACATATATACATACCCAGGCCAGAGTTACCTTATGTAGCAGAGCAGCATTTTATAAATGGACAGGCTCAGGTTCTGACTCAAGGTTTATACCCCAAGGCCTCCTTTACTTTCAATCAACATTCTCAAAGTTTAAGATCTTGGGAGATCCATGGTACATACTGTAACTTGGTTTTGCAGTTCAGAATACAGTACCATAGCTGGGTCCAGAAGTTTAGGATACGGTACACAGTATAGGAAGTGGAGTCCAGTCCAGAGCAAGGTCTAGAGGTCTTAGCTGGTCCATTCTCAGATCCAGTGGTTTCACGTTCTGGTTTTGAGTTTTAGGGTAAAGCCCCTTGTTTCAGAGTCAGGTTTACACCCCAAGGACCCCCTTCCTTAGTATCACCAGGTCGAAAGGTTTTTATGCAGAACTTTGAATACAGGTATAAAATCAGAGTACAGTCCAGATTTAGAATCCAGACAGAACCCAAACAACTAGCTTGTGCAGATCCTCATAATCATCAATGGCCTAGAGCAGGGATGCTCAACCTGTGGCAACGCCCAGCAAGCTCTAATAGCTGTAGGCTGTCCAGGCATTCTGGGAGTTTGTAGTTGTAACAGCTGGAGGGTGCTTCTGATTTATGATGAGATGCACGCCTCGTCATAAATTAGGCATATCCTCCGGAAGTCCATGTGCCTATACAGAAATCTAGGACAGCTCAAAGCTCCCTAGGACAGCTCCCTAGATTTCTGGCTTCACTTGCACCAGAAAACTGGTGAAAATGAAGATAAATTTGTCTTGGCGGTTGGTCACGCCCCTTTTCCTGCTCTTGTCATGCCCACTTTTGGAAAAGTGGTGAGGGTGGCATAAAAAGAGGCACTTACGACTTTTTTCTTCAAAAAGTTGCATTTAAAAAGTCACAAACAAAGTTTGGGACTTTTTAAAGCCACTTTTCTGGCACAAGGGAGATGACAAATCTCCCCCTTAGGGCTCATGCACACAAACGTGTGCTGCCGGGGGACGGGACGGATATCCGGCTGCAGCACGGCAAACATGCTGAGAGGCGGCCAGACAAATAGCACAGCACGCTGAAGCCTTACTGTTTTCACAGCATTTTTGTGGCCTTTTTTTCTTCACTTTTTTGCGTGGCCAGATGCTGCTTTTTAAAGTGTATAATGAATTCTGAAATTCCCCACAAATTGTTTTTCATGGCGTATTTTTTGAGTTGCGTTTGTTTTTGATTATTTTTACCTTTCGTTACAGGTACGTATGGTGCTTTTCAGGCGGTTTTCCCTTAAGTATCTCTATTGGAGTTGAAAACAGCTTGTTTCAAGTAGAGAATAAAACAAATAAATCTCTGTTGTTTTAACCACCAAACGAGTGAAAGAATAGCTCTACAGGTCTACAAGTTTTATGTTTGACCCTGTAGAGCCACCGTTATGTTAGTAAATGAATCCAGTGGTGACTAGCTGCCTCCAGTCATACCAGTTCTGCAGGCACAATGACGGCTTAAGAAGCAGCTTTCTAGTGTGCGGTCCCTGCCTACATCTCTGCTTTCTGGACCCCTGTGAGTATCAGATTCACTGAACTCTAGCCCTAATTTCTGGGTTTGTGCGGAGATGGCCTTTAAATGTTGTTTTCTTAGCAGTGAGCATCCATTTATTCCTCATACAGAGCAGACAGCAGCATCTATTCAGTGTAACGTCGCCTCCACCTCTATTACCTGTGACTGCAATAGATTTCTGCATGTCTCATCAGGACGCACAAACACAGGAAAAGCCACTCCTACAGTATAATAATAATGTTCATTAATCCTTGAAAGGAGCCTTACCATGATACCTGATAAATTGTATGCGTGTAAAAGTAGTTTTCAGGATTATACTGATTATATCCTCAGGATAAGTGGGCGTCCGACACCTGAGACCCCCACCGATCAGCTGTTCTGCAGAACTACAGAGCTGCATCCACAGTGCAGTGGATTATTGCAGTGCTGCTTCCATACATGTCAGTGCAGCAATTGCCAGCTCCATCCACTGCACAGTGGACAGTAGATGGGGGAAGGGGGGGGGGTTGGACTCTCACTGTTCTGATATTGATGGTCTGAAATGTTTCTTGAAAAACCCTTTAAGATCTGTCTACCAAACATCCCAAAAATCAAATCTCTTTTTTTTATGTCGTTTGAAATTCTGTAATAATCTTTTCATGGTCAGAGCTCTATTGTTCTGATACAAAGCTCCAAAACCCCTGCATAAATATAGATTTACTACTAGAGGGAGCTTTCTGCATACTGTGTTATTAGTGAGCTCCCCCTAGTGGCAGCTGCAGGAAGCTAGCACCTTATCTACAGAATATCTTGTCTATGCAGGGGAATTACTCCACTAAGGAGTCAGATCTACGGGAAGGTGTATATGGCCTCATCCTCTGTTTCATCACACTTGAATTCCTTTACTAATTCATTTTAATTTTAAGATTTGCTAGATGGAAGAATTCTGTGTTGTATCATTCCTCTGTTATTCTGCCTAGAAATGTATGAATACATTGCAATCGTGTTCCTGCACAGTCTCACGCTGCCCACAGAGTAATGATGGTGTCAGAATGTGTGGGGGCCTGCCTCTCTGACAAGGGGAATGGTAACAGCCTGTTGTCAAACTCATACATTTACAAGAGGAATAAGAAAAGATGCCCTAGAAATATTATTTCATGAGAAATACAAGTAAATACAAGAATAGATGTACCAGAAGAGGACCTTATGTCTCCTAGTCAACCTCTTAGCAAAATATATGCTATATGACATAAAGGGGTTTGCTTGGCAGTAGCAGAAAATTTCTCTCTCCTGTATGAAAAGGAAGCAATTCCTATGATAAGAATATATGAAGGAATTTCTAATTACGCTCTTTCATAATACCTTGTTCTAGATTAATCAACGATATAAGAAGTTAGAGTAAAAGGTCTCCTTTTTCCAGCAACAGCGCCACTCATGTCCATGGGCAGTGTCTGGTATTGCAGCTCAGCCTCTTTCGTTTGATCATCAGACACATCTTATTCAACTCCTTTAAACATCCCATTTTACCTCGTTCTCTTAGATAATGAGGCAAAAATAGGTTATAATTAAATCCTTCACCATGACTGGCTTTATTAAATCTGGCTATAATTTCATCAGGCTTTGATGTCTTAATGGATCTCTTAGTCTGAGTTTTAATCATCATAAACCTGCAGAACTTTATCTTTCAGATACATCAGCTTTAAGTAATCATGAAGGGATTTAGGCTAGAACATCCAGTATACAATGAGGCCATCAAGTGTATATGAAAATGTTCAGGTAGAAAAGTACGTTTATAGCAGTCTGTTCTTTCTCTTTTAAAACGTAAAAGATAACAGCCTCAGTGTCTGCAGCCTCCACTAGGGGGAGCTTGAGAGCCTTCAAAGGGTATGTCCACACATAGCCAGTGGCATACCTACCATAAACGCAGACAATGAGACTGCTATGGGGGACGGGCCCAGGAGGGAGGCCCGGTGATGAATTCCTTCTTCCGTTCCCGACCCAGATTTATGACATTTTCCAGCAGCCACCACTAGGGAGAGCCAGTGCAAAGAAATTACTTAGACTTCCACTGACATCAATAGTTATTGTATAACTTTTTAGGTACTGTGCTCCCCCCTAGTTGTGGCTTCAGGCCTGGGCTGGGACAAAGGGAAGCGGGGTAGGCGCTCGCCTAGGGCCCCAACTCCTACCAGCCAAAGGGGGGAGCAAAAAGAGTGCTCATATCATGTCAGTGATATTAGTCAGACAGCGCTTTGTTCTCCCCTGCCTTGTGTTGCTCCAGATAGTGCCAGTATCTCTCTCTGTGCCCTACTGGTGCTGCAATGAGATTTGCTTGATTGCAAAATCGGTAGGGTGCACAGGCACAGTGAAGTAGGCCCTAGTCAGCTGGTCCTGGCTCTCCTTGTGCCGACTCCTCTCATCATCGGTGGGTGGGCTAAGATGGTATTGGTAGGGTGTAGGACCAGCCGACCGGTACTCTGAATCAGATCGGGGCCAAGAACGGCAGGGGAAAAGCAAGCCAGCTCAGCGTGGGCAGGCAGCCAGTTTTATTATATACGATATGAAGGGAAGCAGGAGATTTATCAGGGTATTTTTGCCAGTTATAGAAAAACAGAAGAAAAAATTGACCAGCTTCCAAAAAATGCAAATATATTCCAGCCTTTATTTTCTTCATCCAGATGCACAGTTAAAAGCCAACACTTACAGAGTCCTTATCTACGCGTTTCGGGTCACGCAATACAGATCCTTAGTCATGATGTCATAGGACATCTGAGACCACTGTTTTAAATAGCCGAAATTAATTACCAGTGGGCGGGGAATGAATGCTCCTATATACATGTATAAAAGCACATTTATAAAATTACAGAAAAAAACAAATCATGTTTTCTATTCAAACCGAAAGGGATGCAACAACCCATTTGAAAAATCCAAAAGGCTTCCCTATTTAGAAGCTTACGCTTATGGTCACCGCCCCTCCTTTTTTGCCAGTTATCTGATGTAAATACATTGAGAAATATGCTGTTCAGAACAAGCACCATATTTATGACGGATCTGTTCCACTCTTTCTGACATCAGTCAGACAAAGTGGCTCAGGCAGAGTGCAATTTTTTTATGATCTATTTATATATAATATTTGTAAAAAATTCTTCTACTTAACAAAAAAAAATGTAAATGCATCAGAAATCAGGGGAATCACACTTTGCTTTCTGCATTGTCTGAGAGTGTTGGATGCACACATACTGGGAAACTTGGGGGGGGCAGAGTAAGTTTTGCTGGTTACACGCCTGAACCTGGTGGAAAATACGATTGGAGACTAGCCCTATTCAATGGGACTAATCTATGGGCAGCTACTGTTTTATTGAAATACTCATTTTTTTTTTTTTTTTCTACAACATGGAATCCAAATCCACATGAACTATGGTGCATCTTCCTATCTAAATTATTAACATAAGGTTAGGTGTTTTTTTTTTTTTTTTTTTTGCCGTAGATTGTGGAACAGAGAACACATGAAATCCAGAGGAAGAGTGTGGACATTCCTTTATTATAAAAAGATGACTGCAGGTAGCTAGCATGTTATGTTTAAACCCCTTTCTGACCTCCGTTGTATATGTACAATGGATGTCAGGTCTTTCAAACATGGCGCCCACTGAAGTATTAAACAGCAGACACCCGGATCTAATGTCTGTGATTGACGATAACGCCGATCACAGACGTTTAACCCCCTCAGATGCCGTGGTCAATTGTGACCACAACATCTGAGGCGACTTTCCCCGGAAGTGCTGATATCGGGGGAGCCGCTCATTTGTTGTGGTAGCCTCGTGCCCCCTGAAGGATCTGAGGCTAACATATAATAGTTCCTATGAAGGCCTGCCTATGGCAGGGCTCCATAGGCTGCAGTGGTAATTAATTACAGTCTATGGGACAAGCAATTTTATGATCACATGTAGGGGGAATTAAGATAAGTGTAGAAAAAAGTTTTAAAGAATATAAAAAGAAAAATATAAGAAAATTCAAAAAACTCACCTTTCCCCCAAATAGATAAATAAAGATCACTTGTGCCACCGAGTTCCTAAACACCCATAAAATGAAAATATAAACTTACCGTATTTTTCGCTTTATAAGACGCACCTGATTATAAGACACACCCCAGATTTTAGAGTAGGAAAGTAAGAAAAAAATATTTTTCATCACACCTCATATCAGACCCCCCCCCATAAATTTCAGGACATCACATCAGACCCCCATATCAGCCCTCCATGTCAGACCTCAGATCAGCCCACTGTGCCCCATCAGACCTCAGATCAGCCATCAGCCCCCATATCAGCCCACTGTGCCGCCCATCAGACCTCAGATCAGCCCACTGTGCCCCATATCAGCCTACTGTTGCCCCCATCAGACCTCAGATCAGCCCACTGTGCCCCCATCAGACCTCAGATCAGCCAACCCTACCCCCATTAGACCTCAATCAGCCCCCATCAGACCTCAGATCAGCCCACCCAGCCCCATAAGCATAAAATAAAAAACTCTCTTACCTGTCCTGCGCCGTGGCTCCCCTCCTGGTCCGACGTTCCTCTGGCTTCTAAGGCCGGTGCTGCACTGTCACCTGACTGCGTGCAGCGTCAGGTCATAGTGCGCGCACCACATCCTGACACTGTACGCGGTCAGGACAGTGCAGCGCCGGACCCGGAGGGGAGCCGCGGCGCAGGACAGGTAAGAGAGGTTTTTATTTTATGCTTATGGGACTGGGTGGTCTGATCTGAGGTCTGTTGGGGGTCCGGCACCTGATACATACAAGTGAGCGCTTCCATAATGGAAGCGCTCACTTGTATTCGCTTTATAAGACGCACCGCAATTTTCCCCCTACTTTTGGGGGGAAAAAGTGCGTCTTATAAAGCGAAAAATACAGTAGTTAACCTGTACAGTGAACGCCATAATAGAAAAAAAATCTGAATGGACAATTTGCTGTTTTTTCATCTCTTCACCTCCGAAAAATTGGAATAAAATGTGATCAAAAAGTCATATACACTCCAAAAAAGTATCAATAAAAACAGATCGCCTTGCAAAAACTGAGCCCACACTCCATAGACATAAATGTTTAAAAGTTATGGGAGTCAGAATATGGCGATGTAAATCAAAAATCTGTGTTTTCGAGGTTTTCCTTTTTTTACATTAAACACAAGAAAAACTATAAAAATGTGGTATAGCTGTAATCATACTGACTGAGAGAATGAAGGGTCGGTTTTTGCAGCCATAGGGAACTAAAAACGAAATCCATAAAACTATGGCGGAATTAGATTTTGAACATATGTTAACAGAAAAATTAAAAAGTTTTGGCTCCGGGAAGGCAGGGAGTAAAAAATTAAAATGTAAACATGGAAAATCACAGGGTCTTGATGGGGTTAAATGCGTTCCTATGTAGGAGATTTGGTGCTTTCACCTGTATAAAGATACATGTTAGGAATTAGTCAGCACTGAATGCTGAGCCTACTTGGCATTCAAGGAGAGAAATTGACAAAATGCCATATCTTATTTATAACACAAATTATCTAAATGTCCTCAAGGTTAAATATAAAAATGTTCTGATCAGATAAATACAGTCATTGGCATAGGGTTCTATGGTGATCTAACTGCAGGCCAGGAGAACAACAGCTTCCACAGTCTAAGGCTTAAAGGGCATCTGTCAGCAGATTTGTACCTATGACACTGGCTGATCTGTTGTATGTGCGCTCAGCAGCTGAAGGTATCTCTGTTGGTCCCATGTTCATATGTGCCAGCATTGCTGAGAAAAATGATGTTTTCATATATGCAAATGAGCCTCTAGGAGCAACGGGGGTGTTGCCGTTACACCTAGAGGCTCTGTTTCCTCTGCAACTGCTGCGCTATAATTGGCAGGGCCAGGGAATGCAAATGTCATCACACATGGCCCTGACTTCTCCTAAAGTCAATTACAGTGCAGAGGGACTTATTCACAGAACAGAACTTAGCAACCAATATAGCCACCATTACAAGTCCCACATCCATGTTTCCCAGATTCCTGAATGGCAGATCTCCCTATTTATGCACTGATAGGCAGATTTACCATTCAATGATGATTGTGCTGGATGATCACCTTTATGGGGCTTATAATGGCAGTATATTAGTTGTCACCCAGTTTTCACAGAAACAGAAGAAAAGGCTAAACAATCTCTTCCTTAAAGGGGTTTTCTGACAGTTTTTTACTGATGACCTACCTTCTGTATTGAGAAGGCACTACCACTTGCAGTAGTGCCTTGGCGTTCTCCAGCTTTTCCTAGGCCACATGACATCACATTCATTAGTCACATGGCCTAGGCACAGCTCAGTCTCATTGAAGTGACTGGGGCAGAGTGTGATACGAAGGACAGCCACTATACTGTGTGAGCTGATTGAAGGCTGCGGGGGCTACTGTGAGCGCCGGTACTTTCTCAAACAGCTGATCAGCAGGGGCTCCTGGGTGTCGGACCCCCACATATCAGACACTAACGACCTATCCAGAGGATAAATCATCAGTAAAAAACTGTTGAAAAACCCCTTTAAGCTGATCAGGATATGATGATGTGTACAGAGTCATTTGCTTGTGGTTATTGGTAGCAGACAGGTAAGTTTAGTGTTTCTGAACCTCGGAGCTTATGTCTTTAATCTGCATGGCTGTCATACACTGATGAACACGATTGTGTCCTTTTTGTATAAAATGATACTAAGAATTTTTCGGAATTTTAAAATGCTATTTTGCAATTCCATAATATATTCTTTACTACGAGGCTGGAGGTCTACTGTCCTACATAAAACATGGCTACTTTCTTCTATCATGGCTATCAACAGCTACACTCTTCTCTATAGATTGTCTCTGGTTTTGCATCTCAGCCCCACTCAAGAGTTTCTGGAAGAAAGCAGCCATGTTTTGCTAATACCATGCAGACTCTTCAAAGGGGTATTTCGGTAGGTACAGGTTATCCGATCGGTAGGTACAAGTTATACGTCCTACCGCTGGGCCCCCACTATTCACAAGAATGGGGCCCCATACCACCTGAAGACCCCTTAATGCCTCCCTAAAATGAATGGAGCAGCCAGTCGCACATGCGTATGGCCGTTCCATTCATTTCTATGGGATTTCCAGAGGTAGTTGAGTACAGCACTCGGCTATCTCCAGAACTCCAATAGAAATGAATGGAGCGGCCATAAGCATGTGCGACCGGCCGATCTGGTGATCAGTGGGGGTCCCAGCAGTAGGAGCCCCACCGATCTGAAAGTTATCCCCTATCCTGTGAACTTATACATACTGGAATACCCTTTTAGTGCTTATTCACATTGGTGACAATTATTTTGTTAATGAATTGGTTAAAGGGAATCTGTGACCTGCGCCTTCCCTATCCAGCTGTTTGCATAGACACATTGCTATGTTTCATCTGATTTAAAATGCAGTTTTTCTTTTGTCGATCTGAGGCTCTGTTCTGGATTTTTTTATACTTTTAATATGCAAATTAGTCCTTTAGTGCAACAAGGGCATCACCATTGCTCTTGTTGCTCCCAAGCTCCACTCATTTCTATGGCCAGCCTGTCCCTGGCTGCTTTAATTCACCGGACCTGGCAGTGGCAAAACAGCGAAGGAGGGGCTGGCCACAGAAAGGAGTGAAGCTTGGGTGCAACAAGAGCAAAGGCGACGCCCTTATTGCACTAAAGGCCTAATTTGCATAATAGGAAAATTATTGTAACTTGGGATTGTAACAGAGCCTCAGATCAACAAAAGAAAAATAGCATTTTAATCAAGTAAACTACAGCTCTGTGTCTATGCTAACAGTTTGATGGGGGGATTGTTGGTGACAGGTGCACTTTAATATAACCGTCCCATGGGTCGATATTCTGTTTATTGCTATATCTTTCTAATTAGCAGAGATGACAATAACAAAGAAAACTACCCTCACAGAGCTACCGAACTGGAAGAAAATGCTGCATGTTCCCGGGACCTTCAGCATCACATGGACAAGAAGCTGTTTGATGGGTCCAGCAGACATGGGATTGGAATCTTGCAGTCAAAGCAGCCGAGATCAGGTGGCAGATCAGACAATGGGAAGATACATGAAGGCACCCAAGTAAGAGAAACTCAAATAAGAAATGAATTATATGTACTTTATACAGTCATGTACATAAATTCACTGCCTGGACTGCCTATGTTGTGGTTACATGACTTTTGTGTCTCACTGTGAATGAGAAAGCCCCAAAATCAGACAGATCAATGTGATGACTACAATGGGCTGCATACATTAAAGGGGTATACCAGCAAAATAGAAAAAAGTGGGATACAAACGCCTTAAAAATGACAGAGCTTATACGCCCATCACTGATCCCCCACCACTGCCATTTTGATTGTCCTTGACTACCTGCTGCGCTTCACTTCCTACTGATGTCCCCACACAGCAGGAAATGCTGCTCAGCAAATCGCTGGTTAAAGGGGTTCTCCGGGAGTTAAGAAAATGAAAATACCTAATACTTAAGCATTCTCTAATGTTCATGGAGTTATAATGGCTAGTTTTGTCTGGAGAGCAATCACAAAATGACCACCGTCCTATTAGCACACACAAAACCTATCCTATTCACACAGGATGAGAACTTACTTCACAACACCAAGGTAAAAAGCTGCCTCATCCTCCTCTCTGCTCTGCTCGTCAGAGATTATGATCCTGAATACCGGTGAATCTCTGTGGCAATGGAGATGATGAGGAGACATGAGAGGATGGTGGGGATGTGGCTAATGAGCAGTAGCATTTGTATGCAGTCTCCATTACCACAGTCTGTCCTGTCCATCCTCTCAGTATTAAAATTCCCAGAGATTCGGCTAAAGTTATTATCTGCTGTATTCAGGATCATAATCCCTGACCAGTACAGCATAGAGGAGGATGAGGCAGCTATTGTCCTGCTGTGTGATTAGGACAGGTTTTGTGTGTACTAATAGGATGGCAGCCATTTTGTTTCTCCTATTGATTGCTCCCTAGGCAAAATGAGCCATTATACCTAATAGAAGATATTTGGGAATATATTTATAATGAACCCCTATAAGGCGGGTCATCAGTGCATCCGCTGATTGGCTTTTACAGCCATTTCCTACTATGTTGGGACAAGAGCCGGAAGTGGAGCGCAGCACGGACCCAGACACCAGCGGAAAGGCAGAGGTGGGGAATAGGAGATGTGAGTATAAACTCTATAATTTCGTATCCCACTGCAAGCCTTTTTTATTTGGTGGAAGGACACCTTTGAAGGGAATCTTTCACCTAGATTTTGGACCATTATCCAGTCCAGTAATACTGCAGATATGAAGCCCAGTTCTATATTTCCCTACTGCTCTCCGTTCTCTCGCTGTCAGCGATCAGAGCTGCATTGAAATACATTGTCAGGACTGCTGCACATGCGCAGGTAGGTCCTCTCTATTATATAAGAACAGCACAGCAGCCTGGATTGTGTGAGTGCTAACAGCGGGGAAACCAGGGGCAGTAAGAAAATAAAAAAATAGTGATCTGACCTCCTTACCTGCAGTACTTCTCATGTATTACTGTAGATAATAGTCAAGACTCCCTTTAATATTGTGTCCTGGGAAATGTATCATTTTTCCCTATCTGCTTTTATTATTCCAGTACGGTTTTAAATAAGTTACTGTTTCCCAGATGCAGTTTTTCTCTGGGTATGTTTGACACTATAGCGGAACTCCAAAATAATATTTCATGGTCCTCTGTTGGGAGGCTACGTACAAGCAGTGTTCTCTAATGTTCATGGCGTAAACTGCCAGATAATATAAATGTCACTTGATATTCTATCCAAGTTTTTGCACCTGGGCTCAGTCAAGATGGAAGTGGCTCTAAGATGTTAGTAAGATTTTAATCTGATGAAAAAGAGCTGAGATTTTTTTTACATAACTCTGATTGAAATACTGAGGAAATAGATGTGAACGGTCGAGGTGGGCCCAGGGGTGGAATGGGAACTTAAAGTGGCCTTGGAAGAAACCTAAAAATGGCCCATTTTACAGGTGGATCCAAACTGACAGATGACAGGACAACAGAAGTAAGCGGGTCCACCAATACCGTAGTGCAGAACAAAATACTGCCCCAGCAGAACTAGATACCACAGTGTCAGTACAATATACTGCCCCAGAAGAGCCAAATACCATAGTGCCAGTACAATATACTGCCCCAACAGAACCAACTACCACAGTGCAGAACAAAATACCGTCCCAGCAGAACAAAATACCACAGTACAGCACAATTTAGTGCCCCAGCAGAACCAAATACTACAGTACAGCACAATATACTGCCCCAGCAGAACCAAATACTACAGTGCAGTACAATATACTGCCCCAGCAGAACCAAATACTACAGTACAGTACAATATACTGCCCCAGCAGAACCAAATACTACACAGTGCAATATAACTGCCCCAGCAGAACCAAATACTACAGTGCAGTGCACTATTATACTGCCCCAGCAGAACCAAGTGCCACAGTAACAAGCAACTAGTTTTACTGCCCCAGTTCAGAACCAGAATCCACAGTGCGGTGCAATTATAGTGCCCCAGCAGAACCAGATACTACAGTACAGCACAACATACTGGCGCCTGTGCCACAGTATAAAACTGTATCATCCTGAGAACAGTCATACAGTAGTATTCAGGAGGACACCTGCCGCCACTGGATAGGTGTATAAGTGCCTGATGCACCTACATTAATTAATACTGAGAACATCAGATCTTTATGTACCTGACTGGCAGCCAAAAGGAGGGCATCGGTAACCCTCTGGGCATTGGCCCACCGGTAAATTGAAAAGGAGCAAAGCTCATAGAGAAAGGAGAGAATGATTGGAACTGGGGGATATATTGGGAATACCTCTGTGCTATAAGATTTAATATATCTAGTTTCCATGGCCTTAAATATTAAATTCCACAAGAACACCCAATGTGAATCTAGCTTGAAGGAAACCCGTCAGGAGATTTATGCTGCTTGAGCCATGGGCAGCATGAAATCCTGACGGCTCTCTCATTAGAGACAGATATATTTTATTCTCAAATGCTGCAGCATTTCAGAGAATACATAATTTAAAAAGCAGCTGAAATAGTAGAAGCATAATGGGATGGCTCCTGCCCAATTCAGTTCGATTGCCAAGTCTTTTAGTTATATACACAAATAGGGAGACACCTGTCAATCAAGCTGAGCCGGGTAGGAGGTGCCACTTCTCCCCGTGAATGGGTCCTTTTTAAACTATGTATTCTCGGAAACACCAACGCACTTCAGGATGGAGCCTAGCTGTCTGTAATGAGGGAGCCTGTCCGATTTTATGGGCAGCACAGATCTCCTGACAGGTTCCCTATATATCTTGACTTATGGGATAATAAGTCTTGAATTTACTTTTTTATGATACACTAGGTAGTTTTATAAGAGATTTTCCTGTGTCCATCTCTGAATATTCATGCTCTTAAGATCCAACAAGTTCTACAAATGAATCCTTCATTTCGGAACATTGTGACAATTCTGTGATTATGTAGGAAGAACCCAGGAGGGCAAGTAGCCAAGTTCAAAGAAACATATATTATGTTAGAGCTTCCTTACGTTCCCTCTATGCCTAGTGTGTGTGCTTGGCCCAATCCTCATTTTATCATGTGCAGGGGATGCATTAGGCTTCGTTCACATCACCGTTCAGCCTTTCCATTCTGCTGCTCCGTTTAGGAGCAGCAGAACGGAATGGACGGATTCGGCACATAACTGAGCCGAACAGAGCCTAAGGACCCCATAGACTATAATGGGGTCCGTTAGGTTTCCGCTCAGAAGATTATTTTGGAGCGGAAACAAAAGTTGTGCATGCAGGACTTTTGTATCCGCTTCAAAAATCTTCTTCTGAGCGGAAACCTAACTGACCGGCTCTGTTCGGCTCAGTTATGTGCCGAATCCGTCCTTTCTGTTCTCCTTCTGCTAAATGGAGCAGGAGAACGGAAAGGCTGAACGGTGATGTGAACGAAGCCTTACCGACCGAATCAAGGATATCGACCAATGCAGAAATGAAGATTAGTCAAATCCCTCACAGCTCGTATTCTAAAATATCCAGATTTATTCCAAATTAAATAAAAATAGTTCCAGCATAAATCCATTGCGCTGATGCGTTTTGAACCGTTCTTAGTCATAAAATAAAAAAGCTTGCACCTGTCACCGCTGGTGACATTCGGTTTGGGAATGACCATTACATACATGACCTTATACTTGAGGACAGTTTTGTAATTTAATCTCTTTGGATACCTGGTATTTATCCAATATGCTCCTCTCATGAATAATTTTCTGTTCCGATCCCCATCTCTTTCCGGACAATTACCTACTTCAGTTCCAAAGAGCTGCGATTTGTCCACTGAGTGTATACAAAATGTTTAGCAGCTCCAGATTTTTCAGTTCTGTTTGCTATACGCGTTGAGCAATGCTTTTTTTTTCTTCTAAATTTTCCTCTAGTGCAGGACATGGAAGATGCAATATATGTAGATTTGCCCAAAAAACAGCCAATGTCGGAGAATCTCGGTTTGTCCATTCTTCTATAAATTGTATTTCACACTGCGTAGTGTATACAGTTTGTTGTATAAAGTGCAATCTGTTTTATGTTGGATGCACTAGAAACACATTGCAAGGCACATAAATTATGTAACAAACAGAAATGAAAAAAATCTGGAGCTGCTCAAATTTTTATGGATTTTGCCGTGGATTTGATGCAAAAATGCAACTGCACAAAAATCCATGTGGAAAAATTGAAAAACTACATTGCCATGTGCATATACCCTTAAAAAGACTGTGCCATGAAAAATACTCTACATTTTTAAAATCAGCACCTGGATCTGAATACTTTTGTAACTGCACGTTATAAAAAATTTAGCATAGCCACTGAGTTATTCAATAAAATTTATCTGTATAGCGCCACCTGCTGTTTGTTCTTTTCCTTATTTCTTTTCTCCCTCACTGAGGTGGTTGCATGCGCTCAGTTTAAATTTTCAACTGTCACTGGCAATGTCCACTGTGGCAGTTACAGGGAAAGAGCAGCACAGCAAAGGACCCGCCCCCTGAGCTGCCAGCCTGAAAACAAACTAGCAGAATAATTGGAGAATGAATGGGGAGATCTCTGGATCCATGTGAGGTACACGGCTGGTTCTAGCTTTGTTAGAAAGAAACTGTCATGTACTGTATAATGTCTGATTTTTATTTTTTATATCAACCCCTTAATGGCTGGTTTCGCACATCGGTTTTTAGGAAAAATGCCACATATTTGTCATTCTTTGCAGCATTTTTTAAATTAGTATTTTTTGTGGCAGTTGTAATCCCTTTTGGTGCTTCTCTTTTGGATGTTAAAAAATGTAAAAAAAATGTAGTAATAAAAAAAATAAACAGCACCCAAAAACACAGGGATTACAGGCTGGAAAAATGGTAGGTCAATAACGTATCCAATTAATGAAGACAGTTTTCCAGAATAAAGGAACTTCCGTAGCTATAAATAGGAAGTGTCCTGGGCCGCACGCAGAACGCATGCATTGTATGATGTACAGCCGCCTCCATTTCCCTGCTTTCAAGGCAGGTGTATGTTTTAAAAACCTGTGCATCAGACTGCCTGAACATCCACCATTATGTTTCCGAAGGAGTCATGCATTATGGAGGGAACCTTTTCTTGAGTAAATGGAAACATCCTGATGTTTGATTAAATAGGAAGCCCCCCCTGGAATGTGGAAATCACTTTACTTTCTTTTTCTGCTTTTTAATTTGCTCATCAACAACACAAGAGCCATTTTGCTTTCAGCAGCTGCACAATTCAGACAGTTATAAATAGGATTTGCAAGAGCGATCACAGCTGCGCCCTATTTCACTGTATAAAGCACAGTCTACTTCCAACTTGATGCGCCAAAAATCAGCCAGTGTTTACAATGAGGCCGATAATCATCTATGGAAACGACTTACAATCCCGTCTGATTCCTGGCATCTAGAATGCACTGTATCTAATTATTCCGACTATTCCTGAATTTCATCTCGTTGCTTTCATATTTGCTCTGTCATACTTTTTAGATGGTACTTAGCAGATTGGTGACTATAGATAGAGATTGGATATGTTGTAATTGTCTGATCTGTGAGAGTCCGGCTACTCCACCGATCCTGTTTCCCCTCAAAATCGCCAGACATGCACCAGTCATTTACAGCATGCCATAAATGCTTCCAGCGGCATGCCTGGTTTATCGATTCTGCTCATGGACCCACTTCAGGATCTCATCCACCTTGCCCTTGGAGTACAGGCTCTCCTGGCTGGGCCCGTTTTTCTGTAGCTGCACCTCATACGTGTAGCCTGGCGTTTTCCAGGAGTAGAATATTGTCACATATCCTCAGGATAGATCATCAATATTAAGTCTGTTGGGAGCCAACACCCAGACAATGCCCTACCCCTCCAGCTCTACTGTTTAAGGCATACTGTGATACAGTTGAATATAGAGAGATGTTGCCACTGCCCCCACTTGTCTCTAGGTCTTGACTCCTAAGGCAATCGCCTCAGCTGGCCTCATTGGTGGTGCACCCTTGCACCCAGGACCCTCACCAATCAGCTGTTTGAAGAGGCCATGGCGCTCTGCTGAGCACTGCAGCCTCCGCACAACATACCAAGCATAGCGCCATTCATTGCTTAGCAGCTCTGCTTGTTATTGCAGCCCAGGACCATTCACTTGAATGGGGCTGAGCTGCACATAGACCATGTGAGCAATGAATATGATATCACTGGCCTAGGAAAAGGCTGCAGCACTCATGGCCTCTTCAAACAGCTGAACGGCTAAGGCAGCGGGAGTCAGACCCCCACCGATCAAGTATTGATCACCTATCCTGAAGATAGGACATCAATATTTTACCCCTTATGTCTAGTCCACAATGTTCTCCAGCCCATTATCAGCCTGGGACATTATAAAAGTCTATATGGTCTCAGTACAGGAGCCCTCTGGGAAGAAGAATTGAACTTGGAGGATACCAGAGGGCATCATCCAGGCTTTATCCTCCTCCTGATGGGAGATTACTCCTTCCTCCTCCATGTCTGAGGTCGGCTGCTATCATTTCTTGATCACAGAAGGCGCTGTGAGGTTCCCAGGGGTTCCTAGGTCATTGTAACCACCTCTCCTCCTCATTGGTTGATGGAATGTAGTCATATTGTTATTGTTCTGGTAGACCACACTCTATAGTGTAAATGGTGTGTCACTATATTAGGGAACACCCTAAAATAAAAATCTACCAATAAACAAGTCTAAAGGCTATATTAGACTACACAGTCTAGCAGACAATAATTGGGAGTGAAGCATTCCCTCCTGGTAATCGCCTGCTCGCTAGCAGAGGAGACGGCTGTTATTACATGCAGCGATCTCCTTCGCAGCATGGGGAGGAGCATGTTTCTTCATCTGGTAATCTGTGGCAGTATCTGTGTTTTGGTAATGATCAGCGCAAGGAAACTGCGAAGGAACCTTGCAACTGGTGCAAACATACTGAAGTTACAGAAGGTTAAAGGGGTTGTCTCATCTGAGACAATGGGGGCATATCACTAAGATATGCCCCCACTGTCTGAAAGGTGCATATCCCACCTCTCGCCCATTAGAGCCGGTGACGTCACCGGGAACACTGCTGGGCATAAGCCTCTGCCTAGCAGTGTGCCAAAGTAAACAAAAAACACCTTGGCCTACACTATACATGCTCCAATGCTCATAACAGGGGGCCGGAGGGGTGAAGATAGGGATATGTCCAGGTTCTGAACCTGGTCACCCCCCTTAAAGGGGTTTTCCTGCCATAGCATATCACCAGGAGATGCGTCCTTAGATCCTCAGAATTGGGGTAGTTTCTCCTGTTTTGTTAGTTTTTCCTCATTTTACTTGAACAGAGCTGTCCCATCTTTCTAAGAATTGGTAGGTTTTAATGGTCAGACCCTCACATTTCATGATTTTTATGGTATACGGTAATGACATGCCAGAATGTTCTAACATCCCTTAATATATAGTAGCAGACAGGTGTGGCACTGCACCTATGACACCTTTAGCTTTGTCTTCATGATTACTTCAATTACCATATCCTAACCTTATAGCGTGTGTCTGTGACATGATTTATATTCTGTATGTCCATTACATCTACTAGTACATAGAACATGTGCCGTCCAAACCTTTCTCCTGGGTTTAACTGAGGCCACCAAAAGCTTCTTTAGATAAATTCTGTCTAATCAGTGTTTGTGTTGGCTCGTGGCCATTTTCTTTATACTGAGGTGATCTGCTTGAGATTACATAAAGGGGTTTATATTCACATTTCCATATGACGGGCTGATTGCAGCCAATATCACTGTCCAATCTGACTGTAGCAATGTCAGTAGAGACTTAGAGGTCAGATAGCACTAGACCCATGAAAGCAGCATTCTCCATAGATGTGAATTATTCTTATTATTTATTATTAAAGTGTCATTCATTCCATGGTGCTGTACATATGACAAGGGGTATACAGTACATACATAATACAGACAATTGTACTAAGCATGAACAAGACCAGTTACAAACTAGTACAGAAGGAGAGAGGTCCCTGCCCTCGAGGGCTTGAATGTCCTGTATTATATCACAATTGGGCACATTTATCAATAGTAAGAAATCCATTAGCCCCCAACATGATCGTGGATTGCAGGTTTAGTGCTGGGTACCAGAACACGCCAAAGCGTCAAACTCCGTTAAAAAGTGATGATACAGGATAGGTAACATAGGCATATTAAATGGTGTGTGTGTATATATACAGTATATTAATTTATTTTACACACTTATATAGCGCTGACATATTCCGCACCACTTTACAGACATTATCATCACACTGTCCCCAACTGTTCCCTACCAGTATGTCTTTGGAGTGTGGGAAGAAACCCAGGCAAACACAGGGAGAACATACAAACTCCATATAGATGTTGTCCTTGGTTGGATTCAAACCTAGGACCCCAGCGCTGCAAGGCACTAGTGCTATCCACTGAGCCACCACTGCTGATCAGCTGTTGGAAGGGGCTGACGCGCTTGGCTGAGAGCTGCATCTTCTTTCTCAACCTGTGACCTCATGTTTATCAGTCGTGTGTCCTTTCTGCATCCATGTCCCATACAATCAGGGGTGCACCACCAATGAGGCCTGGTGAGGCAGGCAGCACCAGGTAGGGGCAAGAAAGGGGGTAGCAGAAGGGCCATGGGCAATGAACGCTTTCATTGTGTAAACTCTCATTGCTACATATTCAACTGCATTGCTGTACTCAGGACTCCCTGGCCCACCGCTTCCTCTAATAGGCTTTAGTCCTAGCTCCTATAGCCTATCAGAGGCCGGTGTCATCATTATGGCGCTTCCTGAGCCGGGTGTTTTAGTTTTCTCCTCAGGCAGCAGAAAGACTAGGTGCACCCGTGCATACAAATGGGATGGGATTGAGCTGCAATACCAAGCACCACCGCTATACAATGTACAGAGCCGTGCTTGGTATACAACCTAGTGACCTGCCCTAAGGATAGGTCTCGTCACTATGTAAATCCTGGACAACCACTTTTATGTTCATGCCCGTGTAGTTGTGCCATTTATTGGTGTATCCATCTGTAATAAGGCACGTAATGTGGTAAGATAATATCTCAGCATTCCTCTGGTTGAAATCAGTACAATATGGTTCCATAGCAGTCATTAGGCGCCATATTATACATCCACACTATGTGCATAAGAATGGGCCGTTACTGTACATATCCCGGTCGTATATTATTTTTAGAGGGTCTATATTCGATGACTGTTCAATTAATATGAGTAGAGGAGGCGTGGGATAGTCCTTACAGTAATGAGTTGACTCCTGATTCTCTGTAGCCGTGTCCGTGTCTTTAATTTAATTGCCTGGACACGTTAGTATGGAGATTTGTGACACTATTTATTAATTGGTCATTAAAATGAAAATACATATATGAATAATTATAAAGGACTCGCCATGTGTTCCCGTCTCGTGCTAGTCAAGAATGATGGGTCAGTACAGCTTGCGTTTTTCTGTCGTACACATATTGTACCGCAGATGGGCAAATCCTATGGGTCAGGTAAAGTTCTTCTGTTGAGGTCAGCAGGTGAGCACCAATTAAAGCTCCTTCTTTGGAGAAATGCCAAGATTATATTAATTAGCACCCAGGATAATGACTCACTATCATTAATTAGAGGGATCAGCCACCGGATAGTTGATAAATGTATTATTGCTGGGGGCCGAACGTTGGGACCTCCACTGATCGTGAAAATGATCCAATGAGTCCATTGGGTCAAGGGAGTCATAGGGCGTATGTGTGATCGCCACTTCATTCCTTCTGTGCTAGAAATAGCTGAGCTCTGTACATGGCAGTCCCATAGACAATGAATGGAGATCTGGTCAAGCATGTACACCACTGTGCCCTTCTCATGATCAGTGGGAGTCCTGTGGATATGTTCGTGGCCAACCTCTCCAACTGGATAGAAAGATGGAGCTTAGACATTGATGGATTATCCTGAGGATAGGTCATCAGTATCAGATCTTTGGGGGTCTGACACCCCCACCAATAAGCTGTTTTGGGCAGCCGCTGGTGCCAAAAACTGTACAATGGAGGAAAGGCTCCATCCACTGGGTAGTTTCCGGCGGCAGGTACAGCAGCTCATCTCCATTTCGCTTGAATGGGAGCTAAGCTGTAGTATCCAAGTACGGCCACTACACAGTGGACAGGAACTTGTGCTACTGGTTCTATCCTTTGTATAATGACGAGTATCAGCAGCTGCCCGAAACAGCTGATCAGTAGGAGTGCTGAGTGACAGACGCCAACCCATCCATCCAAGTACCAGGAAACACCTTCAGCAGGAAATTGGCAACTGTTCATCAGAATGGAGCTTGTAAAAAATCTATGAAACAACCCCTTTCAAATATTTGGAACAAAATTTTTAGTTGCAGAAATTTCTACACAGAATTTTCTACAGGTAAACCTACCCTAACCATCTTATTAAATTTTAGGCTTTTCAGGCTGGCACTTGAGTACCTGAATCTGGTTCAAACAGGTTTTTTTTAACATATTAAAACGCATGTAAAGAACACAGTTCTTAGATGCAGTCTAAGTACAGTTTTTTTAAACAGTTTCTTCCACAGCTTTCTCCAGGATTTAAGAAATTTAAAATACTTACATATTACTTTATAATAAATATATTCCCAAGTACCTTTCATTATTTATAATGACTCATTTTGTCTGGGGAGCAATCATTAGGGGAAATAAAATGGCCGTCATCCTATTAGTACACACAGAACCTGTCCTAATCACAGCAGGGCAATTTACAGCACTGAGGTAAAGAGCTGCCTCATCCTCCTCTCTGCTCTGCTTGTCAGGGATTATGATCCTGAATACAGCGAATCTCAGGGGAATTTATTACAGAGAGGATGGACAGGACAGACTGTGGTAATGGAGACTGCATACAAGTGCTGCCGCTCATTAGCCACACCCCACCATTCTCTCATGTCTCCTCATCTTTTCCATTCCCACAGAGATTCACCTGTATTCAGGATCATAATTCCTGAAAAGCAGAGCAGAGAGGAGGATGAGGCAGCTCTTTAGCTCATTGTTGTGAAGTAGCTTGTCCTGCTGTGTGATTAGGACAGGTTTTGTGTGTACTAATAGGACGGCGGCCATTTTATCTTTCCTAATGATCGCTTCCTAAACAAAACAAGCCATTATAACTAATGAAAGGTATTTGGGAATATATTTATAATAAAGTAATATTTACGTATTTTCATTTTCTTAATTCCTGGAGAATCCCTTTAATGGTATATTGACAAGAGCTATTCACTCACCAGGCTGCAGTTTAAAGCGCTGTGTGTAGACATTCTCATCATTTGTAATGGACTCCCAGCAATAATCTGGCCAGCAAAGAAAAAGATAAAGCAGAAAAGTGCATGAGGGTGGCTCAACAGAACAATGGGGGAACCCCAGGTATATCTACCATATCTAGAGATCATAGATGGTTACATGTACATCGCTTTTGCTGTTACACACTTTCCATATATTGGATTTTCTTGTAATATAAACATTTTGACCCAGGTTATTACCCATGGTTTTGTGAGGGTTTTTAAACTGATTTGATTACACAGAAAGGGGAGGAGACATGAAACGGCACGGAAGTGTGTAACACATGGATTTTTTCTGGAGCTCTGATAAAAACCATCATTCAAACAGGTTGACTTGCCTTGAAATAGACTTCATTGAACAGTAGGTGGTGCACAGAGTTATCTATTATTATTATTTATTATTAAAGTGCCATTCATTCCATGGCGCTGTACATATGAAAAGGGTGTACATACATAATACAGACAATAAGCATGAACAAGACGAGTTACAGACTGGTACAGAAGAAGAGAAGGCCCTGCCCGCGAGGGCTTACAATCTACAAGGTATGGAGGAAGGATCTATCTATCTCCTATCTATCTACAGATGTAGCCAAGCTAAAATTGACTCTGATAACATCACAGTGTTATCTCGTGCCATCTTGTGACAAAAGCCATTGAAATACATTGAAAGAGTTAGTCAACCTTTTTGTGCCATTTTTTACTTTACACGTTAACCATCAAGTTTAGCTTGGCTGTATCTGTATATATCTGTCTATTTATCTACAGTAGCTAGCTACCTTTCCGTCTTCAGGTGGCGCATAGAATTATCTATAGAGGTCTTATAAAAACATCATTCTTCTCATGCAAACAAGTTGACTTGAAATATATTTCATTGAACAGTAGGTGGCGCAAATAGTTATCTATAGAGTTTATCTCTCTATTATCTGTATCTATCTATCTATCTATCTATCTATATATCTATCTATCCATTTACACACCTGTCTGTCTATCCATCCACGTATCTTTCTTTCTTTCTCTCTTTTTTCTATCCCACTCCTTTGTAAAATACCGTAAAAAGTTTAAAAAATTTTCTAGTATCCCCAGGGGAAGATTTATCAAGCCCAGCTCAGGCCTCATCATAAATTAGGCTCCTCCTCCAGCAGTGCTCCTAAACATAAATCTGTGGCATCTCTGAGCGTCAATATATTTCTGGCTTCATTTATGCCAGAAAACTGGTATAAATGAAGATAAATTTGTCCCAGCTGCTGGTCACACCCACTTCCTGTCCTTGTCAGTCTTTTATTGAAAAAAAAAACTGCAACAAAGTATTTACAGACAGTTTCCGTAATTTCCGGAGCAGTGAGATTATTACAGTGCGGTACATTAATAGCGCTTCCTGTGTCCTGTCCAGAGCTGAGGTGTGAAAATTTCTCACACGGTCACTATTACTTGTCACGCCCCCTTTCCAAAAAGTGGCAAAGGGTTATGTAAAACTGCTAGATGCTACACTTTTCAGGCGCATGGGAGATGATAAATCTCCCCCTATATTTTTTCCATGGATGAGAACATTCTTCTTTACATCCATAGGACTGAATCCATGTGCTGATTTTGATTTTGTTCATCTGCTAGGATGTCTGTCCATGATGTGGCAGATCAAACCACAAATGGCAAAACTAATCTGTAAAATCTAAAGTATTGAGAATGAATATTTGCACTTTTAGGATTTGTTAGCATTCTTCTACATTTCCAGGACTCTTGCACTGGCTGCTTCTCTAGGAGGAACTTTGCCCCCATATTTACTGTAAACACTGATATGTACAAGTGCAATATAGATGACAAGTTTTTTTTTTCTAAAAATGTTAAGAATGTTCTTCTCCGGCCACTCACAATGTTCATTACTGTTTGGGCTCAACAGTTTACAGCACAAAGGTGCAGATTTAGCAGTATAGTCATAGGGGCAGGTTTTATTGCTGTCATCAATGTGGGCAGTCTGTGACATAGTTTTGCAAATGGTGCATGTCTCATGATAAAGGGGTTTTCCATGAGTACCTGCTTGATTGTGGTCCGACACCCTGGACCCCCACCAATCAGCTATGTAATAGAAACCTGGAGGCAGAAGGTGCAACTGAGGAGACAGTGATGAAATAGAGGAGAGGATACTGGTGAGGACTGACTGCTGTGTATGGTGAAGCAATGGAGATGAGACATTCACCTGAGAGTAGCGTATACAAGAGTAAAGGCCCTGGGGGGCTGTGAGAGAACCAGTTCTCCATCATGAAAACTGTCAAAATGGTTAAAACCGTATTGTTTCACTGCACAGTGTGTATTGCCGCCATCACAGCATCAGTGTCACATTTAACTGTTGATGTGCTGAGTTAACATTTTGTTTACAAAGAGGCGCTCTTCGTTGGTTAAAAGCCATCATTACATCCTGCTTTTTCAGGCCCCTCAACTGTAAATCTGCTCAGACGTACTGTTATACATATTGCCGACCCTTCACTAGGCCAAGCTGTCAATAAGAAGCATTGAAAAGCTGGGTGACAACCCTAATGGGAATGCAGTAATTTAATCGATCCCTGCTACTACGATTCCTAAAACCATCCAATAAGTTATCATGTAGAGAAAGTTAATACAAGGCACTTACTAATGTATTGTTATTCTCTATATTGCTTCCTTTGCTGGCTGGATTCATTTTTCCATCACATTATACACTGCTCGTTTCCATGGTTACAGAACACCCTACAATCCATCAGTGGTGGTCGTGCTTGCACACCATAGGAGAAAGCATCAGTTTCTCTGGTGGCGGGGACTCTAGGACCAGACATAGGCTGGTGCTTTTTCCTATAGCGTGCAAGCACCACCACCACTGATGGATTGCAGGGTGGTCGTAACCATGGAAACGAGCAGTGTATAATGTGATAGAAAAATGAATCCAGCCAGTAAAGGAGGCAATATGGATAATCACAATACATTAGTAAATGGCTTGTATTAACTTTCTCTACATAATACATGCCACTTACTGAAGTGAGACAACCCCTTTAAAGATAATACAACCGGATCCGTTTATAACGGATGCAGGCGGTTCTTTTATCAGTAACGGAAGCGTTTTGGCTGATCCCTGCCGGATCAGGCAAAAACGCAAGTGTGAAAGTAGCCTAAAAAAGCATTCTGAAATGATAGTAGATAGGCAAGACTGAATTCATAAGGGTCTGCCGGATAATGGGCACATTATTGGGGGCGAACGTCCTACAAACGCTTGTTTCCCAATAATCTTCCTACCTGAAAGTGCCGCAGATCACCCGATGATCGAGCGAAATGCTTGTTCATTAGGTGAAATAATTGTTCACGTGGACACCTAAATTATAGAACTTGTGCTCCTGCCCTTTCAGGTTGATTCTCATGGCAATGCTCACAGTCTGTACGGGCTGTTGGACTCAATGTTAATTTAATGATTTTAGGGTAGAATACCTCAGTTCATAAGGGGATCTGATTGAGCAGCCCACCAATTTTTCTGTGGGATTCATAAAAAAACCTACAGTATATGCCTCCTTGTGAAATTAGAAGTACAGTGGAGGCCTCTACGGCAGCGTACCAAGCAGCCGTAGTACATAAACCCTCAGAGCGGCACCCAGCATTTATCCTGATTTCACTAGATGTGGTTTATTGATGCATTGCTGTAAAAGATAATTATCGCCCAAGATTATATCACAGTTTATTAATATCAATTTACATCATTACCCGAGAAATACAGCAGTACTTTAGGCAAAATAGATGTAGACAAGACAAAGGCAGTGTAAGTCGCGCACTTCATTTTATCTGTTTTCACATTGTATATTATACCTCTTCCATCATTTTAGCTTCAAAAATATTTATTGAATGAAAACATACACCATAAGCCGGCAGCAAAAATGTAGTAGAAATGAGACTGAGACATAAAGTGATGATCATAACCAGAAATACTTCCATCCAGATACCAGACAGATATGCAGTGGATTGTATTAGTATCTTTTTACTTTTCAATTGACTGATGTTGTTGGTCCTGTCTTTATTGTAGTGTGTAGTTTAGTATATATTGTCCATTTTTATATTCAGAGATATCAAAGCCATACAGCTTGGCCATCTGTGCATCTGCCATGGGTGTGGGGTATGCCCAATTCAGGCGAGCCAGAACCCTCTATCTTATGGGCTGCCTGAAGCTCTACACCGGTCGATAAGGCAAGTGTGGTGATGGAAACAAGTGATGGGTCCTGGTCCTTCTGACCCCACATGTAGGCTGTTATGGTGACTTGATGTTGCTTTGCTCTATGTGCATCTAGGCTATTGTCACCTAAATGTCAATCGGTGGAGGTCTGACTGCTGGGAGCCCCATTGTTAACAGACTGGGTGCTCCATTCAAACTCCTCCCAGATGTAGCCAGTGGAGCAAATGGAATACCAGGATCTCCTGTTTCGGCGATTAGTGAAGACCTTTAGCACCTATACAGGGGATAGTCGATAAATGCTTGCACTAGAATGCCTTCTTAAAGGGGTATTCCGGTAAAGTAACTTAATTTTTTAAAAACTGCATTAAGGCTGCAAGCTGTGACCCAACCAGAACCCATAACTATACATATAACCAGAGCCTCAATTTACCGTGTAATCCATTTGTCTAGCTCCTGTGCGAGCGTGCAACACACTGAAAGTATGATGGCGCCTGATTTTCCCTCACAAAACTTCAAAGACTACAATCCGCACAATCCTCAGCTTTCCTGCTGTGAGTGTTGATGGTCTACTCTGGTCCATATTGTGGATGAGAACAGCCATTTCTATTGATGGGAGTGAAATGCGGAGGGGACATGGAAGGTATCCGTATTTTGTGGATCTGTGGATTTGCAGATCAAAATTCAGACACAGTTGTATGCATGAGGATTTACTTTTTTATATATGATCTGGAGAGCTAAAATCCTGAGCTCAAAGAGCCTTTATACATGCTGAGAACACATGTCCCCAATACCCCAGATAAGATATTTCCAAATTGTTTGGTTTGCATTGCTGCTGTCATGTTTTTCTATGTCGTACACTGTTACTCTAGCAGATGGGGTAGTTACTGACAATTGGAAATGGGACTAACCATCCATTTCTCCCCCTCTTGGTACGAGTGGGCTGGTCCGACTTCCTGCCAGTAGAGGGTGTAGTAGGAGAGAGCTGGAGCTAGCTAGGCTAGTGAGGAGACAGGAAGCACGTCTATCTGCTCTGGCTCCATACTGCCTTAGGACCAGAAATCATCTCATCTGTAAGGAATACTGTCTCAGGGAGACAGAAACGTCCAAGGGCTACAGAAACCCATCAAAGCTATGGTGTTACAGACAGCAGAGTGACCAGCTACCACAACTTTACAGACACTGCTGCAAGGTGAGGGAGAACGAGTTAAGACACCCTTCACCATAGCCTAATTCAGTGGTAATGGACACCTACAGCCACAGGTGCCTGCTTTACAGCCATAATGAAAGGGAATCAGGAGAGAGAGACCTTGTCAGCCTACTTCTGAGTGCCATTAATGGCCATCTAATCAGCCACCATACCTCATCATCTGGTGATAGAAATTGCACCTTGTACCGCAAGTTTGCAAGGTAAAGTACACGGTAAGACCTCTCAAGGCCACTACCACTCCCATCCTCTGCACCAACTTCTCAGGAGCTCCCCGGGGTATGTAGCAGATGGAGAAAGTTCTCTCTCCTCCAGCACCGACTCTATTCATCCTTCCTTTTGTAGTTACGGGGGGAAGGGGGTACCTTTAATAAATTGGGGAATACAGCCATTCATGTTATATATTATATTACATCTCATAATCCCACCCTACCTGTATACATGCAGTTTTACAGTAGCACTGTATAAATCCACCATGGGCTGATGCTGGGACAGGTCTGTGTACAGAGGACTCTGGAACATAATCACTATTTTAAAGCAATGTTCCCAAAAATGTACCGCTGTTTGCGGCTCACAATGGCCGGTGTCATATTCTGTCTGTACAAATGTGTTTTTGTATTGAAGCTGCTTTGTTGGGCATCCCTGGCTCCGGTGGTGTTTGCTTTCTGTTTCCAGATTATCAGGGGTATTTCAGCTCTTTTTTCCAGAGAGATCACGTTCCCTCAACAGAAGGACAAATAATTCAGTTTTTTTTCTTGTCAGCTACAAAAACTGCAACTATTTCCAAAGAGAATCATTCATCCTGCTCATTTTATTTATTTTTTTCCTCCAGGAAATCGAGACTGTAAGTCAATGCCTCCCTGAGATCTGGACTACTAAAGGGATGACGTCTCAGGACCATAGCCCTCACATCTCCTTCAGAGGAGCCACGGATTTTCAGACAAGGTACTCCTCTTTCTTCAGTAGACATTGTATGGCTCCCAGAGCACAGGCGGTGATAAAGTGGCTAGATAGCTCTGTTTGACCATGTAAATGACAAGAAAACAAACCATCCAGCGATGGTGTACACAGAGCAGAGTGTTCTCTAATGCAGGCTTTAGGTTTCTATTTGCACAGGAACTGCAGTGTGTTGCCAATCTCCTAATCATGTCCTATTTATTAGAAACGGCTATTCGAGGGAATAGCTGAAGCCCTGAACTGGACTGGATGTACTGTGGAGCTCATGATTAATGAGACATATTCTGTGCTTGAAGTATTTTGATGTGTGTTAAAACGTGGTTAAAGGAGCCGATAGCAGCGCAGTAAAGCCCCCATGCTGTATAATGTTTGAAGCTAGCCATACCTGTGTCAGTCTGCCTCCGATCTGAGCAGCGGCCAGTACACGGGTTACAGAAGGGCAAGATATCTGCCACAATCGGAGAAATTTTCTCTGTGGGAAATCGCAAAAGTACATTGCTGCGGTTGTAACAATGCGGCTACAGTCACACAACAGTGAAAATCGTCCATGTGGGTGCACCTGTCTAACGACCATTAAAAACGGGTTAAAATGCCTTTCAGGGTTTAAAATTAGAAAAAAAAATATATATATATATATATATATATATATATATATATATATATATATACAGTTACAATAGTAATTGACTCCAGGACGACCATTGTATGTTGAAATGATTGTAAGTTGGGTATTTGTTTCCAAAGCCCCAAAATGTCATCCAAGATAAGAGAAAATGAAGATTTAAGAAAAAATAAGCAGATAACTAAGACAGTGAGAGCAGTGAGACTATGGAACTCTCTGCCTGAGGAGGTGGTGATGGTAAGTTCACTAAAAGAGTTCAAGAGAGGCCTGGATGTATTTCTGGAGGGTAATAATATTACAGGTTATAGTTACTAGAGATGGGTCGTTGATCCAGGGAGTAATTCTGATTGCCTGATTGGAGTTGGGAAGGAATTTTTTTCCCCTAAAGTGAGGAAAATTGGCTTCTACTGCACAGGTTTTTTTTTCCTTCCTCTGGATCAACTTGTAGGAAAACAGGCCGAACTGGATGGACGGAAGTGTGAGTGTAGCCTAACAGGCAACAGGCAGGAATAGATACTAACTAGCAACTAATACAGATATTTTACCAAAGCAGTTGCCTTGATTGGTTGGATCTGAGTCTGACACATTGTATGTTGAGTCTTGTTTCAAATTACGATGGGTCAGAAAAGACCATTGTATGTAGAAAATATTGTATCCTGAGGCCATTGTATCTTGAGGGACCACTGTATACTCACCTAATCCAATTGCTCTGCACTGGAGGGGACTGGAACGACCTGATGCTCTCAACGTCATGGCGGTGTGCTGTCTGCATGTTAGTTGGCCCATTGAAATGAATGGGTCCGCATCCCATCCACAAAAAATTTGGATCGGATGAAGAAAAACTGTCATTTGTACAGGCACATACATTTTATTTTCTGGGCAGCAGATTGTGCTGACTAAACAGAGATCTGCTGCCCTGAACAATGTCCTGTATGAGGACAAGCGATCTGAATAGCAATCCATCGTCCTCATACTGTAGAGGAGATCGCTGCTTGTAAATGCTGAGCTTCACCCCTTCTGAACGAGCAGCCGACTGTCGGGAAGGAACTCTTCCTTCCCTACAATCTGCTGATCCTCGGCAGGTGTTTAGCAAGCCTAATCCTGTAATTCTGGACTTGTTCCCTGCATGGCACAGCGGTGATATACTTCAGCCACTAAAGCAGATTAAACAATCGACGTCTGTCTGTGTAGATATGTAATTTATGAAACTCTAGAAATTCTAACATGTAACGAGTCCTGTACTATCTGATGTTTCAGTCCTACTCCCAACCTTGTCCTCAAACGGTCGTACAGATCAGCTCATGTATAACAGTACGTCTACTATTAGTCCACCAGCAAGTGATATTCTTTTCTTACTGACTGCTATTGTTCTTGGGAGATTTCCTAGCTATTAGAGCTACGGGCGCTGTGTCTGATCTGTCTGGTGTCAGGGAAACATGAAGCTGATTATTGCCAACTGTGTTGACTTTGCATCCTGAATTGGCACCAGATATTCACCCCTCGCATGTCTTGTTTCCTTTCCGAAATTCACAATGTAAAGGAGACATCCCAGGTAACCCTTTCAAAATTCGGGTGTCGGGTGATAAGCTTATCCCCCTGGATCCTGCTCCCTACAAGGGGAAGCCACGTACAACCAGCCATTTACCCTGCACTAACCGCTGAGGCTGAAATATAGTATTAAATGGCGCTAGGGGCGGATTGGCCATAGACCTTACAGGGAAATTTTCCGGTGGCCCAATGTCCAGAGGGTGGCCCGGGCCCTCCTCACGGCCGGCCAGTGGAAGTTTTTGGGGATGTATTTTGTGCTGCTGGCAGTATTTTGTGATGGACTGTGGTATATGACTCTGTTGGGCTGGCATAATGTGCCACAATATGGTAATATTGACCTGCCTTCCATCAATTTGGACCCAACTAAAAAACGGGGCCACTTTTAGTATATTTTACAAGGACAGTTTATGTTCCCAGTTCACCCCTGAATGGCGCCATTCAGATGAATGGTTGTTCTTGTAATACAAGAACGCTTCGATCTCATAGAGCGGCCAGGGCCGCCAACAGTGGAGGTATTGCCATCAGGGGCCTGGACCAGATTGCCATCCTCCATCTGTCATTGACAGAGACTGGTGATGACTTACGTAGCATGGCGTAGCGGCAATACATCTCCAAATACAGCAGTCAGCATAAACCTGTAGATCTCACTCTCGTCCAAATTTCCTATAGCTGTGTCCCGGGCACTATTACAGCTAGCACTGGGATCCTGGTCTTGATTTAAAGCTTGTCCTGTGGATAGGTGATAAATGTTTACTGAGGGAAATCACTGATCAAAAACTGAACAAACACTGATTGCATGAAAGTGGCCTTAAAGTTTATCGCTTACAGGAAAACAGCTGAGTGAATGCACATAGCCCTTTGTATATCTCACACAGTAGAGAGTGAGCCCAGACACTTTATGGGGCCCTGTAATTCATGATGGTGACCCTGAGTATGGCTCTCCATTCTGATTCCCAAGCAGGAGACCATCCTAACAGGGCGTACTGACAGGGAATGTCTTCACGAGACAACCCATTGAATAATAGATTTATGAAGGATCACATTGCGCCAAAGGTTTTCTCTACAATTTTTGCATAAATCCAAATCTTTTGAGCAGCGACCCTGGTTCTGAAGATTTGAATGACAAAGGCAGTAAGTGATATGCCGTTATCCGGTCAGGACTGCAGGTCCCATCCATTCTCTGTTTGTGTTTTCCCTGAATTTACAAATCTTTTACCTTTCTACTGTTTCTTGTCTTTAGAGACAGATGTCTGAAGGCACGTTCATTTTTGCATTGGTGTATACTGTCTTCTACAGCCATCTGTGAAATCCTGAGACCATGAGGATTTAGAGTGGAACGGTCTCATAGCCAAGTAAACTTTTCTGCTGGCACACGTTTAGATTTTTTGAAGCCAGGATCAGGACTGGATCATAACAGGAGAGAAAGTTGTTACACATATCACTTCTCCACTTTTTTCAATCCGCTCCTGGTTTTGGCTTCAAAAACTGCATTAAAAAACCTGAACGTGTGGTAGCAACCTAATAGCATCATATTAGGGAATATATAGCGTTAAGGGCTCATGCACAAGACCGTATTTTCTTTCTTTGTCCGTTTTTTTTTTTTAGCCGCCCGTATGTGGAACCTTTCACTGCAACTTTCACAAAAAATAGAGAATGTCCTATTCTTGTTCGTTTTGTGGACAAGGATAGGGATTGTTACAATGGATCTGCAAAAAAAAAAACAACAACAGATGTATATGGACGTCACACGGATGTCATCCTTTTTTTGCGGATCCATGTTTTGCGGTTTGCAGAATACATCGTGTGCATGAGCCCTAATTCTGACATATAAAGGGGTTTTCCGGAAGTACAGTATTGATGATCTATCCTTAGGATAGGTCATCAGTATGAGATTGGTGATGGTATGACACCCAGGACCCCCACTGATTAGCCGTTTCAAAGGGGCACAGTGCTCGAACGAGTGCTGCAGCCTCTTCATTTTATACCAAGCACACAGCGCCATACATTCTATAGTGGCAGTGCTTGGTATTGCAACCTAGACCCATTTACCTAAAGGGGTTGTCTGAGTTATTTTTTTGTTCTTTGTATGTTTCTAACTAGTCAAATATAACAGCTTTTAAATGCACTTTGTGTTTCCAAAGATGCTCCTTTCTCAGATTTCAGTCAGGGTCACATGACCTGTGATGTTAGCTTGCCTCCCTGCTAATCTTGTATTCGTGCGCCAAGCAGATAACAGTCTGTACAGGAGACGTCACTGTGCTGGCCACGCCCCCCCCCCCTGCACTAGCTGAGCTGCTGGCTGTTCTGTGTCTCCTTCTCCCTGGATTTTTTCAGATAAAACATTAACCCCTTCAGCCAGCACAGTGCTGAAGACTTTACTACAGTAACTGCAGGCAGTGAGGAGAAATGCTGGGCACATGAGCTGACAGAGGAGTTCTGCAGAGAGTTCCTGTGTGTACTGTATCAGCAGTGTCATTGTACAGCTGGGACTTGTAGTCCTACACACACAACATGCCGCTGAGTATCCCAGCAGGCAGACATGTCACTCAGCACTTGTATTCATTCCCTTTGCGGAGATGGGGGAGGGGCAGCGATTGTTGTTATTACATGTAAACAAAAGCCAGAAGAGAACCAGGGAAATTAGGAAATATAGATTTTTTTTTTGCCTAAAACTTGCTTAGATTAGTTATATATTGCTGCCCATCAGATTTACAGTGCTATATATTTTTTTTTTCATAACTCGGACAACCCCTTTAAATGGGACTGAGCTGCGCATAGGCTATGTGACCAATGAACATGCCATCAGTAGCCTAAGAAGAGGTCACAGCATAGCTGATCGGCGGAGATGCTGGGAATTGAACTCCCACTAATCTGATATTGATTACCTATCCTGACGATAAGTCATCAATATTTTACTCCCAGGAAACTCCTTTTAACAAGCCATTTTACTAACATTGATCCTTGATGTAGGTGCGGGTTCTATCCTAGCGATATGCCCCCATTGTTTCAGATGGGAATACCATTTTAAACTGGCTATACAGTATATGGTGCCACAGGAGACGACCACCCTGAGAATTAAAGCATATATGGGTTGTTTTTCTGTGCTTTTGTCAGAAGTGCTTGCTTTCCTTCATGCTGCAAAATGCTCCAGTCCTTATTGACCTCCCCAGTGCACACACAACAGCAGAACATGAGTTACAATAACATACCTCCCAACCGTCCCGGATCCGGCGGGACAGTCCTGGATTGCAGTGGCTGTCCCGCTGTCCCTGCACTTGGGAGGTATGTCCCGGTCTCTGGCAGCTGTCTCTGCTTCTTCCATCCTCCCTTCCGTCCCCCCTGCAGCTCTCCGTACCTCCTGCTGCATTCTGTACCTCTTGTCTAGGCGGGGGGCGGGGCCGGCAGTCAGTCAGCATTGGCCCCGTCCCCACCAGACAAAAGAAGCTGATGTCCGGCTGGTGATGCTGCTGCCACTAAAAAGGTAAGTATAAGGTTTTTATTTTTTTTTTAACTTTCTATGAGGGGCAGAAAGGGGTGTAATATCTCTGTACTGTGACATCCCTGTGTTTATTATCCCTGTACTGTGACATCATTGTGTTTATTATCTCTGGACTGTGACATCACTGTGTTTCTGTGTTTATTATCTCTGGACTGTGACATCACTGTGTTTATTATCCTGTACTGTGACATCACTGTGTTTATTATCCCTGTACTGTGACATCATTGTGTTTATTATCTCTGGACTGTGACATCACTGTGTTTATTATCCTGTACTGTGACATCACTGTGTTTATTATCCCTGTACGGTGACATCACTGTGTTTATTATCCCTGTACGGTGACATCACTGTGTTTATTATCCCTGTACAGTGACATCACTGTGTTTATTATCCCTGTACGGTGACATCACTGTGTTTATTATCCCTGTACGGTGACATCACTGTGTTTATTATCCCTGTACGGTGACATCACCGTACAGGGATTATCCCCGTGCAGTAAGGGGACTGGGTGAGATTAGTTTATAGTGGGTGGAGTTAGGGGCGTGGCCTAGTGCTGAAAAAATTTGCCACGGCACGCTATGCGCACCGCACAATATGTCCCTCTTTGGCTCTTTGCAAAGTTGTGAGGTATGCAATCACTGTATGTCAACTCAACATTTCCCCATGTCTGGCTAGCCTGCAATCGCTGCGCACCTCGTTTATTGTAAAGCATCGCAATCTTTTACATAAAGACACATTTTAACAAGCAATCCAAAGACAATTTCAAAGATACACTTGTATTTTCTGCAGCAATAAAGACTACAATCATGCCCTAAATTAAAATTCTCCATCCATTCAAGCCTATTTTTGTTTAGGCCTCATTCACATGACCGTGTTTTTGGTCTGCGTCCAATGAGCGTTTTTTATGGACCGGTTCATTTCTATAGCGTAGCAAAAATACAGACACACAGGTGCCATCCATGTCCTATCTGATAGAACATGCCCTATTCTTGTCTGTTTTGCGAACAATAATAGGTATTTCGACAATGGGTTCCATGAAAAGCGATGCACGCGGCCAGTTCCTGCATTTTGCAGATCCGCGGTTTGCAGACTGCAAGACGTATACAGCTGTTTGAATGTAGCCTTAAAGGGGTTGTGCAAGAATGGGGACGTTTTGACAACCCCTCACTTGACCGGACCTGTAAAGGGAAGCTTACTTACCTGCTTCCCGGATCTGGCTCCTTGTTCTCCCGACCTGTGATGCTCCCTTATGGAAAACATCCAGTTTGACATGGCTGCAGCCAATCATTGGGCGTGGCGGTGACCGGATCCCCTTGTGTCATGAGACCATTTGTCATGATGGGGGTGGGGGGGCAAACAGGGCAATTGCCCAGGGCCCCCTTTCCCAGAGGGGCCCCCTGCTGTTGGGAGTCTTTTTTTTTTTTTTTTAATTCAGTTCCTTTATCTCCTCCACATGCTCCCTGGCTCTCTAACCTGTTTCAGCCCTCTGCTGCTGAACCCCCTCCTTGCACAGTTTCCCCCTCTCCTCATCTTACCTCTGTGACAGCACAGCATAGGAAACCTGCTGCCACAGACCAGTATCAGGACGTTCGGTGTGGGCGGAGCTAACATAGCTCCACCCCCATCCTGTGCCTGCACTTGCTCCAGGCTGCAAGGCCCAAATCAGGCTGGGATGACTGGTCCTTCTACTGCATCTGACCCCAGACTCTGAGACCTCAGCTCCTGGACTGCAGGGGGCTCCCAGGACCCTTCCTGTTCCCTCTCCAGCAGGTAAGTCCCTCTATAAGTGTCTGTGGAGGAGGGGGGGTGTAGGGCTGCTTGGGTCACACTTTCATTGTAACAGCCCTGCACTGCCCTCATGTACTGATGGTTACTGATCTGTGATCTCCCTTGCGCCCCCCATGTCAGCTCCCTTGCGCCCCCCCCGTGTCAGCTCCCTTGCGCCCCCCCGTGTCAGCTCCCTTGCCCCCCCCCGTGTCAGCTCCCTTGCGCCCCCCCCGTGTCAGCTCCCTTGCGCCCCCCCCGTGTCAGCTCCCTTGCGCCCCCCCGTGTCAGCTCCCTCCCCCCCCCCCCCCCGTGCAGCTCCCGTCCCCCCCCCCCGTGTCAGCTCCCTTGCGCCCCCCCCGTGTCAGCTCCCTTGCGCCCCCCCCCGTGTCAGCTCCCTTGCGCCCCCCCGTGTCAGCTCCCTTGCGCCCCCCCGTGTCAGCTTCCCTTGCGCCCCCCCCGTGTCAGCTCCCTTGCGCCCCCCTCGTGTCAGCTCCCTTGCGCCCCCCCCCGTGTCAGCTCCTTGCGCCCCCCCGTGTCAGCTCCCTTGCGCCCCCCGTGTCAGCTCCCTTGCGCCCCCCCGTGTCAGCTCCCTTGCGCCCCCCCGTGTCAGCTCCCTTGCGCCCCCGTGTCAGCTCCCTTGCGCCCCCCCCGTGTCAGCTCCCTTGCGCCCCCCGTGTCAGCTCCCTTGCGCCCCCCGTGTCAGCTCCCTTGCGCCCCCGTGTCAGCTCCCTTGCGCCCCCCCCCGTGTCAGCTCCTTGCGCCCCCCCGTGTCAGCTCCCTTGCGCCCCCCCGTGTCAGCTCCCTTGCGCCCCCCCCGTGTCAGCTCCCTTGCGCCCCCCCGTGTCAGCTCCCTTGCGCCCCCGTGTCAGCTCCCTTGCGCCCCCCGTGTCAGCTCCCTTGCGCCCCCCGTGTCAGCTCCCTTGCGCCCCCCGTGTCAGCTCCCTTGCGGCCCCCCGTGTCAGAGCTTCCTGTGTGAGTTGTGTGTACCTCCTGTGTCCCCCCTGCTCCCAGTGTGTGCCCCCTCTGTGAGCTGTGTGTGAGCTCCTTGTGCCCCCTGTGTGTGCTCCCTGTGACTCCAGAGCTAGGTCTGCAACACTTTTAGGACACCACCACCACGTGTTTGTGACGTGGCTTGTGGTGCTTGTAACGTGGCCGTGCTGCTTTCAATTACTGCATGGCTGTCTGGGCCATAGAGGGCTCTAGTTAAACTAATGAAGATGACATTGTTAAGGTGGTCTGCATTGTTAATTGGGGGGGGGGCATTGGAGTATAGATTAAGAATCCAAATTAGCAGTGTCTTTTTTTCAGTGCCAGGGAGAACAGACCAGGGCTGCTAATAAAGGCATCAGTCAAGCTATGTCACCCATAACAGTGTCATCCACAGATCCCCCATAACAGTGCCCTCCGCAGATCCCCCATAACAGTGTCCTCCGCAGATCCCCCATAACAGTGTCCTCCACAGATCCCCCATAACAGTGTCATCCGCAGATCCCCCATAACAGTGTCATCCGCAGATCCCCCATAACAGTGTCATCCGCAGACCGCCATAACAGTGCCATCCGCAGATCCCCCATAACAGTGCCATCCGTAGATCCCCCATAACAGTGCCATCCGCAGATCCCCCCTAACAATGCCATCCGTAGATCCCCTAACAGTGCCATCCGTAGATCCCCCTAACAGTGCCATCCGTAGATCCCCCTAACAGTGCATCCGTAGATCCCCCTAACAGTGCCTCCGTAGATCCCCCTACAGTGCCATCCGTAGATCCCCCTAACAGTGCCATCCGTAGATCCCCCTAACAGTGCCATCCGTAGATCCCCCTAACAGTGCCATCCGTAGATCCCCCTAACAGTGCCATCCGTAGATCCCCCTAACAGTGCCCAATCCGTAGATCCCCCTAACAGTGCCATCCGTAGATCCCCCTAACAGTGCCATCCGTAGATCCCCAACAGTGCCATCCGTAGATTCCCCCTAACAGTGCCATCCGCAGATCCCCCATAACAGTGTCCTCCGCAGATCCCCCCATAAGTGTCCTCCGCAGATCCCCCCCCCCATAACAGTGTCCTCCGCAGATCCCCCCCATAACAGTGTCCTCCGCAGATCCCCCCATAACAGTGTCCTCCGCAGATCCCCCATAACAGTGTCCTCCGCAGATCCCCCCATAAGTGTCCTCCGCAGATCCCCCCATAAAAGTGTCCTCCGCAGATCCCCCCCAGATGTCCTCCGCAGATCCCCCATAACAGTGTCCTCCGCAGATCCCCCCCATAACAGTGTTCCTCCGCAGATCCCCCCCATAACAGTGTCCTCCGCAGATCCCCCCCATAACAGTGTCCTCCGCAGATCCCCCCCATAAGTGTCCTCCGCAGATCCCCCATAAGTGTCCTCCGCAGATCCCCCATAAGTGTCCTCCGCAGATCCCCCATAACAGTGTCCCTCCGCAGATCCCCATAAGTGTCCTCCGCAGATCCCCCATAAGTGTCCTCCGCAGATCCCCCCATAACAGTGTCCTCCGCAGATCCCCCCATAACAGTGTCCTCCGCAGATCCCCCCATAACAGTGTCCTCCGCAGATCCCCCCCATAACAGTGTCCTCCGCAGATCCCCCCATAACAGTGTCCTCCGCAGATCCCCCCCATAACAGTGTCCTCCGCAGATCCCCCCATAACAGTGTCCTCCGCAGATCCCCCATAACAGTGTCCTCCGCAGATCCCCCATAAGTGTCCTCCGCAGATCCCCCATAAGTGTCCTCCGCAGATCCCCCATAAGTGTCCTCCGCAGATCCCCCCATAACAGTGTCCTCCGCAGATCCCCCCCATAACAGTGTCCTCCGCAGATCCCCCCATAACAGTGTCCTCCGCAGATCCCCCCCATAACAGTGTCCTCCGCAGATCCCCCATACAGTGTCCTCCGCAGACCCCCATAGACAGTTGTCCTCCGCAGATCCCCCCATTACAGTGTCCCTCCGCAGATCCCCCCATAACAGTGTCCTCCCGCAGATCCCCCCATAACAGTGGTCCCCGCAGATCCCCCCATAACAGTGTCCTCCGCAGATCCCCCCCCATAAACAGTGTCCTCCGAGATCCCCCCATACAGTGTCCTCCGCAGATCCCCCCCATAAACAGTGTCCTCCGCAGATCTCCCCCATAACAGTGTCCTCCGCAGATCCCCCCCATAACGTGTCCTCCGCAGATCCCCGCCATAAGTGTCCTCCGCAGATCCCCCATTCCCCATCCCCATAACAGTGTCCTCCGCAGATCCCCCCCATAACAGTGTCCTCCGCAGATCCCCCCCATAACAGTGTCCTCCGCAGATCCCCCCCATAACAGTGTCCTCCGCAGATCCCCCCCATAACAGTGTCCTCCGCAGATCCCCCCATAACAGTGTCCTCCGCAGATCCCCCCATAACAGTGTCCTCCGCAGATCCCCCCCATAACAGTGTCCTCCGCAGATCCCCCCCATAAGTGTCCTCCGCAGATCCCCCCCATAACAAGTGTCCTCCGCAGATCCCCCATAAGTGTCCTCCGCAGATCCCCCATAAGTGTCCTCCGCAGATCCCCCCCATAACAGTGTCCTCCGCAGATCCCCCCATAACAGTGTCCTCCGCAGATCCCCCCATAACAGTGTCCTCCGCAGATCCCCCATAACAGTGTTCCTCCGCAGATCCCCCATAAGTGTGTCCTCCGCAGATCCCCCATAAGTGTCCTCCGCAGATCCCCCATAACAGTGTCCTCCGCAGATCCCCCATAAGTGTCCTCCGCAGATCCCCCATAAAGTGTCCTCCGCAGATCCCCCCCATAACAGTGTCTCTCCGCAGATCCCCCCATAACAGTGTCCTCCGCAGATCCCCCCCATAACAGTGTCCTCCGCAGATCCCCCCATAAACAGTGTCCTCCGCAGATCCCCCCATAAGTGTCCTCCGCAGATCCCCCATAACAGTGTCCTCCGCAGATCCCCCATAAAGTGTCCTCCGCAGATCCCCCATAAGTGTCCTCCGCAGATCCCCCATAAGTGTCCTCCGCAGATCCCCCCATTAAGTGTCCTCCGCAGATCCCCCATACAGTGTCCTCCGCAGATCCCCCCCATAACAGTGTCCTCCGCAGATCCCCCCATAACAGTGTCCTCCGCAGATCCCCCCCATAACAGTGTCCTCCGCAGATCCCCCCCATAACAGTGTCCTCCGCAGATCCCCCCCCATAACAGTGTCCTCCGCAGATCCCCCCATAACAGTGTCCCTCCGCAGATCCCCCCATAACAGTGTCCTCCGCAGATCCCCCATAAACAGTGTCCTCCGCAGATCCCCCCATAAAGTGTCCTCCGCAGATCCCCCCCATAACAGTGTCCTCCGCAGATCCCCCCCATAACAGTGTCCTCCGCAGATCCCCCCCATAACAGTGTCCTCCGCAGATCCCCCCCATAACAGTGTCCTCCGCAGATCCCCCCATAACAGTGTCCTCCGCAGATCCCCCCATAACAGTGTCCTCCGCAGATCCCCCCCATAACAGTGTCCTCCGCAGATCCCCCCCATAACAGTGTCCTCCGCAGATCCCCCATAAGTGTCCTCCGCAGATCCCCCATAAGTGTCCTCCGCAGATCCCCCATAAGTGTCCTCCACAGATCCCCCATAAGTGTCCTCCGCAGTGTCCTCTTCATTCACTGCTATGGAGTTGCCAGTAATCAGCTATTTTCAGAACGCTCATAGTATAATGGAGGATGACTGTACATGCTCACTGTGCTCTCCCTTCACTTCAGGGGACGGATGGAACAACCCTTTTTTTCTGCTTGTGGTTTTATAAACTGCACCATGGAAAAAATGAAGTGCCTTATGGCCAGAATTCCCTTTTAAAATGGGCATTCATGAAAATCCACAGCAAAACTGCATCAAAAATTGTTTTATAAAATGCATCAGAAAAAAACACACATGCTCAGCCAAAAAAAGCTGATTCTGCATTAGGTTCTTTTAAGCACAGAAAATACTGTGAACGTACCCAAAGAGGCTGCAGGATCAGCAGCTTACAGTGGAAAGGCTAAAGAGATATAATGTGGCGTTCTACAATCGCTGTCCGTGCCTACAAAGTCCTGTCAGACTTCTGGTCCAATATTTCAGGATTTGGGGCCCCATTTTCAATTTTGCCCAGGGCCACACTTTGTCTAAAACCGGCCCTGAAGTAAAGACATGATTGACGTCTCAATAAAATGTAAAAATCCCAGCAGTTCTCTCAGGCACCTAGAAATGATGACATAATGGCCCACATTTGCTATGGTAAGTGAAGTATTTTATTGGCGTTGTTTCAGCCATAATTTTGGCGTGATTTATTTTAGACAGATTTATTATTCAGATGCTGTAAAAATAATGAAATGATTAGAATGGAGGTGAAGCCAGCTTTTCTCTATCTTTTAGATCCATGTAATTCACGATCCTGGTTCAAACAAGTGATGTAAATTAGACCAAGTCTAAGGTTTTTGGTGGACAGATTTTTGGCGCATGTGGACACACTTTTGATGTAAGCTTAACCAGCAAATATTTGGTATAAAGCAGGGTTGTGGAGTCGGTGACCATTTTGGTGGAGTCGGAGTCGGAGTTGGTATAAAATGGACCGACTCCGACTCCTAAAATATATAATAAATTGGTACATTTAGTTCAATGCAATATGTGCTGAATATATTTCATAAGAATTTGGGAACGTGATGAAATGTCCTACAAATGTCTGTTCTATTCCTGACCTGAGGATCTAGGCTTTTAGTTGAGATGACTGTGTGCTGCCCTTCATGTAGATGCTCATAAGTGAAACTTCTCTGTTACAGATCAGAGGAAAAGGGCACTGGGAAGGAATGGCTGCACTCATCTCAGATCTACTAGAGAAAACAGGATTAAATAAGTTTTCTCACTAGTTACAAAGATTAGCTTTTAACATAAAGGGACAGTTAAAAGAAGATATTTTCTAAATACAGTGGTCAGTCATGAGCTATAGACAGTTCAGCAGGTCTCTGACTGCACACAGGTTTCTATGGTAACCTGCAGAACAGAAAGACTGTTATCTGATAGGCTGAGAGCAGGAGTGACCTCAGTAAGCAAAATGTGTTGAGGACTGAGAAGGATGGCTTTGTCTGTAATTGTGTTAGAGATCACAACCTCCTGCTCTGTCAGAGTAAGATAATATATGCTAATAACTGCTGGAGACCCCCCCACAGACTGAGGAGACAGATTGAGTGCAAAACGCCTGTCAGTCAGTGAATCAATGTGCTGAGAAAACCCCTTTAAGGCCCCATTCACATGACCGTATGTTCATTTCCGTATCTTATCCGCATTTTTGCGGATAAGATGCGCAACCATACGGACCCATTCATTTTTTCATAGGAGAAAAAAAATGCCATATATTACGGAAGTTCTCCCACAAAAAAAGGAAACATGTCCTATACTTGGCCACAAAACACGTCAGTAGCCCCATTAAAAGTCAATGGGTCCGCAAAAATGTGGAACACTACGGAAGACATTCCGTTATGTCTTCCGTTCCGTTTTTATACGGACACGGAATACATACGGTCGTGTGAATGGGGCCTAATAAGGCAAGTACTTCTTAGTATATCTAAACTTTCAATAAACTGTGCATAAATCACTTGTCCATGTTCTCTCTGCCTTATATTTTAGTTTGCTTTTCCCCTGATGTAAAACACCTAGGGTCTCATGTATGAAAACTGTCTAGGTGTAGAAGTTTCTTTGTTGCCCATAAAAACCAATTAGAGCTCCCCTTTCATTTCATATAGTGCTCTGGAGAAATGAAAGGGGAGCTCTGATTGGTTGCTATGGGCAACAAAGAAAGTCTTAGACCTAGACAGTTTTCATACATCAGGCTCTTAGTGAGCTGTACCCAGAGAAGCCTGATACTGAAAGTTCAGAGTAAAGATATCTAGTAAAACATAGATAACAAACTCTTTTTGTCATGACATATCTGTACTATTGATTTATGCAAAGTTTGTTTAAAGTTATCACTTAAAGGGGTTGTCCGAGTTATTTTTTTGTTCTTTATATGTTTCTAACTTGTCAGGTATAACAACTTTCCCATATACTTTGTGTTTCCAAAGCTGCTGGTTTCTCAGAGTTGACTGAGGGTCACATGACCTGTGATGTCACCTTATCTCTCTGCTCTGTGATGTTTCGTTCACAAGCCTCAGTTCAGATAAGAGTCTGTACACAAGATGTCACTGGCCACGCCCCCTTTCTTTGCCGGGCTCCTGCTATCTGCTTTCTTCCTGGTTTCCTTCAGATAAAACATTAACCCCTTCAGCCAGAACACACTGAGGGCTCAAGGCTTTCTAACAAACAGTAGCTGCAGCAGTGAGAGGAGACAAATGCTGGGCAAGGAGCTATAGAGGAATTGTATTGTACAAGAACAGGTACGGTAGGGAGAATTTCCTGTGTGTATCAGCAGTGTCATTGTACAGCTGGGACTTGTAGTCCTGCACATACAACATTCTGCTGAGTATTCCAGCAGGCAGACATGTCACTCAGCACTTGTATTCATTCCCTTTGCAGAGAGGGGGGGAGAAGGGGGAGGGGCTGAGATTGTTGTTATTGCATGTAAACAAAGGCCAGAAGAAAACCAGGGAAATTAGGAAATATGGATTTTTTTTGCCTAAAACTTGCTTAACTTAGTTATATATTGCTGCCCATCAGATTTGAAGTGCTATATATTTTTTTTCATAACTCGGACAACCCCTTTAAACATGCTCCATGTATGAGGGAGTCGGAGTCGGGGCTTTGGCTTACCGACTCCACAGCCCTGGTATAAAGTAGACTAGACCAGCCTCTATAATTTGACACATATTAAGACTACTAATTACACTGGGTTAGTAAATCTAGCCCAACAGTTCTTGTCATTTTGTAGAAAAGTTGGAGAACTCAGATACTGAACAACTGAAGTGAGGCTAAAATATTATGATGTGTTAGCTTGGAATCCCTACATGACTATACTTTATACAGCAGTGTGATATTCCATATTGCATCCATGCCCACGGTTATTCAGAAAGCTATAGGCAGTGCATGAGATAAACATCCCTAATAAAGGCTTGAGCGATCATAGATTCGATTAGTTCAAAAGTCGATTCGTTTGTTTGAAATGCTGTTTCCATACACCATTAAAATGTATTAGGTCCGTGGAGGAAAACTTTGTCTCGCTATTTGGTAAATAACCGCGGTCTTCCTATCTGCTTATTTAAAAAACATTTTAAAATAGGAGTCCGAAGGACTTTGGTACTGAGGTACCAGTCAGTGCCAAACCCGACGTGACGTCACCGGGCTCACTGCTAGGCGGAATGCTCATATCAGATGGGCTGCCTGGGTGAAAACAGGTGTATATATCCAGGTTCAACTCTGAACCCGGACAACCCCTTTAAAGAAGAACTCCCGCAAAAATTTTTATTCTCAGACCTGTTAGAAAGGTGCATGATATAATCTGTAGTGATTGTTATTTTCTTATCGGAGGCTGAAATTGAGAGTTTCCACACTCTTCTTATTGTAGCTGGGTCATGTGACCAACTCCCTGACCTCCAACTGACCCAGGACAGCAAGCCAGTCACTTCTCTATTCATTCCTATGAGACTGAAAGTGAGGCTCCCATAGGAATGAATAGAAAATTAGACTTCCTGTCCACACATAAGATGCTGTGTGAGTTGGTGGGTCTAATTCCTAGTCACATGACACAGATAAGAAACTTCAGGATGATATAACTCAAAAATTCAGCTACTGGTAAGAAAATGACATTCACTACAGATTACATCATGTACATTTCTAGCAGGACATGGAATAAAAATTTTTGTGGGAGTTCTTCTTTAAGTATTGTGAACACATTGTATGGCTACAGTGCCGCCTGTCCAAGAGACCCCCACCACACACAGAATACCTGCTGCTTCTTTTGGCAGCCTGTATGCTGCCGACGGCTCAGCAGATAATAGATTTTTCTGTTAATAGGCTTCAGGAAAGACGCAGATAATTTCAGTCCCTGTGGCTTCTTTGTTCTAGTATCAATATCGCCGTTGCTCAGAACTGCAGTTATTGTGTAGGATTAGTATATAGGACTTCTGCTGTAAATGCAGTTTCTTGAAATGAGGGGGGGGGCTTTACTTTTATCATGTCAGCATATTATTTGAAGGTAATGATTTTCCTGGTCGATATGTTCTTTCTAGGATCAGTTGATTGGTGTAAATGATCTACAGGACGTCTTGTTTATTGTAAATGTACTTTTATGTTCTAGTCTTACTGCAGAAGTGATATTTACTGTTCCTCATCAGTGAGGCATTGTCACACGCTCCACAGATTCATGGCACCTTGGCACTCATTTCATCAGCTCTGTAATATGGATGGTACCATTTGACTTTGCTCATCTTGGTAAATATTAAATGGGTCGTCCTATTAACTATGTTTTTTTTTTATTCTTCTAAATAGTACTGCCTTACGATTGGTGGAAATTGAAGTTAGCTTCTTTGGTCAGACATGCCTCTCTCCTTGTGTCTGTCGCAGGACCATTGCCCCAGACAATGTATTATAGTTTTCATTGAATGTCACCTTATTCTTCAGTATTGCAAGGGTTAATCCTCCTTTGGTTCTGTGTGCAGCTGGTTCTAATGTGTTAATCAGCTCTGCTATATATGCTGTGCTGTTTGTCTCACCCACTGCACGAGCAATAGGTTTACTAGCTTGCTAGGTTGTTCAAAGGTGCTATAATTTTCTTGTCTGCCTGTGTACAAACTTTTGCCTGATTCCTGGATTCTGACTCACTGCTTCTTGGCCTGATCACTGTACTAACCCTGAGCTGCCTTCCAGGACCTTCAGACTTGTTTCATGGATTTACAAAAACTCTGCCTGTCCTGACCTCAGCCTGTTACTGACTACAAGATTTACCTAATGCCTTAGTAGCCCGCACCGTTGCCTCTGACCCCCATGAGTCAGCTGTCAACCACACTGGGACTACTCCAGGAGGTAGCAACCTGGTGGCTCCTCTGCAGCAAAGTCCAAATCACAGTATAGAGTTTAAAGGGTGAATGCCAGGGGACTGCCAGGATAATCTCCTTTGGTTTAGCCCAAAGCCAAACCGGTTGGTTGACACAGTGGTTCCACACCCACTGATCTTTACAGAATGTTCTGTTTGGCTCTGTTTCCTAGTCATTATGATGGGACATCAATTTGTAATATTCGTTCCAATTTCTGTTGCACTTTGAAAAGCTTAGCATGTTGTACCATTCTGTCAAGTAAAAAAATGGGATCCATTACAAAGCATATAATTGCAGACAGAGAACATTTTGAAAATTGACTTTATTACAATTTTATTTCAGAGCCTCTGGTTATATGAGAGAATAGTCCCAAGGCCCCCCCACCATTCAATCACCATTCAACTGAGTGGTTCTTCCCCTTCCCCGCCATTCAAACCTTATGACAGGTCATCAGTATGTCATGTTTTTTCAATCATTAGTTACCCTTTAATGACATTATATAGTACATGGTAATAATTATCCTAGTTTATTATAGACACAAATTAGCAAACTACTGGTTAAGAAAGGTAAAGGGTAAGGTCTACATATTTTCACCTACCGTATAGGAGTCACAGCCAGTTGTAGGCTGGTTAAGGTGAAATCTGTATTGGCTGCGTGTTACAGTAATACTAGATAAAAACCCTATAACGGAAAAAATAAGCAGGACTCTGTAAATCTTGTATATAAAAAGTATTATATTCTTTACTGCAGTATATATAAATAAATATAGACATAAATCATGTAAAATTGTAAAATGGGGGGGGGGGGGGGCATCTAGATATGGAACAACGGCCACAAACACCGTACTGATTATGGATCCCGAAGCAAGCACATAGCTCCCACAAAAGATGGAAATACATGTACATAACACAAAGGTAGGTAAGCCTGTACCAACCAAAATAATATCAGGAGCCTCCTGACGAAGCTAGGGCGATACGCACGTTGAGGTGTTCTTGGACCCCATGCTCCCGCACATTTTTTTTCATCAGGTGACCAAGAACATGATGACAGTCATCCATCCCAGTAATATACATCATACAACATGCTAGGTTCACATATGTGAAAGTGACTTATACAGCAAATGACACCAACTGCACCCAACAGACCCCACTGACAATATTGGGGTTCACTGACTTTCTGTTATGGTTATTGCATTCAGTGCTGCTTATTTGCAGGACAAAATCATTGAACCTCCACCCCTAGGGTGGCCCTAGCTTCAGCCCAGAAAGCTGGACCTCACCGTCCACGCCCCCAAACTTCGAAGCCACGCCTAGTTCTGGATGTGCTTTGTTAAGCCACACCTCTCCCCATTAAACCACGCCCAATCCACAGCTGAAAAAAGGTGGGGGAGAGAACTTTCAGACAGGACGGTGAGCTGGGGGAAGCCGGGTGCTTCTCTCACCCTCAGTCAGCCACAGGGAGCCATGTCTTCTGGTTCTAGTGACTGACTGGGGGTGAGAGAAGCCAGTTAGTCAGTTTGTGCCTGCAGCTGACGCCCAGACAGCGCAATGCTACTGTCTGAGCGGGAGCTACTGAAAAGGAGAACATCCCTGCGTCCGCCTAGGCCCTGCGCCGGATGGAGGACAGGGAGTCTTAAAGCCGGACTGTCCAGCCTAAAACTGGACATTGGCCACCCTATCCACCCCAGATATGAACCTAGGACAATGCAGTCTATATAAAGTAAAGCCTGTATTACATTTCACAATCTAGTAGGCGATTGTTGGGAGGGAAGCGTTCCTTCCCGGTAATCGCTTGCTTGTCAGTGGAAGAGACCGCTGCTATTACATGCAGCTTTCTCCTCCACAGCATGGGGAGAAGCAATCGCTAATGCCATTGCTTGTCCCATACTGTACTGACTTGTTGTTTGCCAGCAGCAGATTGTGATCTGTCACCAGCAAACGACAATATTTAAAGGGTTTCTGTCATCAGAAATCTTGCTATAAAACCTTGTGCCATTTGCAATGCGCAAATGACACCTGATGACAAATATGTTATTTGTATAGCTGTCTGTTGCGCCGTTTTGGGGAAAATTAATGTTTTAAAATATGCAAATGAACCTTCCTAGGTGCAGGGGGCGGTAACCCTGCATCTAGTATCGCCGTATCCCCACCTCTAAACCCTCCTCCGTTCAGCTGATTGACAGGACCAGGCAGCTAGGTCTGTGGGCTGCTGGCCCTGTCCGAGTCCGAAATCCCGCGCCTGCGCAGTGCGAATAACAATCCGTTCAGGCGCATTGAGAGCTGCCGCCCGCCCGGGTCCCGGCTTCCTCAATGTTATTCGCACTGCGCAGGCGCGGGATTTTGGACTCGGACAGGGCCGGCAGCCCACAGACCTAGCTGCCTGGTCCTGTCAATCAACTGAACGGAGGAGGGTTTAGAGGTGGGGATACGGCGATACTAGGTGCAGGGTTACCGCCCCCTGCACCTAGGAAGGTTCATTTGCATATTTTAAAACATTAATTTTCCCCAAAACGGCGCAACAGACAGCTATACAAATAACATATTTGTCATCAGGTGTCATTTGCGCATTGCAAATGACACAAGGTTTTATAGCAAGATTTCTGATGACAGAAACCCTTTAAGCTTGCTGAAAGATTCCAATTGCCCGACGAACGAGCTCATTCAACGGGTAATCGGCGGCAGTGTAAGGCCCCTTTCACACGAGTGAGTTTCCTGCGCGGGTGCGATGCGTTATGTGAACGCATAGCACCCGCACTGAATCTTGACCCATTCATTTCAATGGGTCTGTGCACATGATTTTTTTCACGCATCAGTTCTGCGTCGCGTGAAAATCGCAGCATGTTCTATATTCTGCGTTTTTCACACAGCCCTGGTCCCATAGAAGTGAATGGGGCTTCAGTGAAAAACGCATTGCATCCTGATGCAGTGCGTTTTTCACTGAAGGTTGCTAAGAGACGTTGTTTGTAAACCTTCAGTTTTTTATCACGCGTGTGAAAAACGCTTCAAACTGCATCGCATCCGCACAGAAAAAACTGAACAACTAAACGCAATCGCAGACAAAACTGACTGAACTTGCTTGCAAAATGGTGCGAGTTTTCCTGAACGCACCCTGAATACATCCGGACCTAATCCGTCACGCTCGTGTGAAAGAGGCCTTAGGCTTCCAGATCATCACTAACGAGCGTTCCTGTGAACAATACAGCTTTAAAGGGGTTGTCTCACTTCAGCAAATGGAATTTATCACATACAGAAAGTTAATACAAGCCACTTACTAATGTATATCTATTATCCATATTGCCTCCTTTGCTGGCTGGATTTATTTTTCCATCACACTATACACTGCTCGTTTCCATGGTTATGACCACCCTGCAATCCAGCAGCAGTGGCTGTGCTTGCATACTATAAAAAAGAAAGCACCAGCCTATATGTGCTCCCACTGTTCCGGTAACTATAGAAGCTGACATTTTTTCCTATAGTGTGCAAGCACGACCACCAGTGACGGATTGCAGGGTGGTCTGTAACCATGGAAACGAGCAGTGTATAATGTGATGGAAGAATGAATCCAGCCAGCAAAGGAGGCAATATGGACAATCGCAATACATTAGATGCCACTTGCTGAAGTGAGACAACCCCTTTAAGGCTGTATAGGAGCTCTTCACTTTATTACACTAAACACACAGTCAATCACCACTATCAACAAATGTGTTGACATAAAACAGCATGTGACTGAGCTCCAGCAAATACGTCTGGTATCTGTGGATATGTATGCTTGACTCCTGTGTTATGTCACCGGTGCACTCCGCTGATGAAGAGCTCTTCTCCTAGAATACCGCACATCACCACAGGTGACCAATAGAACGGTTATATACTGCTCGTCTCCTGCACAGAATTATGACTTTTATGCTTCAATTAGTAGATTATTATTTTACCTGTGATATTACTTGTCTTTCATGTGGACTCTAGGTGTATCGTTTGTATACTTTAACCCACTGTATATACACATATGTATCTTGCATCTTAAGACATTCAGCCTGGCTGTATTTTATGTCTGTGGACTGCACATAGACCGCATGTGGACCCAGTAAACTCAGTAAGTCAATCCACGTTGCAGAGAAACTCACTGCATACTCTGTTTTTGTCCTTTTTCGGAGACTATATACTGTGTGTGTGTGTGTTTGTATGTGTATATATATATATATATAAGATGCAACAGCACTTGAGCTGACAATGTGTAAAAATTGTGCCCGCAATCTGGACCCTGTTCCACAGGTCAAAGAAATAAGTTCTAGAGAAATTCACAGTATCCGACCGCAATCCTGGAAAACCGTTGATTTATTTTCAAGTGTCTATAAATATATGACGTTTCAGCTCCCATCTGGAGGTTTCTTTTTATGTTTGAGCTGAAATGTCGCATGTTTATGGACACTTTAAAATAAATCAACAGTTTTCCAGTATTGTGGTTGGAGTGCTCTGAATTCTTCTCGAATATATATATATAATAGCAGAATAATAGGAGGGGGGCATAGACCGTACAGGGAAACTTCCCGGTGGACCGATGACTACCAGCCAGGTAAGTAATGAACTCATGCTCTGAGATTTAATTAACACTGGGAGCACCAAATTCTTAAGTACCTGCCCGGCTGTTACAAGTGTCCTCCGACAACCTCGATCCAACTGTATTTCCATCCTGAGGCAACTGGAGTAAGAGGACAGAATGTGGCAGCTGATGCTGGCCACCACCAGGGGCAGCTTCCAGAGAAGTGTTTGCAGGGGAATTATGTTGTGCTGCCCTGTGGTGTTTGGTTTAGCCGGGGCAGTATATTGTGCTGGTATTATATGGTATTCTGTTGGCCCCGGCTTCTGTGAATTTGGACCCGCCTAGAACGAGGCCACTTTTTGTTTTTCCCAGGGCCACTCTAAGTTCTCAGTCCTCCCTCTTATAGGCACTGTCTGTCTTTTTTCATTATTTTACATACTATGGGGGGAATTTATCATTAGGAGAATATTTGAAGTCAGTTTTGCTTCAGTCTGTGTTGGAGTACTTTGTGCCACATTCATCACATGTCACAGGTTGTTTGATAAATGTGGCTTGTCCTTAAACCTAACACTTCTGTCTAGAGAAGCTACTCCACTTTTCCTACTCCGCCCTCCTCCTGGAGTGAGATTGCAACTATTTTGCGACTTTTCAAAAAAGTCGCAACGATAAATCTGGAGTGAAACTCATTAACATGGCTAACCACACCCACTTTTCCACCCATATTACAAAACTGGAGTGAGTGGTGTACACATGCAAAAAGTCGCCAAATTCTGCGCAACCGCATACATTTTGCGCACGGGAGTGCAAAAAAGTCGCAAAAGCCCTATTTTGCGACTTTTTGATGCCAGAATTCTGGAGCGATGGTATGATAAATCAGGGCCTATTACTGTAATGCATTCTCTGGCTGATCAGCAGCAAACATATCTGAGAAATGTAAGCACATGGCAGGCTTTAATAAGGTGACTGCCCCATAGCATTATATAGGTTTGTAATATATCTCTTCAGCCTGTGAATAGTCTTGTAGGTGGTCCTCATCTCTGGAGCCAGGACTGTATGATTGCTCCCGATAACTTTTTTTTTTTATATTCCTTTTTACTCTGACAATTTAAAGAGAGACATCTTTACAAACATTTTACAATGTTGTGTTGCCAGTTTAGGGGCTTGGTATGTGATCACAGGGTCCCTTTAAGATTTAAATCTGTATGTCTCATGAGAAGTTAGACAATTAATGTTAGTGTCCGCACATTTAATTGTCACAAATCGTCTCCAAATGATTGCTGAAAGAATGGATGAGTAGTGGAACTAGTCAGAATTTGTGTGGAGAACGACTCACAAATCTCAGACTTAAAGGGGTATTCCCATCTCACAAATGTAGTTTGTATAGTTAGATATAGCCATACCAATATTATTACTAATAGAATGTATTTATATAAAATGTACAGTTTAGAAGATTTCCCTATTTGTATATCCATTGTCCCACACACATCAGTCAGGCCGTTGCCCCTGGTTACGACCACCGCGGCCATGTAGTAGTGGTGGCCGGCTTGCTCTTGTTCATACCCGCTCTGAGGTAACTGCTGTATTGTGAACGCACATTGCATGAGCATGTGGAGACACATTTTAGGGTACTTTCACATAGCGTTTTAGATGCTAACAGTCCAAAACGCAATGGTCAGGATCCGTCCAAAACGCAGACTTTATAAACGAATCCTGCTCCATAGAGATGAACTGATCTTGGAACAGGATCCGTTTCTCTGCGTTTTGGAAGCGCAGACAAAAATGCTACAATCCTAACGTGTGTCTCCGCATGTTCATGTAATGTGCGTTCACAATACAGCAGTTACCTCAGAGCGGGTTTGAACAAGAGCAAGCCGGCCACCACTATTACAAGGCCACGGTGGTCGTAACTAGGGGCAACGGCCTGACTGATGTGTATGGAACAATGGATATACAAATAGGCAAATCTTCTAAACTGTACATTTTATATAAATACATTCTATTAGTAATAATATTGGTATGGCTATATCTAATTATACAAACTACATTTGTGAGATGGGAATACCCTTTTAAAGGGGTTCTCCGGGAATTAAGAAAATGAAAATATGCAAATATTACTTTATTATAAATATATTCCCAAATACCTTTCATTAGTTATAATGGCTTGTTTTGTCCTGGGAGCAATCATTAGGAGAAATAAAATGGCCGCCATCCTATTAGTGCACACAGAACCTGTCCTAATCACACAGGAGGACAAGTTACAAGAGGTAAAAGCTGCCTCATCCTCCTCTCTGCTTGTCAGTTATTATGATCCTGAGTACAGATGATAAGATCATCAGCTGAATCTGTAGGAATGGAGATGATGAGGAGACATGAAGTACAGAGAGGACGGACAGGACAGACTGTGGTAATGGAGACTGTATACAAGAGCTGCTGCTCATTATCACATCTGCTCATGAACTCCATTCCTACAGAGATTCAGCTGAAGATCTTATCATCTGTATTCAGGATCATAATTCCTGACAAGCAGAGAGGATGAGGTAGCTCTTTACCTCAGTGTTGTGAAGTAACTTGTCCTCCTGTGTGATTAGGACAGGTTTTGTGTGCACTAATAGGACGGCGGCCATTTTGTTTTTCCTAATGATTGCTCCCCAGACAAAACGAGCCAATATAACTAATGAAAGGTATTTGGGAATATAAAGTAATATTTAAGTATTTTCATTTTCTTAATTCCCGGATAACCCCTTTAAGTAAGTTCAAAGGGGTTGTCCCACAAAAAAAAAATTCTACATTTTTCAAACCAGCACCTGGATCTGAATACTTTTGTAATTGCATGTAATTAAAAATTTCATATAGTTACTGAGTTATTCACTGAAATCTATCTGTATAGCGCCACCTGCTGCTTGTTTTTTTTCTAATTTCTCTGTCCTCCTCACTGACATGGAAGCACATGCTCAGTTCCATCCTTCAACTGCCACCAGCTGCGGCAGAAAGTGCACGCCCCTTAAGTTGCCAGCTTGAAATAAAGCTAGCAGAGCAATTGGAGCAATGAATGGGGAGATCTCTAGGTCCATGTGAGGTACAGGGCTGGTTCTAAGTTTGTTAGAAACAGACTATCCTGCATCCTATGATGTCTGATTGTCATTTTTCTACATTTATCATGGGATAACCTTAGGATATCTGGAAACTGTCAAAGTTGAGGGTTTTTTTTATCTTTTGAATTTACCTTAAAATTCCTGCCCCTGAAATACCCAGGAGTGGCCCTGATCTTGGTACGTGTTCTTTAGATCCGCCAGAATGGTTTCATATTTAGACAAGCGACTGATTCCTGTATTAACCCTGTGGCTTATCACTTTCATGATGACATCTAGGACATTATATTTATCTTGAATCCTTTTTTGTTTTTCAGAAACAGTCCCATAATGCGGATTCAGACAAAGGACTTTGCCGAGCAGCTGCAGCACGCCGGTGAGGTAAGGAGTGTGTGTAACCTAACCCTATACCCCCTATCTCCATGTAGTCATTGGGTGTGATTGATGAGATGAAACCTTAGGGTGTCATACATTTTCCCTTTAGATTTCATTTGACCGGGCCATTGTTTCTATCACAGAGTGGCCTAGTGGTGCTTCCCGTAGAGACCTGAGAGTGGCCGAAGCCCCAGTAGTTTATTTTCAGGATAATTCCTGTTATATTGGAGTCTTCTCAGGAAGCAGGTCAGATAATTTCCCAGCAGCGGATAAACATAATTATTTTGCCAAGATTAACATTTATTTGTGCTGGGCTCCTTTGGGTATCCTTGCAGGGCTGTTTTTGTTGCATTTACTTTGGCTGATACCTACAGGCTTCAAAGATATAAAGCTGCTGCTGATCCTCCAGAGCTGCTCATCCAGTAAGACGCGCTCCATTGGGCTACACGACACACATTGTTTTGGCAGTGACACACGCTACGCTGCAGATGTTTTCCTTATTGCAGGAGATATGTGGACAGGTCACCAAGCAGCTATTCATTTTGGCTTCTTTTACACGTCCTGGTCTGTGATGATATCAGTGGCAACATGGTCATTGGTCCAACTGTGAAGATGTCCGTGAAGGATCCATGCTTGGTCCATGTGTCTGTTTTTTGCCCTCCGTGTTTCATCTGTATTCCACGGACACTGCTAGACTGAAACTGAGTTTCCAGAGCATCTTCTAGCAATGATCCGTTAAAAACCACTGACCAAACACGGATGGTATCCCTGTTACGTCTGTGGTTTTCACTGACCTATAGACTATAATGTGCGTGAGAGATCCATAATCATGGACAAAAATAGGGCATGCTTATGTGGTGGTAATGTTTGAATACACTCATTAACCCTTGCGCTACCAGCGCACGTAGGGCGGGCGTTATGGCCGGCAAGTCTCTGCTGTTTCAAACAGCAGAGACCTGCCGCTACTTACCGCAACCGGCAATAATGACAATCGCTGTAAATAAAGGCATTAGATGCCGTGATCACGTGAGATTATGGCATCTAACAGTGCTAAAACCCAGAAGCGCGCGCTTCCGGGTGTTCAATCGGGGTGTCTGCACTCGATCTGAAAGCTGTAAACCTCGCTGATGAGGTTTACACTGCCTGCCTCTGTCATTCAAAGCGGAGAGGGCGTGCTAGAACAGAGCCTCTAGGTGTAACAGCAACGCCCCCGTTGCTCCTAGAAGCTCATGTGCCTATATTTTAACATCATTTTTCTCAGCAATGCGGGAACATAGGAACATGGGACCAACACAGATGCCTTCACCTGCCAAGTGCACATGTAACAGGTCAGACAGTCTATTCGGTATAAAGATGCCCTTTAAGGACATTGGATGCAGGGGCTGTCTGTAGTCTCCAAGGACAGCACACGCCCGCGATTCACTAACCTGTGAGAGAGGCCTTAGAAAGCAGTTTGGAGATTGCACCCACAGATAAAGGGCAGCAGAATATTGTCACACATGCAGGTCACCCCTCCAAAAAATAATGAGGTTGCATGTAACTTGTATTACCTCAAAAATATATCCAGGTAGCGAGTTTGTAGGCAGATCTTGTCACAATGAAGGAGGAGCACCCAATAATTTATTAGAAGTGCACCCGTCCCACATGCACAACATGTAAAACTCAGGTTGGATCCACCATCAATCCGGTGTCTGCGGGGACTGCCTAATGAGCCCGGTGTCTCCTGTTTTGTTAATATAAACTGCCGGATATTAAGGGTAGACAGAAGGTGTGATAAAGACTGCGATTTACTGCTGCAGTCGCTCTGCTGTGTGTCAGGGCTTCTGCATAATACATTACGGTGAGGTTTTATGCCGCTCTGTGGTAAACAGCATTACACCGCCTCCTGCTGCGGCCTCCCGCTCTCCGAGATCACAGTCTTTTTTTATCTAGTATTATGTCTATAGAGAACAAACATGTGGGACAGCTAAGTATTAATATCAATGCTGGGATAGTCTCCCGCTGATCTCCTCTGACCACTGTCCAGCAGCGAATAATGTCCAAGACAAGACTCCAGTCACCATTTATACTGCACATAGGAAACAACCTTATAGATCATTAATGTCTGTGGATAGAAAAGGTGCTGTGTAGTGATCTTCTGTGCCGCCAATGATCTGCAGATCTTAATCTGAGCACCACTAGCTCTATCAGGTTATATTCACATGCGGTAGGTTTTTTGCAGAAATTTCTGAAAATCTGTTTCCTACAGCAAGCACATGGATTTCTGCAAAGCCTATTTAGGCCGCGTTCACGTCTCTGTTTAGGAGATCCTGCTGCCGGATCAGGCGCAAGGCGGGTCAGCCAGGCGAAAAAACGTTGCGGGATCCTCTATTTTACCGTCAGATCCCCATTGATTGCAATGAGGTGTAGTGGTGATCCAGCCAATTTCTGGCATAAATGACAAAACCATTGCAAGCAACATTTTTTTTTTCTGGCCAACAGCCGGTTCTCCTAAACTGAGATGTGACTGCGGCCTTAGATAAATGAGACCGTTTCAGAAATCATCCGACTTAAAATACCTAAAACAGTGCCTATCTGGGCAGCAGCAGTATATCCTTATAGACCAAAAAGGAGGGCAAGTAATCATGTCTCAAAGTATATACTGTATGTCCATTGTAATGATCAGTTATATTAACACCAGAAATATCTAAATCACTGGAAACCTTGCATTGTATGACATTTAAGAAGCAGGCTGCTTCTGAATAGAGGCAGACTGGAATTAGCTCTACTTAAAGGGAATATGTCAGCAGATTTAGATAGGAAACCTGGCAGCCTTCTTAAACATACCTCAGTGGATGGTTTTAGCAGAAGAATGACTGAGAAAGTGAAGTTTTAATCTGGTGGTTAAGGAGGGCCCCTAAGGTGGCCTGCCATAGACTGCTCCACACTCTCCTGCTCTGAGTGATGACTGTCGTGGTCTCCTGGTTGGACTCTACAGCTGTCACTCAGAGTAGAGGGGAGGAACTGTGGAGAGATCTATGGCAGAGACCACCTTCAGGTGAGGTAGTGGCGCATGATGGATTAAAGGGGTTTTCTGAGAGTTTTTTCTTTACTGATGACCTGTCCTCTGGATAGGTCATCAATATCTGATTGGTAGGAGTCCGACACACGAGACCTCCACCAATCAGTGGATCTTGCAGTGGAGCTACAGCCTTCTCGCAGTTTAGCCTAGGCCATGTGACATCACATTTATTTATTATTTATTTTATGCACTTATATAGCGCTACCATATTCTGCAGTCATCAATGGGGCTCACAATCTAAGTTCCCATTCAGTATGTCTTTTTTGGCGTGTGGGAGGAAACACGAGGAGAACATACAAACTCTAAGATGTTGTCCTTGGTCAGATTTGAACCCAGGACCCCAGTTCTGCAAAGCTGCCCACCACTTTCTTTGGTCACATGGAGCTCAGACGAACATTGACACCCCCCCATCAGCTGTCCCGTACCGACGGTGGTGCACGGTGTTGAATCCCCGCCGATCAGATAGTGATGGCCTACCCTGAGGTAGTAAAGGATTGGACAGCCCCTTTAATGCCTTTTGGGCTCTGTTCACTCCATCATATCTGGTATCCATTGCAAGTGACTGACAGAGCAGTCAATGGGGCCCTGTAAAACCGTAAACCCTAACACCAGTGTGAACAAAATGTATTATCTATTATTAGGATAACTTGCTTTTCCTTTTCTGAATGAGTAGCAGTGCACAGCTGTTATCGCTGGAGGAGATGGTTATTTTCTCTGTAACCTCGCTCCCGCACTTTCACTGTGCTTCAAACAATAGGCTTCTGCGTCATTGCCATAAATAGGAACTTCTCACCCAGAGATCTCGGCAGCGCTGACCAAGGAATTGTGTTCTCTGATGTCTACAGCAACCTGTGGAGCCGGGGGTTATTGTGACCTGTAATGAGGGTCCTGCCGTCTGTCATTGTCAATTAGTTGGTTGATGGCAGCAGATTTGTTTTCTGCTCTCCTGGGTGCATTATGGACAGGAGCATTGTGTGGGGCCTTTAGATTGGATCTCTAACTTTAAAACACATGTTTACCTTGGAAAACCATTATCAGTTATTATATGGAATACTCTACAAAGATTGAGTTAAGTTTAATTACAGTATATTGCATTACTTACCATTAAAAAAAATCCAAAAATAACACCAGAGCTGCATTTGGGAGAGATAGCTGTTATTGCAGACCGATATCTTTAAAAACCTGATCAAGAGATGTGAGATTTTTCAGGACTACAATAATGAAGCTTTCTCCTTAGTTCACGGTTGGCGTCCGACTCCTAGCACCGAACTGATTAGCTGATTGAAGAGTCCACTGCACTTCACATCTCCTTCACTATTTACCAGGCACAACTCTGTATTTATGGCTGTATTCAGACTCGGGGGGTATCTGCAAAGGTTGTTATGTGTTTACCATGTTACCCTGTACATCAGCAGATGAGGTACAGTTGGCACTAGAAATGGGACTAATCATCCATTTCTTCCCTCTTGGTGGGAGTGGGCTGGACCTACTTCCTGCCAGGAGAGGGATTTGTAGCTAGGACAGTGAGTTCTGTGTGAGGAAGCACGTCCAATTGCTCCTGCTCCAAGAGTCCTAGAAGCCCGCATTAGATCCAGTTAATCTGTGAGACCATTACTCCAGAGAGAATTCAACAATACAGAACGGCATATATCTTCAAAGCTACAGCGTTTACAGACAGCAGAGTGACCTGCAACTTCAGCTTTACAGACCCTGCTGTAAGTGAGGGACTACAGATCAGACACCCATCACCTAAATCATATCCAGGCCGTGGCTAAATATAAAGGCCTGCATTTTCACCCATAGACACAAGTGCCAGCACACAGCTGTTAGCCAGAAGTTGAAAGAGAGAGTCCTCAGCAAGATAGTACAACAGAGGTGCCTTATTTCTCCCTTTACCAGCCACCATACCTCATCATTTGGGAACAGAAATTGCACTTTGTACAAACTACTGCTAGATGTACTACAAGTTATCTTTTGTACTGAGAGATTTTGTAATTTTACTTCTGGTTTGATTCTTCAAACCATCCTTCCACTGCCCCAATCCCCAGGGAGCAACAGACTGAGGGAGTAAACCGTGACACAACATCTCATCAGGGCCACTACCACTCCCATCCTCTGCATCGGCTCCTATTCAAGTGGATGGGAATGAGATGCAATATCATGCAGGCCATCTGACATTGCAACTTTTTGTAGGGATTCTAATTGATTTTAACTATTGAGTGGCAGCTGCAATCCACAAGTGTGTGCATAGCTAATTTATTCAGTTGGATTGCGGATGTTACTCAATCAGTACTGATACAAAAAGTTGCAGTTTAGCCTGCCTGGTAAATAATGAAAGAGACGTGACGCTTGCTTGACTACTTGTGACCAAGTTGAATGTGCATGTGAATGTCATAACTAGACATTTAGCTAAACATTTAGGACTTGGGAATCTAATGTCTATACCCTCATTTATGGCTACACCTGAAAATAATTTTTTGTAAAACTGTTTCATTACAGAAAAAATGTTTCTTACACTGATAAAATATAATGTTTCTGGTTTATTTTAAAGGAGTATGCTTGGAATTTGATATTGATAACCTATCCTCAGGATAGGTCATCAATATCTGATCTGTGGGGGTCCAACTCCTGGCAACCCAAATAATCAGTTGTTCAAGCAAGATGTTGGTATTTTGTTGTTATCCCTCCCCTCTCCCCCCCCCACCGGGTTTTTTGTTGACGTGTTAAACGTTCTTTTCAGGGGTAGCGAGGCCAGTAGCCAGTGACTTAGTATAGCATTATGGAAATTATTACCTGTTTTTGACTTTGCTATCCCATTTATGTTTTTAATCATGTACTTTTGATTCTGAGCATATCTATAGATTATATTCTGTAAACAACAGTCCAGGTGCCTGCTTCTGTATATAACAGTCCAGGTACCTCCTTCTGTATATAATAGTCCAGGTACCTCCTTCTGTATATAACAGTCCAGGTGCCTGCTTCTGTATATAACAGTCCAGGTGCCTCCTTCTGTATATAACAGTCCAGGTGCCTCCTTCTGTATATAACAGTCCAGGTGCCTCCTTCTGTATATAACAGTCCGGGTGCCTGCTTCTTTATATAACAGTCCAGGTACCTCCTTCTGTATATAACAGTCCAGGTGCCTGCTTCTGTATATAACAGTCCAGGTGCCTGCTTCTGTATATAACAGTCCAGGTGCCTGCTTCTGTATATAACAGTCCAGGTGCCTCCTTCTGTATATAACAGTCCGGGTGCCTGCTTCTGTATATAACAGTCCAGGTACCTCCTTCTGTATATAACAGTCCAGGTGCCTGCTTCTGTATATAACAGTCCAGGTACCTCCTTCTTTATAAAATAGTCCAGGTGCCTCCTTCTGTATATAACAGTCCAGGTGCCTGCTTCTGTATATAACAGTCCAGGTACCTCCTTCTTTATATAATAGTCCAGGTGCCTGCTTCTGTATATAACAGTCCAGGTGCCTCCTTCTGTATATAACAGTCCGGGTGCCTGCTTCTGTATATAACAGTCCAGGTACCTCCTTCTGTATATAACAGTCCAGGTGCCTGCTTCTGTATATAATAGTCCAGGTGCCTGCTTCTGTATGTAACAGTCCAGGTGCCTCCTTCTGTATATAACAGTCCAGGTGCCTCCTTCTGTATATAACAGTCCAGGTACCTCCTTCTGTATATAACAGTCCAGGTGCCTGCTTCTGTATATAACAGTCCAGGTGCCTGCTTCTTTATATAACAGTCCAGGTGCCTCCTTCTGTATATAACAGTCCAGGTGCCTCCTTCTGTATATAACAGTCCAGGCGCCTTCTTCTTTATATAACAGTCCAGGCGCCTTCTTCTTTATATAACAGTCCAGGCGCCTTCTTCTTTATATAACAGTCCAGGTGCCTGCTTCTGTATATAACAGTCCAGGTGCATGCTTCTGTATATAACAGTCCGGGTGCCTGCTTCTGTATATAACAGTCCAGGTGCCTACTTCTTTATATAACAGTCCAGGTGCCTACTTCTTTATATAACAGTCCGGGTGCCTCCTTCTGTATATAACAGTCCAGGTGCCTACTTCTTTATATAACAGTCCGGGTGCCTGGCTCTGTATATAACAGTCCAGGTGCCTGCTTCTGTATATAACAGTCCAGGTGCCTGCTTCTGTATATAACAGTCCAGGTGCATGCTTCTGTATATAACAGTCCGGGTGCCTGCTTCTTTATATAACAGTCCAGGTGCATGCTTCTGTCTATAACAGTCCGGGTGCCTGCTTCTGTCTATAAGAGTCCGGGTGCCTCCTTCTGTATATAACAGTCCGCCTGCCTCCTTCTGTATATAACAGTCCAGGTGCCTGCTTCTGTCTATAACAGTCCGGGTGCCTGCTTCTGTCTATAAGAGTCCGGGTGCCTCATTCTGTATATAACAGTCCAGGTGCCTCCTTCTGTATATAACAGTCCGGGTGCCTACTTCTGTATATAACAGTCCGGGTGCCTCCTTCTTTATATAATAGTCCAGGTGCCTGCTTCTGTATATAACAGTCCAGGTACCTCCTTCTTTATATAATAGTCCAGGTGCCTGCTTCTGTATATAACAGTCCAGGTGCCTCCTTCTGTATATAACAGTCTGGGTGCCTGCTTCTGTATATAATAGTCCAGGTGCCTGCTTCTGTATGTAACAGTCCAGGTGCCTCCTTCTGTATATAACAGTCCAGGTGCCTCCTTCTGTATATAACAGTCCAGGTACCTCCTTCTGTATATAGCAGTCCAGGTACCTCCTTCTGTATATAACAGTCCAGGTGCCTGCTTCTGTATATAACAGTCCAGGTGCCTGCTTCTGTATATAACAGTCCAGGTACCTCCTTCTGTATATAACAGTCCAGGTGCCTGCTTCTGTATATAACAGTCCAGGTGCCTGCTTCTTTATATAACAGTCCAGGTGCCTCCTTCTGTATATAACAGTCCAGGTGCCTCCTTCTGTATATAACACTCCAGGTGCCTCCTTCTGTATATAACAGTCCAGGCGCCTTCTTCTTTATATAACAGTCCAGGCGCCTTCTTCTTTATATAACAGTCCAGGCGCCTGCTTCTGTATATAACAGTCCAGGTGCATGCTTCTGTATATAACAGTCCTGGTGCCTGCTTCTGTATATAACAGTCCTGGTGCCTGCTTCTGTATATAACAGTCCAGGTGCCTACTTCTTTATATAACAGTCCAGGTGCCTACTTCTTTATATAACAGTCCAGGTGCCTACTTCTTTATATAACAGTCCGGGTGCCTCCTTCTGTATATAACAGTCCAGGTGCCTACTTCTTTATATAACAGTCCGGGTGCCTGGCTCTGTATATAACAGTCCAGGTGCCTGCTTCTGTATATAACAGTCCAGGTGCCTGCTTCTGTATATAACAGTCCAGGTGCCTGCTTCTGTATATAACAGTCCAGGTGCCTGCTTCTGTATATAACAGTCCAGGTGCATGCTTCTGTATATAACAGTCCGGGTGCCTGCTTCTTTATATAACAGTCCAGGTGCATGCTTCTGTCTATAACAGTCCGGGTGCCTGCTTCTGTCTATAAGAGTCCGGGTGCCTCCTTCTGTATATAACAGTCCGCCTGCCTCCTTCTGTATATAACAGTCCAGGTGCCTGCTTCTGTCTATAACAGTCCGGGTGCCTGCTTCTGTCTATAAGAGTCCGGGTGCCTCATTCTGTATATAACAGTCCAGGTGCCTCCTTCTGTATATAACAGTCCGGGTGCCTACTTCTGTATATAACAGTCCGGGTGCCTCCTTCTTTATATAATAGTCCAGGTGCCTGCTTCTGTATATAACAGTCCAGGTACCTCCTTCTTTATATAATAGTCCAGGTGCCTGCTTCTGTATATAACAGTCCAGGTGCCTCCTTCTGTATATAACAGTCCGGGTGCCTGCTTCTGTATATAACAGTCCAGGTACCTCCTTCTGTATATAACAGTCCAGGTGCCTGCTTCTGTATATAATAGTCCAGGTGCCTGCTTCTGTATGTAACAGTCCAGGTGCCTGCTTCTGTATGTAACCAGTCCCTTAAGCGGTGCCTCCTTCTGTATATAACAGTCCAGGTGCCTCCTTCTGTGTATAACAGTCCAGGTACCTCCTTCTGTATATAGCAGTCCAGGTACCTCCTTCTGTATATAACAGTCCAGGTGCCTGCTTCTGTATATAACAGTCCAGGTGCCTGCTTCTGTATATAACAGTCCAGGTACCTCCTTCTGTATATAACAGTCCAGGTGCCTGCTTCTGTATATAACAGTCCAGGTGCCTGCTTCTGTATATAACAGTCCAGGTGCCTGCTTCTGTATGTAACAGTCCAGGTGCCTCCTTCTGTATATAACAGTCCAGGTGCCTGCTTCTGTATATAACAGTCCAGGTGCCTGCTTCTGTATATAACAGTCCAGGTACCTCCTTCTGTATATAACAGTCCAGGTGCCTGCTTCTGTATATAACAGTCCAGGTGCCTGCTTCTGTATATAACAGTCCAGGTGCCTGCTTCTGTATGTAACAGTCCAGGTGCCTCCTTCTGTATATAACAGTCCAGGTGCCTCCTTCTGTATATAACAGTCCAGGTACCTCCTTCTGTATATAGCAGTCCAGGTACCTCCTTCTGTATATAACAGTCCAGGTGCCTGCTTCTGTATATAACAGTCCAGGTGCCTGCTTCTGTATATAACAGTCCAGGTACCTCCTTCTGTATATAACAGTCCAGGTGCCTGCTTCTGTATATAACAGTCCAGGTGCCTGCTTCTTTATATAACAGTCCAGGTGCCTCCTTCTGTATATAACAGTCCAGGTGCCTCCTTCTGTATATAACAGTCCAGGCGCCTTCTTCTTTATATAACAGTCCAGGCGCCTTCTTCTTTATATAACAGTCCAGGCGCCTGCTTCTGTATATAACAGTCCAGGTGCATGCTTCTGTATATAACAGTCCTGGTGCCTGCTTCTGTATATAACAGTCCTGGTGCCTGCTTCTGTATATAACAGTCCAGGTGCCTACTTCTTTATATAACAGTCCAGGTGCCTACTTCTTTATATAACAGTCCGGGTGCCTCCTTCTGTATATAACAGTCCAGGTGCCTACTTCTTTATATAACAGTCCGGGTGCCTGGCTCTGTATATAACAGTCCAGGTGCCTGCTTCTGTATATAACAGTCCAGGTGCCTGCTTCTGTATATAACAGTCCAGGTGCCTGCTTCTGTATATAACAGTCCAGGTGCATGCTTCTGTATATAACAGTCCGGGTGCCTGCTTCTTTATATAACAGTCCAGGTGCATGCTTCTGTCTATAACAGTCCGGGTGCCTGCTTCTGTCTATAAGAGTCCGGGTGCCTCCTTCTGTATATAACAGTCCGCCTGCCTCCTTCTGTATATAACAGTCCAGGTGCCTGCTTCTGTCTATAACAGTCCGGGTGCCTGCTTCTGTCTATAAGAGTCCGGGTGCCTCATTCTGTATATAACAGTCCAGGTGCCTCCTTCTGTATATAACAGTCCGGGTGCCTACTTCTGTATATAACAGTCCGGGTGCCTACTTTTGTCTATAACAGTCCAGGTGCCTGCTTCTGTCTATAACAGTCCAGGTGCCTACTTCTGTATATAACAGTCCATGTGCCTGCTTCTGTATATAACAGTCCAGATGCCTGCTTCTGTCTATAACAGTCCAGGTGCCTCCTTCTGTATATAACAGTCCGGGTGCCTCCTTCTGTATATAACAGTCCGGGTGCCTCCTTCTGTATATAACAGTCCGGGTGCCTACTTATGTATATAACAGTCCGGGTGCCTGCTTCTTTATATAACAGTCCGGTTGCCTGCTTCTTTATATAACAGTCCGGGTGCCTGGCTCTGTATATAACAGTCCAGGTGCCTGCTTCTGTCTATAACAGTCCGGGTGCCTCCTTCTGTATATAACAGTCCGGGTGCCTAGTTCTGTATATAACAGTCCAGGTGCATGCTTCTGTATATAACAGTCCGGGTGCCTGCTTCTTTATATAACAGTCCAGGTGCATGCTTCTGTCTATAACAGTCCGGGTGCCTGCTTCTGTCTATAAGAGTCCGGGTGCCTCCTTCTGTATATAACAGTCCAGGTGCCTGCTTCTGTCTATAACAGTCGGGGTGCCTGCTTCTGTCTATAAGAGTCCGGGTTCCTCATTCTGTATATAACAGTCCAGGTGCCTCCTTCTGTATATCACAGTCCGGGTGCCTGCTTTTGTCTATAACAGTCCAGGTGCCTGCTTCTGTCTATAACAGTCCAGGTGCCTACTTCTGTATATAACAGTCCATGTGCCTGCTTCTGTATATAACAGTCCAGGTGCCTGCTTCTGTCTATAACAGTCCAGGTGCCTCCTTCTGTATATAACAGTCCGGGTGCCTCCTTCTGTATATAACTGTCCGGGTGCCTCCTTCTGTATATAACTGTCCGGGTGCCTCCTTCTGTATATAACAGTCCGGGTGCCTACTTATGTATATAACAGTCCAGGCGCCTTCTTCTTTATATAACAGTCCGGTTGCCTGCTTCTTTATATAACAGTCCGGGTGCCTGGCTCTGTATATAACAGTCCAGGTGCCTCCTTCTGTATATAACAGTCCGGGTGCCTAGTTCTGTATATAACAGTCCGGGTGCCTGCTTCTGTATATAACAGTCCGGGTGCCTGCTTCTTTATATAACAGTCCGGGTGCCTCCTTCTGTATATAACAGTCCAGGTACCTGCTTCTGTCTATAACAGTCCAGGTTCCTGCTTCTGTCTATAACAGTCCGGGTGCCTCATTCTGTATATAACAGTCCGGGTGCCTACTTCTGTATATAACAGTCCAGGTGCCTACTTCTGTATATAACAGTCCAGGTGCCTACTTCTGTATATAACAGTCCGGGTGCCTGCTTCTTTATATAACAGTCCAGGTCCCTGCATCTTTATATAACAGTCCGGGTCCCTGCATCTTTATATAACAGTCTAGGTGCCTGCTTCTGTATATAACAGTCCAGGTGCCTGCTTCTTTATATAACAGTCCGCCTGCCTCCTTCTGTATATAACAGTCCAGGTACCTGTTTCTGTCTATAACAGTCCAGGTACCTGCTTCTGTCTATAACAGTCCAGGTGCCTCCTTCTGTATATAACAGTCCAGGTGCCTCCTTCTGTATATAACAGTCCGGGTGCCTACTTCTGTATATAACAGTCCAGGTGCCTGCTTCTGTATATAACAGTCCGGGTGCCTGCTTCTGTATATAACAGTCCAGGTCCCTGCATCTTTATATAACAGTCCGGGTCCCTGCATCTTTATATAACAGTCTAGGTGCCTGCTTCTGTATATAACAGTCCGGGTGCCTGGCTCTGTATATAACAGTCCGGGTGCCTCCTTCTGTATATAACAGTCCAGGTGCCTGGCTCTGTATATAACAGGTGTATCCTACAAGTGCTTCCAAGAATGAATGGGTAAATGACATGTTTTGCATGGTGTGCATCTGATCAGCATGATCTGGTCCCTTTCTATGGAAAGTGAAGCATGGCCGTGCCTTCCATAGAATAGAAATCCTTTGTTTGTATGTAAACCTGGTTACTGTATCCACGAGGACATATTTGCATTAGCAGGAGTGCTGGTAAGCGGTGGGCACAGCAGTATACAGGAGACCTGCCTGTGTGTGCGCTGTGCTGCTCCCCTGAGGGGCTCCTAGTCCCCAGCCTCGCTGTGCTGGTGACTGACATTTTATGTGACATCATAAGGTGTCCCTGCTGCACTGCACGTCTCCTCTGCCCATCTCACCGGTATGGTCGCCACAGGCAGAGATCTGCAGCAAGGTCTGCTGCTCATCTAACAGATGCTGGTAATTTATTAATGTGATTTGCTGGTAATTCAATAGGAAGTGCAATAAATAGAATGGGCTCGTACGTGTGCCACTGTTTATGTGGAGGGAAGGTGTGTGGATGAAAACTGGAGATCCAGGTATCAATACAATAGAAAGGAACAGGGCAGCTGCATTGTATTGTGACTGCTCCATGCTGCGCCCACGCCTTTAACCCTTATGGCAGTGTGTAATGGTATGGGAGCTTTTTTGTCAATGGCAGGGGGTGTGCTCTGTAGTCAGGACATGCTGATGTCACAGACATGAATGAATGGCTGGGAGCATTGATCTCCCCCCCCCCCCCCCGCCCGCAGCAGATACATTGATCTTAGAAAAAATGAGGTCAGTCTGACGGAATCAGCATCCCCGGGTGTCATGAATAATCCATATACATGAGGATTTGCAGAGCTGCAGAGGACACGTGTCCCATTTGCGTAGGCTCAGCCTGGTGGTTTCCCTGTTAAAGAGCTTGCAATCCTGTCATAGGGAAGCCTGCTGCGGCTGCTGTTGGGGGATTACAGGATTGCCGTCAGGTCCCCGTACCATTTGCAGCCAGCCTGATGTTCTGCTTCTGTTTGCAGAATTCCTTCCTGAAGCTTCGAGCCCTAGAAACTGATCTGTGCTCTGCTTTTTTGCCGTCTCAGGAGGAGGTTGTAGTACAGTCTCATGGCTGCAGAGGAACGACCAGTTCTCTAATCCAGACTGTGCCAAGCGAGGCTGCGAACCATGCAGGTAAGGACCACTGATTGACTTCCACAGAACGGTACAATTTTGACTCCATAATGTGTCATTTCATCATTATCTACTGTAATGAAATGCCTCGATTTGCAAGCAGGAAACCTGCTCCAATCAGCTCTTTTTGGCTCCATCCTTCCCTTGTCTGGAGACATCTGATGTGTGAAATGGACTGTAATGTCTGTCCTTACATCAGCACTCATTAAAAAGACATAAGAGCTTGTCATTCAGCTCCATTGTAGATATGACTGTTTACTAGGAATAAAGGTTTTCAGATGTTCTGGTAACGCTGCGTTAGACCATCATCTCCTAAAATCATACATGGAAAGACATATTGCTGCCATCTAAATTATTTCGTTCTGGTCATAGCTAAAATCAAGCAATTGCATTTATGCAGTGATACAGAAAACTACAACTCCCAAGATGCACACTTGCTTGGCTGTTCTCAGGACTCCATAGAAATGAATGGAGCATGCTGGGAGTTGTAGTTTCGCCACAGCTGGAGTGCCGGAGGTTAGCCATCACAGGGATAGAGGCTGATGAATGGGAATGGCCACCAGACAGGGATGATATTTATTACGTTATCTATAGCTTGTCTCAGTCGTCATATACTTTAGATTCTTGTTTGGTAGCCACATCTATGTTTCAGGTAGAGATGACCATCAGAGGTGACGGTAATGTGATCCAACCATGACTCAGTAAGAAGAGAGAGAATTTAGCATTTATGGTGATGATCTTGTTTCCGGACTGCTGGAAATCTGTTGCATTGGCCAAAATGTATCAATCGTGCTTAAAATTATACTTGGTCACTAGTTTTTATGGTCATATTAGAGATGAGCGAGCATGCTCGGCCGAGCGTACTCGGGAGCAATTTTCGAGTAGTAGCGTACGCATTTTATAATCTGTACACTAATGCGTACACATCTTATAAATTTGTACGCTAATGCGTACAGATTATAAGATGCGTACGCTACTACTCGAAAATTGCTCCCGAGTACGCTCGGCTGAGCATGCTCGCTCATCTCTAGTCATGATCATAGTCATTAAATGGGGTATTCGCCCCATAGACACTGATGGCAAAATTATACTTGGTCGCTAGCTGTTATGGTCATGAGTATAATGTTTAAAGGGCCCATAGACACTGATGGCGTATTTGATTTTCACAGATAACGCTTTAAAAGGCAGGCAACTCAATAAATTGCCCGTCTCCTCTCCTGACATGTCTGTTTTAGTAATTGCTTGTATTCCCCATGTAATAACTATTCCGGATAATCTATTATTCTGACCATGACTTTACATTCCTCTATTATTCCTATAGAAGTTTATGAATAAATTGCCAGCAGTCAGCAATAAAGATCGAGATGGGTGTATCCCTGCACAGTCTGACACCATCCAATTATGGCTGCCAGTGTCAGAGTGCACAGGGACACCCCCCCCCCCAACTGGTAACCCCTATTTGGACCTTATTGCTGACTGCTGACAATTCAGTCATAAACTGCTAGTGGGAATAATAAAGGACTGGTGCAACATAGATTATATTAATAGGTGCTTCAGGATTTTTTTATTACAATGCAGGTAGTTACACGACAGACATGTCTGGAGAGGTGACAGGTCCTTTTTAAGGGGCAATTAAAATAAACTGATTATAGTAAAATGGTTCCAGTCATAGCACAATGGGGCAGATTTATTAATACTGGCTAAAATAAAGCTTGACAGCTGGATCATGCTGAAAACGTGGCAAAAGTATCACCGAGGTGCATGTTGTCTGATAGATTTGGCACATCTTGGCTCTCTTCTTTACACCACCACTTGAGTTGCATAGTTCATACTAGTGTTTTTGTGCCAAACCCGTTGCACCTCATTAATACATTCTATCACATATTCTGTCTAGCAAGGCTCAAAAAGTGTCTACAACAGATAATAAATGCGGTGCTTGGTATTTATGCCAGTTATCTTTGGCACATTACACGTCTGATTTTTGGTGCACTGGCTTTAGTAAATCTGCCCCAATATATGTGCATGTATTCGTATCGGTGTCATTACAATATCTTGTAAGTATTTTCTGATTTGTCTTTCAAAGGAAATATTTCTGTCTATGCCAACCTCAAAAGGCATCAGTGAGCAGATTTGTACCTATGACACTGGCTGACCTGTTACATGTGCGCTTGGCAGCTGAAGACATCTGTGTTGGTCCCATGTTCATATGTGTCCTCATTGTGAGAAAAATGATGTTTTAATGTATGCAAATGAGCCTCTAGGAGCAATGGGGGCGTTGACGTTACACCTAAAGGCTCCGCTTTCTCAGCAACTGCCGGGCCCTCTCCATTTTGATTCACAGGGCAAGGTGTGATGACATTTTCACTGTCTGGTCCTGTGAATTAACGTGCAGAGGGCGCTGCAGTTGCAGAGAAAGCAGAGCCTCTAGGTGTAAGGGTAACGCCCCCATTGCTCCCAGAAGCTCATTTGCACATAACACATCATTTTTCTCAGTAATGCGGGCACATATGAACATGGGACCAACACAGATGTCTTCAGCTCCCCTTGTGCACATGTAACAGGTCAGCCAGTGTCATAGGTACAAATCTGCTGACAGATGTCCTTTAAGGGATTTTCTGATATACATCTAAAAATATATAAGAAAATGGCAGGGAACCTATAAAATTAATAAAAACAAGTTATATTTGTCATCCCAAAACCCCTGTATTCAAGCTTTTCATCCTCCCACGGGACTACATTGATCTAACTGCAATGGTAATGTGCCTATGTACTGCATGTGACTGCTGCAATACACCACATGTGACCAGGTGCGGTGTACTGCTGCGGCCAGTGATTGGCTGCAGAGGTCGCATGCAGTACCCTGGCACATGATGACTGAAACAGAGGGGCCTCAGGGTGGTGATTGTATCTTTTTTATGAATCTAATGTAATGTCAATGCACCTCAAAATCGTATGGGATGCACAATAAAATAAAGACAAAATAAAAGAAATAAAAATAATTTGAAAAGGCCACACCCACTACACCACAGCTTCCATCCCTGTCCATGGCAACCATAGCCCATACCGTACATTCCCTACATTAAAACGACTGTTATGGAAAGAGGGCATACGTTTAAAAAGTAGTTTAGTTGCACTTGGTGTAAGTAATAAAAATGTGAAACCAGACAATTTTTCCATTTATTTTCATTAAAGAAGAACTCCCGCAAAATGTTTTATTCTCTGACCTGTTAGAAAGGTGCATGATATAATCTGTAGTGATTGTCATTTCTCGCTAGTGTCATTGGGGGACACAGGACCGTGGGTATAGCTGCTGCCCCTAGGAGGCGACACTAAGCTGAAAAAGTGATGGCTCCTCCTGCCGGCTATATCCCCTCCCGCCTAGAGAGAGCATATCAGTTTTTAGCTTAGTGTCGTAGGAGGCAGACCTCCCTGCTCTGCAGGGTTATTAGCTATTTTATTTATTTTTCTTTTTATCCTTTTATTTGGGGAACAGGATCGCTTAGCCTTCCTGTCCCCCGGGGATACCTGGCCAGGGTCGGACACCCTCCCTGCCCAGTTCCCCCATGAAGAAAAGTGGACCAGGGCAGCAATGCTCCCCTGCTTCCCGCCAGCCCCGGGGTCACCTGGAATCTAAAATCCCTCCATCTGTTCCAGTTTCCTGCCACTTCGGTGCCAGCAACTGAGGAGGTGACCCTGCTGGTGTCATTTACGGAGGGTGAAGTGCTGGAAGGGGGGCAAGGTGAAGAGGGGTGAGTATAAGTTACCCCCGCGGCCCCCACTACCATCAGGCACCCCCCTTTCCCCAGACCCTGTGGGAGCTTGGGACCCTCACCTTTTTTTTTCGGGCCCAGACGTCTTCCAGGTCCTGCGTTCCCCGTTATCCCCACGGGGGAAGCTCTCTCTGCAGGCACGCTCGGCGTTTGTGCATGCCGCCGACAGCGCTCCGCTCACCGGAAGTGGTGTTCCGGACCGGAAGTGCTTGCAGGCGGCCGCAGCTTCAAATTTAGGCCCCGGCTTTTGGGCCTGCTAGGCCGCGGCCCTTTTCCCCGCCCTGGGGGGGCGGAGTTTCTGCTTTTTTCTTCCGGGGAGGAGCTCCTTACCATGCCTGCATCGTGAGACAGGCTCTCCTCCCACAGACGCCGCACCGCTACGCTTTGGGGGACACAGGACCTGGTATTACCTTGATGGCCTGGTAGGCAACCTCTATTCCCCCTCCAGCTCCTTCCACCTCCCTCCACCCCCCTCCAGCTCCCTGCCAGCTCCTCTTTAGTCAGTCATGTCTGAACCTACGGCTGACCCCCGTCCACTGTTAGCGCCCATTCACTATGCGTGCGCTAAGTGTGACTTCAAGTTTTCACGCGGCCAGTCGGACTCCCTCTGCACCGCATGCCGTGCACCCAGACCAGCACTTCCGCCTGAGCAGCCGCAGTGCCCCCCTGTCTGCGTGGAACCGGAATGGGCCCGTACCCTATCCCGGGCAGTGGCAGATTTATCCAAGGTGTCCCAAACCACCCTCACCCTCATGGGTCGTTTGGTTGACCACGCTCCGCCTGCACAATCTACACCCTCCGCCACTAGTCAGCCCAGGGGTAGACCCTCTCGCAAGCGGCCCAGAACAGGTCGATCTTCCTCTTCTGAGGCCTCTGTTTCTCCGCCACCCCCTAGGTCTCGTTCAGAGGCTTCTTCCCCCACGGGGGAAGCTCTCTCTGAGGGGGAGCTCCCTGAATCAGGCTCCGATACGGACCCTGACCAATCTTCTAAGATGGCGTCCTTAGTAGACAGTTTAGTTACTGCTGTCTGTGACACATTTCACATTCAGGATGAATCTACTTTGTCTGGTCACTCAAAGGTGTCCTTTCTTCGTTCTAAGCACTCCCAAAAGGTGTTTCCTCTGCATGACGATTTTTCTGCAGTAGTTACCAAATCATGGGATCACCCAGATAGGCGCTTTACCGCTTCAAGACGCCTGGATCTGCTCTATCCTTTCCCAGCCAACCTGGTGGACAGGTGGTCCACGCCCCCCAAGGTAGACCCACCAGTTGCCCGTCTGACCAAGCATACGGCAATTCCTGTTGCGGATGGTTCTTCCCTCCATGACCCAGTGGACCGCCGTCTAGAATCTTTCTCTAAGTCGGCCTTTGCAGCGTGCGGTACCGCGCTTCGCCCTATTTTTGCGTCTGCCTGGGTGGCGAAAGCCGTCTCTGAGTGGGCTTTACGGCTGCACCAGGACATCTCGACTGGTCTGTCTCCGGAGGATCTTCAGGCACTTGCCCTTCAGATCTCTCAGGCTGGTAAATACCTTTGTGAGGCTTCTCTGGATGCAGGAGCTTTAGTCGCCCGTGCCTCAGCCCTTAACGTAGCCTTGCGCCGCGAGGTTTGGCTGAAGGTGTGGTCAGCGGATGCTTCTTCCAAGCGTTCCCTTACAGCTCTTCCATTTTCCGGTTCGCGACTCTTCGGAACTCGGCTGGACGAGATTATTTCTGAGGCCACGGGTGGCAAAAGCACCCACCTTCCGCAACAGAGGCCCGGACGTTCCATTCGTCCTAGATCCTCAAATTCCAGATTTCAGTCCTTTCGGCGTTTCTCAGGCACGCGTTCAGCAGCAAGGGCTCAGGCCGCCACTTCCTCACAGCAACAGAGGAAGAAGCCTACCTTTAAAACCCAACCCGCTTGGCGCCCTCGGGCACAGCCCACCCGATCGTTTAATAATAAACAATCCTCGGCATGAGGGGGCGCCCCCACCCCAGAGGGTGGGGGGTCGTCTCCTCCTTTTTCAGGAGGCTTGGCGGGCCCACATCTCCGATGTTTGGGCGCTCGAGATTATAACCTCGGGTTACAAGATCGAATTTGTCTCCCGTCCACCAGACCGATTTTTCCTGTCCCGACCACCCAGAGATCCTGGCCGGTCGACAGCTTTCTTTTCAGGCACTTCACACCCTTCTTTTAAAGGGGGTAATTTCCCCGGTTCCCCCAGCCGAACATTTCAGGGGTTTTTATTCAAACCTCTTTGTTGTGCCCAAAAAGGAGGGATCCGTGCGACCAATTCTGGATCTCAGGTTGTTGAATCGCTTTGTCAGGACTCAACATTTCAGAATGGAGTCCTTACGCTCAGTGGTGGCCTCCCTGGAACAGGGCGAGTTTCTTTCCTCAGTGGACATTCAGGATGCGTACCTGCATATCCCCATCACCCACACCCATCAGCGTTTCCTCCGTTTTGCAGTGGAAGACTGTCACTATCAATTTGTGGCCCTTCCCTTCGGGTTGGCAACCGTGCCGCGAGTTTTCACGAAGGTGCTAGCCCCTCTTCTGGCACTCCTTCGTTCCAGGGGTATCGTTCTGTTCCCGTATCTGGACGACATTCTTGTGAAAGCACCCACCTTCAGTCAGAACGAAGAGAGCCTCGCCATCACCATAGACGCGCTGACTCATTTCGGCTGGCTAGTAAATTTCAAGAAGTCATCCCTCCATCCCAGCAGACAGATCACCTTCCTGGGGATGGTCCTCGACTCAGCCACATCATCAGTCCGGCTCCCTCTCGACAAAAGACAATCACTCCAAAGATCAGTGCGTCTTCTCCACCGCAGCACACGTCCCACGATTCGTCGTTGCATGCGGGTGCTGGGGACTTTAGTGGCCTCCTTCGAGGCAGTCCCGTTTGCGCAGATCCATACTCGCCCACTTCAATGGGCGATCCTGTCGGCCTGGGACAAGTCACCGGACTCCCTCAACAACTCCATCTCCCTTCCTCCCCAGGTGCGGTCGACCCTTCTGTGGTGGCTAGAGGCTCCAGCCCTGACTTCCGGCAAGTCCTTTCTGCCGATCTCATGGACAATTATCACCACCGATGCCAGTCTCCTCGGTTGGGGGGGGTTTTCCCTCCACGGATGGTCCAGGGGAAATGGTCTCCATCGGAGTCCAAACTACCGATCAATATACTGGAGCTGCGGGCCATCTATCTGTCCCTGCTTCACTGGACCCCCCTATTGGTAGGATTGCCGATCCGGATTCAGTCGGACAACGCCACGGCGGTGGCTTACATCAATCACCAGGGAGGAACTCGCAGCCGGGCAGCGATGGACGAGGCGGCCAAGATTCTTCAGTGGGCAGAGGATCACGTGCCAGTCATTTCCGCAATATACGTTCCCGGGGTGGAGATTTGGGCGGCAGATTACCTCAGTCGGCAGACCGTGGATCCAGGAGAGTGGTCCCTACATCCGGAAGTCTTCAACGCCATTTGCCTTCGTTGGGGTCGGCCGGAGGTGGACTTGATGGCATCCAGGCTCAACCACAAGCTCTCAGTCTTCCTGTCTCGAACAAGAGATCCGCGAGCCTACGCAGTAGATGCACTGGTAGCCCCATGGGAGGGGTTCTCCCTCCTGTATGTCTTTCCCCCCATTCCTCTCCTACCCCGGATTCTTCGCAGAATCAGGAAGGAAGGCATACCAACCATTCTCATCGCTCCAGATTGGCCCCGGCGCACGTGGTACACAGAGCTCATTCTCCTTCTCGGAGATGCTCCATGGCCTCTCCCACTCAGGGACGACCTCCTATCTCAAGGACCCGTCTTCCACCAGCGTTTAGGCTGGCTTCGTTTGACGGCGTGGCTATTGAGACCTCCATTCTGAAACGTAGGGGATTCTCTGACACAGTCATTCGGACCATGATCAGGGCAAGGAAGCCTACATCGTCTACAGTTTACTACAGGACTTGGAAGTCTTTTCTCCGGTTCTGCGGGGAGCGTGACCTACCTCCACTTTCCTTTTCTCTGTCTACGGTCCTTTCCTTCCTGCAATCAGGTCTGGAGTTAGGGCTGGGTCTTAATTCTCTTAAGGGACAGGTGTCTGCGCTGTCAATTTTTTTCCAGAGACAGCTGTCACAAAAATCCCCGATCAGGACCTTCCTTCAGGGGGTAGCTCACATTGTTCCTCCCTATCGTCCCCCTCTTCCATCCTGGGACTTGAACCTGGTACTTGGTTCCCTCCAGGAACCTCCCTTCGAACCGCTCGACAGTGTCTCTCTTCGTCTCCTCTCGTGGAAGGTAGCCTTCCTGGTGGCTGTCACCTCCATCAGGCGAGTTTCGGAGCTGGCGGCACTTTCCTGCAGAGAACCCTTTCTCACCTTGCACCAGGATAAAGCGGTTCTTCGTCCGGTACCTTCCTTTCTACCTAAGGTAGTCTCGGCCTTCCATATGAATGAGGACATCGTCCTTCCATCCTTCTGTCCCTCGCCATCCCATCCTACAGAACGTGCTCTCCACAGCCTGGATGTGGTCAGGGCATTGAGGATCTACTTAGCCGTTTCAGAGTCTTTTCGACGCACAGACTCCCTGTTCGTCCTGCCTGAGGGTCCCCGCAAGGGGTCGGCGGCTTCCAAGGTGACGATTGCCAGGTGGATACGTCTAGCCATTGCCGAGGCGTATCGCTCCCGGGGCAGGACGCCCCCTGCTCGTATCACGGCCCACTCTACCAGGGCGGTGGACGCTTCTTGGGCTCATTTCCACCAGGCCTCTGCAGTACAACTCTGTAAGGCAGCAACCTGGTCTTCCTTACACACGTTCACCAGGTTTTACCAGGTGAACACTTTTGCATCGGCTGATGCTGCTCTGGGACGCAAGGTTTTGCGAGCGGCAGTTCCCTAGGCCTTCGCATCTGCGTTCTATTTTGGTTCTCCCCTCCCCGTGGACTGCTTTAGGGCGTCCCACGGTCCTGTGTCCCCCAATGACACTAGCGAGAAAACGAGATTTTTGTGGACTCACCTGTAAAATCTCTTTCTCGCTGTGTTCATTGGGGGACACAGCGCCCACACATTGTTTTTCATTTTACCGCAAGGAATCTTTTTCTTTCCTTAAGCGGGTGGGGTCATTGGTCCTAGGTTCGGACCTAGTTGACGTTTCTTTCTGTTTTCATTTCTTGTTTTGCTCCTACTGCTTGGGCACGAACTGATATGCTCTCTCCAGGCGGGAGGGGATATAGCCGGCAGGAGGAGCCATCACTTTTTCAGCTTAGTGTCGCCTCCTAGGGGCAGCAGCTATACCCACGGTCCTGTGTCCCCCAATGAACACAGTGAGAAAGAGATTTTACAGGTGAGTCCACAAAAATCTCGTTTTTCTTATCAGTGACTGTTTCTGTGAGTAAAAACCTCTCTTCTTATTGTAGCTGGGTCATGTGACCAACTCCCTGACCTCCAACTGACCCAGGACAGAAAGCCAGTAACTGCTCTATTCATTCCTACGGGAGCCTCACTTTCAGTCTCATAGGAATACATAGAGAATTAGACTTCCTGTCCACACATAAGTCTATGTGTGAGTTGGTGGGTCTAATTGCTGGTCACATGACACAGATAAGAAACTTCAGGATGATAGAAGTCAAAAATTCAGACACTGGTACGAAAATTAGATTCACCACAGATTATATCATGTACATTTCTAGCAGGACATGGAATAAAATTTTTGTCGGGAGTTCTTCTTCAAGATCTAAAATTTACTAAAATATAAATGATAAATGACATGAAAATAAAGTTCCATGAATCACTAAAAAAGTGTACATATAGGATGGGAAAGAAAAGTTATGGCTTCCAAAGATGCATGTACTAAAAAAACCCGAAAATGTCTCTGGTCAGGAAGGTGGAGATGGGCGCACAGGGTGAGGGGGTGTGCGGGGAGTTGTTTGAGGAGAAAGGGGGGCGACCAGATGTGCTCCTGTGTCTTCCTGTTCAGCTGCATGTACATTATACACAGGGGTGCACCACCAATGAGGCCAGGTTTGGCGATCACCTCAGGCAACACCAGGTAGGGGCAAGTGGGGGGCAGCGGAAGGGCCAAGGGCAATGAGCGCTTTCATTGTGGCAAAGGGATTAGGTTAAGAAATTGGCATGGGGGGGGCGTTTCAGTATTCACCTCAGGCAGCAGGAAGGCTAGGTGCACCTAGACTGTACCCATATACATTACGGAGCTTTGATGTAGACTATAGAAACTACAGTAATCAGAGGAAGCTACCAGTTAGTTTTTCGATGCATATAAATAGGAACCCAAAAATTACCAAATTTCTAGGCACAGTGGCTGCTTGCCTCCTGAGATGGGACCAGCCCCGTGTAAAAGTATGGCATTACTGCCACCGTTGTATGTTTTTTTTTTTTCTTAGCGCACTGTGACTGCAAATTTTCCATTTGTATATTATCCATTGTATAGTTATAAGGTTTGTCTTTTGTTATACTGTAATAGTTTTTTTTTGTCAGAGGTCTTTGTTAAATAAAAGTAGTTCAGATGCACAGCAGGAAATGACTTTTTCAATGCTTTCTGCTTAATATGCTTACACTTACATTCCTTCCCATGCATTAATAATCACGTACATTTTCACACACAGGCTTTCTGTGTAGAACATTAAATAAATATAATAGAAGGAAAAATAAATTCTAAGGTTGCCGGTGGTGGGTCCCGATATGAATAAATACGACACATTCTCCGTATAACAATATATAACTAAGATAAAGCGTAAAATATGAGCAAGAGGCGAGATAAGCACCTGGGGCTGCTGAGAGTCCAAACCTCCCACCATTGCCCTAATAGTCTGTGTCTTACTTATGGAGCAGCATACTGTACAGTGGCTTCCACTGCCGACAAGTAAATTACGGTATCTGGCTGTTTGCATGGGAAACAATTCCATTAAAGAGGTTGACCAGTTTAGAAAACCCATTTTTTACACCATTTTGAGGGAATTCTGCATTCAGGATCCTCATCTATTGGACAGAGTGGAGACCACTTATACAGATAATCTCTCTCTGGAGGACCTGGCCTCCATTACACAGACATTGATTTCAGTGAGCACTATGTAATGATTAGTGTTCCCTGTGGGGGCACTGCAGGGAACACTTACTGTCAGGTGTTTCTACAGGTAACAGCTGATTGTGCAGGGAGCCCAGGAAGGGAGAGGAGTGGTGGTAATGGTTACTCACAGTGGCGCTCCCCGGGCCATGCAGTGATAGGAAGGGAGCACCTTTTCTTCCCTTCTGGGCACATCCTGGTTTTGGGATCTCCTGCCTGATTTTGGTTGGGGTGCCCTTATTGCTGCTGGGTGTTAGGGGTGCAAGGCAGGGTCTCAGTATAGCTTTCAGAAGGCAGTGCAATACTGTGGGGATGCATGTGTTGATGCATGCAATAATGAGGCCATGGTTTATGCAACAAGTCAATTTCATTAGTTGGTTTCAATAGATGATTAACAGACAGGCATTGTACACATTAAATGCAGTCTTTATGGTTGGCATATACAGGAAGGCATTATGCCCAGTGAAAAGTCCTCTTTGTCTTTTGTTTATAATATGTACAATCTTCCCAAATCCACCAAGGGGTGCAACGTCTCTTACTCATTATGTTGGTATCTCATTCATAGCTGAAGGCAGCTGTCCAGTCTGTTCTTTTGATTTGATGGGGGACCTGAAGTTATTGCTCCTATCTACATGCAGGGAAGTCTGTAGCCTCAATGTAATTACGTTAACTCCTCTGCCAGGTCTTTAGCACTTTCCCTAATATGGTCTCTGAGTGTGAATCTGTTGGCTCTTTTCCTAAAGGACTGGTACATATGCTGTCACTTTGCTGCTGAAGTATTTCCTGTTTAGCTCTGCTTCGTTGCTGTTTGCACATCGACAGCTGACACTAAACTGAAATACTTAGAGAGGAAGGGGTGGTGCCAGCCTTGCCTAAAAACAGTAACCAGGAAACTCCCATTCTCTCCATAGACAGCCTTTACATTATCACTTACAGTGGGACACAATATGATCAGCATACTGTCAAGGAACCCTTCTACCAAGTAAGGACTGTCTGAAGCGGAGTCCCATTACAGGACTGTCAGTAGTACAATTCTCTATATATAGGTCAACTAAATGGTTTCCTCAGTATCCTGAATTCATGTTCAGATTTGATATATATGTCTTTTAACCCAAAAAAAACTATAAACGTTTCCCCTTCTTTCATTTTAGAGCCAGCATCTGTTCATAGAGAGTCACAGAGTGATTCCGACCATGTGGCGGAAGATAATCGAAGCTTTGGGACCAGCCGTCTTCTGTTCCACATCACTGATGGAGACAATCCATTGTTGTCCCCTCGCTGTTCTATCTTCAGTCAGAGTCAAAGGTTTAACTTGGATCCCGAGTCTGCGCCGTCCCCACCAAGTGCTCAGCAGTTCATGATGTAAGTAGTTGTTTTATGCTTTGTGCTTTATATGTCACCTACTGACACATTTAACTCCTAGAGTGCAATAGCAGAATGTAGCAAATCATTTACCTTCTTCTGTAACTCCCTCATGTTGGAAATGCTGAATGGATTTTTCCTGCCTAGCATATAATAAATTGTCTCAGGTATTTTCCCAGTTGTCGCTCTCTGTCTTACGTCAACATACTGATCTGCACCATTCTTTAAAAACAATATCCCCGTGCAGCATCCTGGATTGTTTTCATGACTCAATACACTGACGAAAGTCTGTAAATTGGCATAAGAATACATAATTGCCAGCAGACCCAGTTTTGGCCCTGCAAACTGGACCACTAAAAGGAAGGTAGTTTATGCAAACCTTGCCGAAAAGTGGCCTTTTGGGGGCTTTCCCTGGGGCAGAGCTTAAAGGGATTGTCTTATCTTGCTCTTTCACTTGCGCTTTAGCACAGCAGCTTCCTACTTCCTGCTTCTCCTGGGTGCAAGAACTTCCTGTGTGATTGGGATATGCTTGCCCATACAAGCGCACCGCCGATGCCAATGCACAGGTCACCTCTTCTCTCACAAAGGTCTTCCCAGTGCACCACCAAAAAAGGTGTAATACCTTATATCTGCCACTTGCCTTGCTTCCGATGCTCAGGAGCTGCTAGCAATCTGTGGTCACCTTCAGCAGCTCCAGGGCTACTGCCCATGCCCTGGAGCTTTTACATAGTGAATGGGAATGCAAAGAGATGGCCAGGCCGGGAACTTCTGCGCATGTGTGCACTCCTGGAATGAAGGCATCAAGAGAGCGCACTAGACGTAACACTATTATAAAAAGCATCATTATCAGACATTGAGGGACTTTTAAAATAGTGTTACATTTGGTAAGTCCATTATTTGGACATTATGCATCATATGAGATCACATTGTTTAGATGAGATATCCGCTTTATATGGCCTGAATTTAAACGTTGGGAAGATTGAAAATATAAGCATTATATGTACAAAAGAAGGTTCTGATTGCAGCCACGGTTACAGAAACCTAACAACCTTGTCTAGCTAAAATTAAAATACATTTTCAAATACCAAATACCCCATGTTTATGGGACCCTACGCTCTACGAGAGTCGTCGCTATAATGAGTACCTCTTACACTGACTAGAGGACCCAGTACATCCATATGTTACACGCATTCATTTTAGTCATTCCCGGTGGCATTGCAGGCAGTTGAAAACTTGATGCTGGGTCTCCTTACACATCATAGATGATCGCTGGTGTCCACTTGGTCAGGATATTATTAGAGGACCATTTTAACACAAAGTGATTGTCCAAAGTAACCCTTCTTTACTAATAATAGTTTTGGTTTTATTACTATGATACATCAATGTGAGAGGCAGAGGATATGATTTCTGTATCTACATAGATATTGATTTCTATGTAACACTCATTTTTTAGTTATTGTTCTTTGAGGATTAGTGTATCTTATGATTTATAGTGTCACAGAAAGGCTACTCTTATGTCACTATTTTAGCACATACTGGGGTATGCTTGTCTCAGCTGCACATATATGACAGTACCCTGAAGTACTAGGCAGTAAAGTTACTGTAATCCATTACAGCGCTATCAGACTGACCCTGTGCTACTCATATAGTACCAAACGTTTCTAGAAGTTCTCTAGAGAGAGATTTGCAAACCAAAGAAATTCTTCTGGACTTTATTTCAGTCACTACCACACTGTATGCCCGGCGCATTTGACCAAACGAGTGTCCTGTTAAAAATTTTATTTTTTTTTAACTTTTTTTTTAACTTGGAATTGGGAACATATGGACTACAGTGGCAGGTGTCATCAGTGTGCATCAGAAAATGCTCCCGAACACTGTGTATCTCCCAATCCAAAATGGCTGCCTACAAACTGTACAGGATTACATTCAAAGTAGAAAGAGAGGGTCCTATTGGACGGGAAGATATTTATTCATTACCAAGCAGCGATTGAAAATTAATGGCTATGTACACCTTTGGGCAATTTTTTTAATTATTGCATTATTTTTTTTTACCTAAAAATCACTTTTTCAATTGGTCTTTATTAACAATATGGAATCCTTTTTTAAGTACAGAGCTGAGAAGCTGTACCAGGTGCCTGTGGATTTTTTCCCAATTCCGTCATCTGAGGAGCAGACAGACAGCTTATCTCTTCTCTCTCACATTATGTTTAAACAATTTTTATTAAACATTTTTACAGAAAAGTTAGTGCGAGAATCACAATGATAAACTCCACAAGGAGTAAGGTGTTACAACCATAAGTACATTAAGTAGTATTTGTGTAACAACATAGAACATTCAGAATCAAACAATATACAATTACTATAAGGTCAATAGTTAACTTTTTCACATAAGAAGAGAAAGATATAGGCAGACTAGGGTGCACAAATAAATTGTAAGCCCTATAAGTGGGGAATAATAGTATCTCTCGCCTAAAGGACGAGAGTCCCAAAAAGGAACGGACTTTCAGAGGAGGAGCTACCCCCCTGGACAAGAGGAGACCTATCAGTAGAAATGACAAATGAAGAAAAAAGAAAACATCACATCAAACTATCTGAACATGCGCTCTATAAGAAATGTGAGAATTAGTGCAATAAACTGAAATAGATAAAGTACTGAATATATACTATATATGTTCATAATGAAGTACAGATAACTGCAGTATATCTATCAAACACCTTGAAAGCTACATATTATATCTAACTGCAAGTATGAAAAAGGCCCTGCTATAGGCCACTAAGTCTAAAACCAGTAATACCACTGAGGATCGGTCCCTAGGAACCTATGCATTACAGGATAGGCATTATGAACAACTGCATAACTATATATAGTCCACAACGGACCCAAACTGGCTCCATAGAGCAAAATCACTGTGTTTACTGGTATGAGGGGGTACCAGTTTAGGAATCAGAGGTTGTCATCCATCTGTAGAGTCCTGGTTTCTATTTGGACGTTCTGGAACAGAAGAAATAAGTTATTTTGTTTTATTTTCTGTCCGATCTGAGGTCTGATGAAGATTGTGGGTCTGGGTTGGGGGTCTGATCTGAGGTCTGATGAGGATTAGGGGTCTTATCTGAGGTCTGATGAGAATTTGAGGTCAGATGACGATTGGGGAACTGATTTGAGACCTGATGAAGACTTGTGGTCTGATCTGAGGTCTGATTAAAAAAATTTTTTTTCTTATTTTCCTCCTTGGTGAGTCTTATGGTCAGGTGCGTCTTATAGAGCGAAAATACAGTAATTTGTGCTCAAAAGAGTTCAGTTACTAAACTCTACAGCATCTACAGTACAAAAACTGGCAGACGCGGGGATTTGGGGGTGATTAATGATAATCTTACAGTCAGGCAGATTTATCTGATCCACAGAAAACCAGCAATTTACCGTTCATTGGTTAATCCGAACGATAATTGCACTGTCTAGTAGGCCGATGACTCTTTTAGTTGATTCTATTGTCATCTTTATAGGCCAAGAAGTTCATCAAGAGGAAATTGTGAAGATCCAAAAGAACCTATGACTGTTATACAACTCACCAAACAAATCCAGAACCTGAAGAGGAAGATCAGAAAATATGAAGATAAATTTGAGCAGGAGAAAAACTATCGTGTGAGTATAAGCATCAGTTAACTAACGTCAACAGTATCATAAGGTCTCCAAAAGAGTGGCCTCTGTCAGAGGGATAGGAATGCCTTTTTGTTATTCCAGAAATGGCATAATGTCCTGTGCTGCTATGTGACAAGCTCTTATTATAGTGTTTCCCATTTACAATGAAGGTCAGAATCTGTCTATTTTACATCCACATGGTCACGTCCCAAGGCACAATGCTGTGGATCTTTCCAAGCACACTTATTTATGCGTAGATGTGGTTACAAGATATAGCGGTCAAATAAAACCTCACTGTAATGGTTTCTGGAAACCACCATTTAATCAGGGTAAAAGCCCTGAGCGTTATTCACTTTGAGTGCCCAGTTTTCCTGAAGTACTTATTCTCTTGTTGTGGAACGGATAAACAGCAACAAGGACTAGTGTACTGGGAACAGATGTGTGGAGTTTAGTATAGAGTCATGTGGCCCCGGTCAGAGCAAGCCAAGGGGTAGTGAGCATCAAGGTTTGCACCATTGAGGCAGTACAAGACAAAAATATCAGAGAATGGTTTTAGTAACTTAATTTTAATGGTACTAACCACATATTTAATAGAAATTTCTTTATTGGCTGAGTGCAAGATGCGTTGTGCATGCTCCAAGAAGTAATTTTGAATTGACTACTAACGATTTGTGCACAGATTCAGTCAGTTGTTGTTTTCTACCTATTTTTTAGCCTTCTCATAGCGATAAAACCTCGAATCCTGAAGTCCTGAAATGGATGAATGATTTGTCCAAGGCTCGTAAACAGCTCAAAGGTAATTTTTCTTTTTCACATGACATGTACTAGTATCCAAAATTGAATTCTGGACTCATAATTCTAGATATCTGATAAACAAACCCTGAATGATCTAAAATAGCAGAACATTGTATCCCCAGCTGTTCTGGTCATACTGTCAGCTTACAGGATTTTGATCGATTCGTTTTTTATGAGAGAATGAAAGAATAGTTGAGATCTTTAAACCAATCTCTGCTGCAGAAGCCAGGCAAAGAGGTGGGAGAGGGCGTAGCCTGATGACCTTACCTGTTCTGGAGCAGAGAAGCAGAAGGAGGCTTGGCTTGAGAGCCAGTTAGTAAGGCCTGTTCTCTTCTTAAGTCCTATTATAGGACTGCTATATGCTGGTTATTGATTCTTTTCTATTTTTTTGTTTTCGACCAAGGTCTACCTGATTTCTCCTTTCCTTTTTCTTGCTTGTTACTGTGTTTGACCTTGGACTGTTTAGTGACCATTCCCCTACCTGGTCTCTGTACCTTTGTTTCTCTTGGTTCTGACTCGGCTTGTTTCTGTTATTGTGATTGGATACTGTTTTAGCTAGTACTACTCGACCAGTCTGCTTTACCTGCTAGCAGCTCCCTGGTAAATGCAAGAATCCCACAACATCTGCGGGGACCACTCAGAGTTAAGTAGTTAGGTTCCTGAGTGGCATTGCCCTTAACAGAGCAGCTATTCTGCTATAGGCCGGGCCCCGGTAGTTAGGGTTGTTGCAGGGCAAGTTTGCCAGGTTTTGCTGAATTGAGTAGCTATTGCCAAGTCAGTCTGGCAGTGGATGCTGGACAGGATCCAGTTCCATTACTATCTTTTAGAGATTTCAAATGTGTTGTAAAACTCCCCTTGGAATCATTCTTTACTTATAACCTACATGAGCTAAATATTGACCTGATTGTCAGATATTGAATTGCGTGTTTCCAGCCTAAATTTAATGTATCCTCAAAAAGAATGTAAAAACAGTTTTGGCTGATTTCTAAATATACCTTTCAGAGACACCACTAAATCATAAAATTCACTCTGCCTGCAACAACTACTGGAGGGGGCTTAGGATCTTACTGCACATGTTTATGCACTGAATGCAATAATAAAACAGTATGCCGTAAGCTTCTAAGCTCCCCCTAGTGGTGGCAACAGGCAGACAAAACTGAATCTTATAACTATCTATGCACAAAATTTGTTCTAGCCCCTATAAATATATGTTAAAAATTGTATCAGCACAGAATGCTAGACCCAACGTAGAATGGTGTTGCATCTGATATGTACACAACCATCAATATACCTACATAATCACACAAAGCTTTGAGCCATCTCTAGCTACTCCAGAGCTGCAATCTGTTTTCTATTAAAGGTAGTTGATTGACCAGTACATTTCTTTTTACATCTTTTTGTGTACAGAGCAGTAAAGGAGCTGTAAGAATTATTATGATGATTATTTATTTTAAAGCGCCATTAATTCTGGGATGCTGTAAATACAGCAAGGGTTTAAAGGAAATGTGTCATCAGAAAATGACCTATTCTTTAAAGGGATTCTGTCAGCAGCATTTCACATATTGAGTTATTTATACCATCGGATTCGGCCAGTTATAAGCAGTTCTAAATTGTAATTGTTATAGGTCACAGAGGCAGTTTTTGTGTTAAAAAAACGATTTTTAGTAGCTGTCACTCACTATTATAAGGAGCCCAAGGGGAGTTGCCAACCGTTGCAGGAGCCCGGGCTCGGCGATTCCTTGGAGCCCAGGCACGCCCACCTACTTAATATTCACTTCACTGACTTGATGTACTGCGCATGCGCGGGATTTCGTCCGTGCCGAAGCTTCACTGAGCGAGTCAGTGAAGTGAATATTAAGTAGGTGGGCGTGCCTGGGCTCCAAGGAATCGCCGAGCCCGGGCTCCTGCAACGGTTGGCAACTCCCCTTGGGCTCCTTATAATAGTGAGTGACAGCTACTAAAAATCGTTTTTTTAACACAAAAACTGCCTCTGTGACCTATAACAATTACAATTTAGAACTGCTTATAACTGGCCGAATCCGATGGTATAAATAACTCAATATGTGAAATGCTGCTGACAGAATCCCTTTAAATCCATTTCTAATTTTCCAAAACACTATCTATATTTAAATAAATTTTGAAATCCTGCAGTTTTCACACTGACCACTATGCCTAATAACAGGTGCCACCTTTAATCTATACAGATCATTTTTCTGCAGTCATCTCATTATCATCACAGGAAGGATTAAAATGATAGATATCACATATATACATACAGTACAGACCAAAAGTTTGGACACACCTTCTCATTCAAAGAGTTTTCTGTATTTTCATGACTATTAAAATTGTAGATTCACACTGAAGGCATCAAAACTATGAATTAACACATCTGGAATTATATACTTAACAAAAAAGTGTGAAACAACTGAAAATATGTCTTATATTCTAGGTTCTTCAAAGTAGCCACCTTTTGCTTTGATTACTGCTTTGCACACTCTTGGCATTCTCTTGATGAGCTTCAAGAGGTAGTCACCTGAAATGGTATTCCAACAGTCTTCAAGGAGTTCCCAGAGATGCTTAGCACTTGTTGACCCTTTTGCCTTCACTCTGCGGTCCAGCTCACCCCAAACCATCTCGATTGGGTTCAGGTTTGGTGACTGTGGAGGCCAGGTCATCTGGCGTAGCACCCCATCACTCTCCTTCTTGGTCAAATAGCCCTTACACAGCCTGGAGGTGTGTTTGGGGTCATTGTCCTGTTGATAAATAAATGATGGTCCAACTAAACGCAAACCGGATGGAATAGCATGCCGCTGCAAGATGCTGTGGTAGCCATGCTGGTTCAGTATGCCTTCAATTTTGAATAAATCCCCAACAGTGTCACCAGCAAAGCACCCCCACACCATCACACCTCCTCCTCCATGCTTCATGGTGGACACCAGGCATGTAGAGTCCATCCGTTCACCTTTTCTGCGTCGCACAAAGACACGGTGGTTGGAACCAAAGATCCCAAATTTGGACTCATCAGACCAAAGCACAGATTTCCACTGGTCTAATGTCCATTCCTTGTGTTCTTTAGCCCAAACAAGTCTCTTCTGCTTGTTGCCTGCCCTTAGCAGTGGTTTCCTAGCAGCTATTTTACCATGAAGGCCTGCTGCACACAGTCTCCTCTTAACAGTTGTTGTAGAGATGTGTCTGCTGCTAGAACTCTGTGTGGCATTGACCTGGTCTCTAATCTGAGCTGCTGTTAACCTGCGATTTCTGAGGCTGGTGACTCGGATGAACTTATCCTCCGCAGCAGAGGTGACTCTTGGTCTTCCTTTCCTGGGGCGGTCCTCATGTGAGCCAGTTTCTTTGTAGCGCTTGATGGTTTTTGCGACTGCACTTGGGGACACTTTCAAAGTTTTCCCAATTTTTCGGACTGACTGACCTTCATTTCTTAAAGTAATGATGGCCACTCGTTTTTCTTTACTTAGCTGTTTTTTTCTTGCTATAATACAAATTCTAACAGTCTATTCAGTAGGACTATCAGCTGTGTATCCACCTGACTTCTGCCCAACACAACTCATGGTCCCAACCCCATTTATAAGTCAAGTAATCCCACTTATTAAACCTGACAGGGCACACCTGTGAAGTGAAAACCATTTCAGGTGACTACCTCTTGAAGCTCATCAAGAGAATGCCAAGAGTGTGCAAAGCAGTAATCAAAGCAAAAGGTGGCTACTTTGAAGAACCTAGAATATAAGACATATTTTCAGTTGTTTCATACTTTTTTGTTAAGTATATAATTCCACATGTGTTACTTCATAGTTTTGATGCCTTCAGTGTGAATCTACAATTTTCATAGTCATGAAAATACAGAAAACTCTTTGAATGAGAAGGTGTGTCCACACTTTTGGTCTGTACTGTGTATGTATACACAGTACAGACCAAAAGTTTGTATATAAAAACAGGATCCACCATTCACAGTAGGTGAATGTCAAAATTTATCTACTCCTTGTACAATGACCTCTGCATAGGTCACAATGAGGTCCCCTCCAATCTATTATATCTATGGTACATTGCGGAGGCCGTAAAAAACTATCTTTAAAGGGATTATCCAAACCCTATAATGCCCCTTCTTATGTCCGGGCCCCTCACACAGGTTGTACTTACCTTGCTTCTCGGCACCTGCGTCACTTCTGATGCCTGCACGGTGTTAAAGCTAAAACTACAGAACGGTGCTTTTTTTGTCCGGCCGCCTCTCGGTATGTCTGCCGTGCTGCGGCCGGACCTCTGGCCCGCGCCTATTATAGTGAATAGGACCAGAGCGGAAAGGCAACCGCAAGTGTGAAAGTAGCCTAGACCAATAAACAAGCACAATAAACATGAATAAAAGTAGAGAGAACCCTGCCCAAGCATGCTCAAAACATCCACCTAATCACATGGATATCTAGCTAGATATTTAGATAACCAAATAGTGTATGTATATATCTTTGAACATGATTTAAACTAAAGGGTTAATGATATCCTTCAGCTCTCTTCTGATGCTATATTTTTCATTGTGGATTGTCTTGAAACGTTTCATCTGGTGTCAGTAAAGTTACAAAAATAACTGGAAATTACTTTTTAATGCTTAAAGAGGACCTTTCATGGGTCCAGACATTATAAAATAAGTAGGGGATTATCTGTCCGGCGCTCAGTTCTCCCGCTGTGCCCCCTTTTATTTTTCCTGCCTGTTATGCTAATGAATAACATCGGTAAAGGGAGGAGGAGACAGCCCTGTTTGTTCTGGCTGTAGCATGGTCCAGTCACAGCCAGGGAGAAAAAAAAGTTCACCTCTTCCCTGGCTGTGACGCTGTCCGCTGCAATTGGACCGCGCTATAGCCAGGAAGAAGGAGACACACGTTGAGAAACAGAGCAGTCTCCTCCTACCTGTACCAATGCTATTTATTAGCATACCAGGCCGGAAAAGCAAAAGGGGGGCACAGCGGGAGAACAGCGCACCGGACAGATGATCTAGTAGTGATCTTACATGTCTGCCCTATGTTCTGCACAACCCCCTAGTTATTTCATAATGTCTGGACCCATGAAAGGTCCTCTTTAAATAGATAAAATTCCATTATATTTTACACGACATAAAATACAATATGTCTTTATTTCAGAGTTAAAGCTAAAATTGTCTGAAGACCAAAATGTGCCAAGAGCCACACAAAGTAAACCCTACGAAGAGAGGCCGGTGGCATCCATTGTGGTGGAGCAGCATGACATCACCAATTCACCAATGTCATCTGTAGAGGAAACAGTTGAAACTGTATGGAAGAGGCTAAAGGAGAAGAGACAGCTGCTCAACCTTCCTGAGAATGTCAAGGTAATTGATAGGTTGTGTCCTTGTGGTTTTGACCTGTTCATTTTATTATATAACATTTAGCATCCACAGTCGTATGTTAGGTATAGTTAATGATCTGTAGAATAAATTATTTTCATCTGGCATGGCTATGGATGCAAGAGAAGATTAGGGAGTATGACACTTCTGTAATTCATTAGTACTGCTGAATATCTTAAACTTTGTAATATAAATTGTCAGAGAAAATTGCCTCTTTCTTCCTCACCTTAATGAACATTCTCTAAAAAAGTCTATTGTGAGAGACCAGACAGACTGTCAGCTCCCTGAAGGATCAAAAGCCTATAGGGGGAGGGGTGTGGCAGAATTAACTGCTTGAGGGAAAAACATAATTTTTTTTTCTGATGAGATATATTACAAAGTTTCTTAAATTCACCTGTACTATTGATTTATGCAAAGTTAGTGAATCACATTTTTCTCCAGTACCTAACTTTAGATATCAGAGCGACTACCCCAGTCTTGAATGAAGGAACTATTATGTTAGTCAAGTACTGCTGTTCCTTCACAGAGTTTCTTGCACAGTAATGGTCCATGTCACACTCTGTAGATGCAACTCAGCCCCATTAACATGAACAGACCTTTGCTACATGTACAGCAGGTGGACATGACCTGCACTGTCCAGAGCAACTATCAGAGGGGCTGCTGCCCCATTATTCTTGGGATTGGCAGAGGTCCCAGAGATTGGACCCCCAGTGATAATGGAGTGATGGCATATCCTAGGGATGCATATGGGAATACCACTGTGGTAAGCTTGTTTAAATGATATTGTACCAGCAGAATAATGCTAAATAATAGACCAGCCACCTCACAGCCATTTTCCAGTGACTTTTTGAAGCTCTTTAAAGATGCACAGATTCATAATCAATAGGTGATCCTTATCTGCAGCAGTAACAACAGAAATATAGTCAATACAATAGCTAATTATCTATCTTGGGAAAAAGAGTTAGCGAAGACCAAAACCTATTGCTAAAAGTTCTTGTTACCTTATTAAAGTCTTAGTCAATATAAACACTTGTTCACACATCGATCCTCTGCCGTGGAGATGCCAAAGAAGTATTGGAATTGAAAGAGTGGACTTTTGATGAAAGTATGTCTTCTCCTCTACTTGCTCTCTTGTAGACTGCACTAGGTACATGAGAGAGAAATGATACCAAAGAAGTGAAATTGTGAGCTCAAAGGAAGGAATTCTGGGCAATATGCCTGGCTGTGTTCTGCATCAAGCACACATGTGTGAACAAGCCATTCAATAGCAGAATACTTGCTGTTCTACAACCTTAAAGGGGTTGTGCAGGAATGGGGGGGAGGGTTTGGCAAACCACCCCACTTGGCCGGACCTGTAAAGGAAAGCTTACTTACTTACTTGCTTCCTGCCACCAGCTCCCCGCTCTTTCTCCGCCAGGAGTGCAATGCTCCTCAGAGCTTCCTCGCTGAAAACATCCAATCACTGGCCGCAACGGTGACCGGCCGCCCTTATATTATGACAAATAGTCACATGATGGAAGGGGATAATGTCTCCTCTGTCGCCAGTGATTGGCTGTGGCGATATCAAACAGGCTGTTTACAACAAGGGAGCGCAGTAGAGCACCACAATCTTGGAGGAGAAGGAGCGGGGAGCCAGCGCCGGAAAGCAGGTAGGTAAGCTTCCCTTTACAGGTCCAGGCAAGTTCGGGGAACAACCCCCCACCCACCTACGTATTCTTGCACAACCCTTTTTAAAATTCTCTGAACTTCGTCTTTTAGTATCCTTCCTAACTTAACCAATAACTTTTTTAACTAGGATATGACAAAAAAGCAAATGAATCTGGAAAAAATGAGTCTCCAGAAATGTCTACTGTATTTTGAGAATATTCATGGACGCCCAGTAAGTATCTTAGTTCTAGAGCTGTAGTGACTTAACAGTCTGTTTCTCACAATGTCTTGTTGGATGTTGTAGGAGGGATGGTGCTCGTCGTCTTCCTGTTTGTTACTTAACTTATTGATCTTGCCAGTTGTGTAATTATATCCTCTACATTATACATACACCTCACTGCTGCAAGGTACTGAATGCAGGGGCGTAGCTATAGGGGGTGCAGAGGTAGCAGCCCAGGAGCCTGGGGGGGGCCTAAAGACCCTTGTGCCTCATAAGAAGTATTATAGACAGTGCATGCTGGTCAAGTTAAATCCACTGGCTGGAGGGGAGGGGTTATGTCAAGGATTTGGCATGGGGCAGGCGGGCGGGGGGTGCCGTTTCAATTTTTGCCTCAGGCAGCACAAAGGCTATGTGCTTTCCGGGCCACAAAGCACGGAGGGAAAGGGGGTCCCAAGGTGAGCTCTTGCATAGGGGCCCATGAGCCTTTAGCTACGCCCCGGACTGAATGCTTTGTGAAGAGACTGTGATTAGGTAGATGCTGGTGAATTAAGGGTAAATGCACACGTTCAGGATTAATGTGCAGAGAATTCACACTGAAATCCACAGGTGTTCACAGGGAAATCTGTGCAGACAATCCGCATCAATTAGCGTGGATTTTCTGTATGCCGATTTTACTCTCCCCATTGAAGTGAATAGAGAAAATCCGGTCAGGAAAAATAAAATAAATTGACATGCTGCGGATTTAAAAATCCATACCGCAAGTCAAAATCCACATGGAAAAAATATGCACCGTGTACATGCACGCGAATCTGCACACAATCCTGATCGTGTGCATTTAGCCTAAAATATTATCTGTCTTGTGAAAATCACTTGTGGCGTTCCCGAGTAAAAAAAGACTCGTTTATGTAAATGTGGGATTGAAATGTGAGGGGTAGGGCTAGCCCATGACTGGACCTCAGCTTTCAATGCTGGCCACACCCATCAGTGCACTGAACCCCTAATTTGCATAACAAATACACCCATTTTCACAAGACAGACATCATCTGGATAAACCCCACCATTTAACCTGATAATGACGCACTGTACATATAGCTCCACACACTTTAATGGCCTCTTTTGAAAAGCGGTAAGAAGTGTTGTGAATTTTGGCGTGTGCCATCCCTTGCAAATTACCCCCATTGAGTTGACCCATGAAAGACACAATAACTAAACTGTATCTAAGCCAGCACCTTAACGTGTTTACAATGTAATTCAAAAATGGCGTCCTTTAACTTAAAGGGGTTTTCCGAGTTATATATATTGATGACCTATCCTCAGGATAGGTCATCAATATCAGATCGGCGGGGGTCCGACACCCGGCACCCCCGCCGATCAGCTGTTTGAAGAGGAGGCGCGCGCCGTACCAGCGCTGCCTCCTCTTCACTGTTTACATGCTGGCCGTAACGGGGTAGTGGTGAGTAGGTGTAATTACACCTAAATGCCCCATTCATTTCAATGGGAAGGCTCTTTCCCATACAAGTCTATAGAAGCGATTCTTCCCATAGAAATGAATGGGGCAGTGAGGTGTAATTACACCTACTCACCACTACCCCGTTACGGCCAGCATGTAAACAGTGAAGAGGAGGCAGCGCTGGTACGGCGCGCGCCTCCTCTTCAAACAGATGATCGGCGGGAGTGCCGGGTGTCGGACCCCCGCCGATCTGATATTGATGACCTATCCTGAGGATAGGTCATCAATATATTTAACTCGGAAAACCCCTTTAACCACTAATACTACTTAAGCTGCAGCTTTGATTCCAGGCTTACACTATATTCAGACAATGCATTTTGTTCTTGTGCAGGCAAGAACCTCTAGGCGATATCAACCACTCATGGCTCCACCACAACTTGCCGTAGTTTATTTCACCTGTGCTAGCTGCAGAACCATAGCAAAAAAAAACATGGCAAAACCGCACGGTGTGAATATACCCACAAAGGGTGAATATTCTCAGCAGAACCCAAACATTGTCACTCAGGCGTAAAACGCCCTCCTGGTTTAAAATGAAGATGTTAATAGAAGTAGTACGTAGGATTTTTCATATCGATGTGTGAATAATCTTACATTCAGCCGGTGTCTGTCCAGCTGGCCCTCTGCCGCCTTGTGTTCAACATTTGTAAGTTCATACAAATTTGTTCAGGGAATTGTTAACATGTCTGATGAGAGCCGGAGAAAGCAAACCAGGAGGAGGTGATCTGGCCCAATTCAGTACTTTATCTGGATGTATGTGCTGTCACGCTGTAAATAATCCGCACAGGGTTCCTGGTTTTCACTGTGACTTCATCAATTGCATATAATATAAAGGAACTTTACACATTTCTGAGCAGGTTGCTTTATTTTATTATTTTCTTTTAATCCTATCCTAGGACTAAGGGCTCTTGCACACAACCATATGTCCTCCGAGACATACGGTCCGTGAGCAGGCCATATGTCCCGGAGCGGCATCGATCGTGCAAATGGGAGCACACAGCATCATAGGTTACAATGATACCGTGCACGTCGGGACCCCCGAGGGACTAATGTCCTGCACTCATAAGATTATATGAGTGCATGACAATAGCAAAGCGGGCGGTCCAATGTGCACAGCATCATTGTAATCTATGATGCTGTGTGCTCCTGTGTGCATGATCTATGCCGCTCCGGGACATATGGCCTGCTCACGGAGGGCATACGGTATGTCTCGGAGGGCATACAGTCGCGTGCAAGGGCCCTAAGGAGGATAGGGTCAGACATTTAGTCGCATTCACTCAGAGGGTTTCCTATCATAAACAAATTGCATATAACATGTTTAAATTTATGCACTAAAGAAGTGTAGTCAAGTCCCTTTAGCCATGGACACCTGTCATTCTACAGTCCTGAAGTACCCACTAATGCCATTTCTTAAAGGGGTTATCCACCAAAAAGAAAACCTATTATTATGCAATAATTAGACATGAAGACATGAAATGAAAATATAGTTAATTTTGGAAGCGCCCCCGGCTGTTTCTCCTTCCCGTCCACCTTATCCTTCATTCATTGGTGGACTAACATGCTCAGTAGCTTCCCTGCTCTCTTCCTCTTCTCAGACAAACAATATATCTGCTGCTCATGACTGTATACAGTTGTTTCTTCCTAGGTGATTTAATCTCTTACCGAGCAGTTTCTAAGACCAGCCGACTCTCCTCCAGTGGCAATGGGGTTTTAATTAAAAAATGCACAAAATTAGAGTTTCCCTTAAAAGAGAATCTGCCATCTCCCCTGACATGTCCGTTTTAGTAAAATCTTGTATTCTCAATAAAATGACAATTTTTCTTAAAATTGCGTATTGTGCTATTACACATTGTTCCAATCTCCTTGGGCTACATTCACACTGCTTTCCGCAGTGTCTGCTTGCCATGTGCACCAGAAAAGCTCCTGCCACATACTACGTATACAAAGATCCCCATTCACCCGATGTCAGTACCTTTTTTATTGCTGTATGGAATACCACAGCAGACTATTCCATACGGAGGCATCCAGTAAAAAAAGCTGTACTGTACATAGTGTAAAAAGACCCTTGTCAAAGGGACCGGTATTTTTTTTTTGACTAATGACTGTTCAATGAGTGATGGGTGTCTTGGTCTGTGTAGGCACATACGCCCTATTGATAAGGTGAACAGTATCTCCTAGTTGCTACTATTTATACATTTCCTGGAGGAATAACAGGGTAAAAGCCAGTGGCGTAACTAGAAATGACTGTGCCCCAAAGCAAATTTTTGAATGGGGCCTCCCACAGCAGCTTCTTCACAACCCTCTCCTCCCGTACAAACCCCCACTCCTGTGGCTAGTCATGCTTGCTCTCTCAGACAAGGCTGGCAGCCACTCTGTTAATTTCCTACAGTGTCACTGTATAGAATGTCATTGTATAATACTGTTGAGGGGGCCCAGACAATAAAATCTTTTAGTCCTCCTCATGGGTGGGCCCCAAAGCAGCTGCTTTTGTAAGTATTCAGACCCTTTGCTATAACACTTGAAATTTAGCTCTGGGGCCTCCCATTTCTCATGATCATCTTAACTGAAGATCCCCTGTGGTAAATTCCGTTGATTGGACATGGTTTATAAAGACACATTGCTGCTGTATAAGATCTCACAGCTGACAATGCACAAAGAAGCCATGAGGCTGAAAGGACTGCTTGTAGAGCTCAGAGACAGGATTGTTTGGAGGTACAGATATGCTGCACTGAAGGTTCCCATGAGCACAGTGGCCTCCATAATTATTAAATGGAAGAAGTTTGGAACAACCAGGACTCTTCTTAGAGCTGGCTGCCCCCACCAAACTAAGTAATCAGTGGAGAAGGGCCTTGGTTAGAGAGGTGACCAAGAACTGAAAGGTCACTCTGGCTGAGCTCCAGAGAGCCTGCGTGCATATGATAAAACTGGACGACTGTACCACTATACATAACAATATACAGCAATGTTCACAACTAATATACAGGAATCTTATCAGCTAATTTACAGCAATGTTATAACCTAATATTTGGCAATGTTAATAACTAATATACACCAATGTTAACACGTATTATTAAGCAATGTTCTAACCTAATAAACAGCAATGTTAACACCTATTATTCAGCAATGTTATCACCTAATATTCATCAATTTTATCACCTTATATTCAGCAATGTTAACACCTATTATTCAGCAATGTTATCACCTAATATTCATCAATTTTATCACCTTATATTCAGCAATGTTAACACCTAATATTCATCAATTTTATCACCTTATATTCAGCAATGTTAACAACTAATATACAGCAGTGTTAACAACTAATATACACAGATCTTATCAGCTAATTTACAGCAATGTTATAACCTAATATTTGGGAATGTTAATAACTAATATACACCAATGTTAACACATATTATTAAGCAATGTTATAACCTAATACACAGCAATGTTAACAGCTAATATTCAGCAATGTTAACAGCTAATACACAGCAATGTTAACAGCTAATATTCAGCAATGTTATAACCTAATATACAGCAATGTTAACAGCTAATATTCAGCAATGTTATAACCTAATATACAGCAATGTTAATAACTAATACACATCAATGTTAACACCTATTATTCAGCAATGTTATAGCCTAATATACAGCAATGTTATCACCTATTATTAAGCAATGTTAATAACTAATATACAGGAATCTTATCAGCTAATATACAGCCCTGCTAACAATTAATATACAGCAATGTTAACATCTAACATACAATGTTAACACCTAATGTGCAGCAATGTTGACACTTAATATATATTATACTATGATTAGATAGCTCCAGAAGAACAGTGGTTTTCATGTCATGTTGGAGTATATCTCTCCACTATTTGATGCTAAAGTTTGTGTTGTCACATTTGGTGAAATGTCATTTATGTATTGCCATTTTGTATCCAGTATTATACCCAATGTGTTCCAATGTATTTGTCAGCCAAGTCAAAACTGTAGAATACTCTTATACAGCATGGTACCTGACAGTGTGTTTGCTATTTTAGGTTACAAAACAGGAGAGAAGCTTAATGAAACCGCTCTATGACAGATATCGGATTATAAAGCAGTTATTATCCACCGCATCCTTGATTCCTACAATTGTAAGGTTCTTTCTGTTCAGAGACATGTTATTCTTTGTGTTTGAATACTGTACATAATTGTGGAGTGATATTACTTTCTTTACAGGTGTCCTCCATGTCCTTGTACCTAAAAATAATCAACCTTGCTCTCCCTTCTACACAGTCCTTGATTAAGAGATTCGGAGGCTGGCAGTGTATAACAGGCTTAGCATTATTTCAACACTCTGTATACCAGTTCTGATCTGTGTCTCAGACATTATAGGGAAATCATTTTTTGGAATTTTCTTGCTTTATTGAAGATTCAAGAGCCTCTTAAACCGAACATCACAAAATCAGATTAATACTGATTTCAAAGAAGGTCACAAGTGCTGTACACAGCAGAAAACCAAATGCAGTCTTTCTCCAATTTATAAATGATATGGGAGCATCAGACATCTTCTAATGTTGTGAAAGATCAGAATTCAGCATCATAAATATGTAATTCATGTAAATATATTTTATAGCCCTCACAAGTAGTGCAGCTCTCTGCTCCTCATTGAGTGTTTCCTCTCCCTTAAACCCCAACTTCATAATTACAAAGTAAAAAGTAAATTCTGGTGACCTTGTGTTTCTATTGCACGCAAAAAGCTATGTACACGTTCAGGGGCACTTTTTTACTAATTTTGAGGTAAAATATTTTTTCTGTCTGTCTTTTTTTTTTTTTAAATGTAACAGTTTTTGTTCTACATGGTTAGGTTTCAGTCTGTCTGCTTTCAGTTTCACACTGAAATCATCAGGTTGCTGTTCTGATAGCTCAATGTACAGCCCTTATCACTGAACTCCAGACTCATAGACACCCATTTTAACCATCTTCTTATCAGTTTGATATGAATTTAGCTATAATGAGTGTTTATGAGCTGTCGGAGATTCAGAGATAAGGGCTGTACGTTGAGCCATCAGAGCAGCAACCTGACAAGTTTAGTATGACATTGAAATTAAGATACTCTGAGGGTAGACTGAAACTTAAAAGGGTTGTCTCACTTAATCCAATGGCATTTATCATGCAGACCAAGTTAATACAAGGCACTTACTAATGTATTGAGAGTGACCATATTGCCTCCTTTGCTGGCTTGATTCATTTTTCCATCGCATTAGTAGATAATAGGTGATGTGCTGCTTCTTTATGTAACAGTGTTTCATCTCATGAAATTTAGCCTACAGGACACACAAAGATAAACCTCATATGTTTTCTGTTTAGCATGAAGAAGAGGACTCTGATGATGACAGTGCCCAAAATTCATCCAGTGAATTTGTATTGCCTGAACAATCTGAATTAACTGCAGATGAACATCTAATTTACTGCAATGAAGATCTAGAACCTGCTTATGTCTCTCCTCTGGATGAGAAGCAAACTGTGCGTCAACCGGCGCTGTCTATGTCTAACCTTCATGAAGCATCTATGTAAGTGTTTTTTCATTAGCATATGGTAACAAGGATAGATTTTTAAGGGGGTTTTCCAGGAATTAAATATTGATGATCTATCGTCAGGATCATCAGCATATGATCAGTGGGGTCCAACTGCACTGTGGCCTCTTAATTGTATACCACGCACAGCGCCATACATTGTATACCGTCCATGCTTGGTACTGCAAATCCATCCCATTTGAATGGGCTGAGCTGCACAAAGGCCATATAGCCAATGGTATACACTAATCCAATAGCTAAACCCTATACAATGTAACTTTTATTCTAGAAAGATAATAAATCCACAACCATGGATTAGATAATCATGAATACATAGTGCTGACAAGATAAAGGTATGGAGGAGGGACAGGAAAGAACTGCTCCTATAAAGAACCTCGCGTAGGCTATGCTCAGGGGAACACCCTGATGGTGGGTGGCCCCTGTCCTTGTGCCTACACCTCACTGTCCCTAGATATCCCTCACAAAGAAGACAGACACATACAAGACACACATATAGCCAATGGACCTGACGTCACAGGTCTAGGTTCACCAAAGCTCCAAAGCCAAACAGCTGGGGTCTGGAGAGTCATAAATTCTCAGCCTGAAAAGAACGTTAAAAATACAAAACAAAAAATTACTTTATTGTTAATCTATGTTAAAAAGAGGGTCCGGAAGACCATCCCAGTAGTTCACCCACCATCAGAGGTGGACTACACTTTGTTATTTTGTTGTCTTTCCTGGCTCCTGATGATATGCGGGACTATCAGCCGCATGGAAACGCGTTAGCACGTTCTTCTAGTTGGTGCATTAGATATACTTGCCCTCATATCAGTTATGCACCAACAGCCTGTATTGTGACTATTTTAGGGTCTTCTGGCCCCTCTTTTTAACATAGATTAACAATAAAGTAATTTTTTGTTATGTATTTTTAACGTTCTTTTCAGGCTGAGAATTGATTAGTTTAAATTACTGAACGTCTAACCAGCAATCACCTGAGTGTGAAGTAGTGCGGAGAGTCATACCTACTCTGTTAGGATATTGGTAACCTATCCTGAGGATAGGTTATTAATATTTAAATCCGGGAAAACTCCTGGACAAAGTTGTTGGTAGCCTTCCATTAAAGAAAGGAAAAACCTACAAGGGTCACTGGTCAAATTATTTTAAAAAAATAATAAATTATCTTTTCTAGGCGTGCCATCATTTTGGTTAAGGAAAAATAGGTTTTTTTTTTTATTCTGTTGAACCACAATTCAAAAGCAATGTCTGATTTTCATTAATTGGTTTTCAGTAAGTTTTTATTTATTATTACTCTTGTCCGTTTCTAATTATTTCAGTGACCAGTGTGGGTTTTTCTTTAAAGAGGCTCTGTCACTAGGTTGTAACCTATGTATTTAAATACATAGGTTACAAGTCCTAGTGACAACTTTTAAAATCATACCTTTCATGCAGAGTTCTGCGCAGCGGTCGCGTAGAAATCTAAACTTTAACACATATGCAAATGAGCCATCGGAGAGCATCGGGGGGCGGCCTCTTTCCTCTGGAGCACCGCTCCCCCGGGCCTGAGGCACGTCCCCTGTCTCTAATCACGCCCCCTCCTGTACTTGATAGACAGCGCTAGACTGGTAAGTCCCGGCGTATGCGCAGTAGCGCTTGCAGTGTCTACACTGCAAGCGCTGTCTTCTCTTCTGCGCACGCGCCATCACTTCGCTAGTCCCGGGAGTGACGGCGCGTGCGCAGAAGAGAAGACAGCGCTTGCAGTGTAGACACTGCAAGCGCTATTGCGCATGCGCCGGGAAAATTTTAGGGCGCATGCGCGAGAGTTCAGCGCTAGACTTACCAGTCTAGCGCTGTCTATCAAATACAGGAGGGAGCGTGATTAGAGACAGGGGACGTGCCTCGGGCCCGGGGGAGCGGTGCTCCAGAGGAAAGAGGCCGCCCCCCGGTGCTCCGATGGCTCATTTGCATATGTTTTAAAGTTTAGATTTCTACGCGACCGCTGCGCAGAACTCTGCATGAAAGGTATGATTTTAAAAGTTGTCACAAGGACTTGTAACCTATGTATTTAAATACATAGGTTACAACCTAGTGACAGAGCCTCTTTAAGGGCACTATTTCTTCAACATGTGTACTGTGTGTGCAATAAGTGGTAGAGGCAAAGAAGTTTTAGGTTTTCATGTGTTCTAAGGTCCATTTAAGAGGTTGTTCCTAATCCACTGGATAAATTATAAGCATTGATTGGTGGGGATCTCACCACTGATACCTCCACTGATTACAATAACAGGGTCTCATGTTTCAGTTAAATGAAGCGGCAGGTTGAGCATTTGAGCTGCTGTCCTATTCATTCTCTATTGGGCTGCAGTTGACAGCCGAGTACAGCAGTCCTATAGGGTATGAATGGAGCACTAGCTCACAATGCTAAACCTGCTGCTCCATTCCTACTGGTGCATGGTGCTTGGTGCTTTTTGTGATGCGTTAGGTTCCCTGTGGATGAACTCCACTGAAAAGATACTTATCCCCTCTCCTGTAGATAAGGCATAGTTAGTTTCATGGTACAACCCCTTTAAAGGTAGGTACCAAAGTGCACCAGTCATCCACACAATTTATGATGTCAGACTGTATGTTTTTCCAAGAGGCCAAGACTAAGAGCATATGGCTATATTACAACCTGAGTTCTTTGGTACCACACCATGTCTCTGTTTGCCTCCAATTTCATATGAGATCTGACAGAAAATCATGATGTGCCTCACTGGATGCCGCATTATGGAGATATTCTTCTCTTTGCTTCTAGTGGTAAACATCACAATAATACAATGGCACATGGAATGCTTATGTCTCCATGGTATGGAGAAGCAGGGGCTCCTTTCTCGCTGCACCTGAGATTAAAATGCAACTCAGGTCAAACAAAAGACCTTGTAATTTTTCAGGCAATTTTATACTGTAGTCAGTAGATGGTCTAGGTTGGTCTACTGTCATAGACACTCATTTTTATGGCCAAAAACCTTCTGCATTTTGGTATACCAGCATTTGGTAGAACTTTATGATGGTTAGTCTGGGCATTTATCTAGTATATCAGGCTCTGGTGAATTACAAGGGAAGCAACTCACCAGTTCACAATAATGCCAGCCGGCTATTCCAGATGAACACCACATTGTAACTACTGTACATGTCCCACTGCAGATAACTGAAAAGGCCCATACTCCATTTTCACTTCTCTGTGACACTGGTGCAGTCTGTGCCCCGGGGGTCCAAGTGTGAAGCTGGCTACTGGAACTGTTGTTTATATGCTCCACTGCCTCTCAAGAATGTTCCTGTAGTAAATGACCCAAGACTGAATTTAAGGGCAACTAATAATAACAAATCCAAAGGAAAATGAAATTAGTTGCTCTAGAACGTGTATCATCTGCTGGATTTTGTTAAATTATTCTGTATTTGGAGCAAATTATAAAAAAGAACCCTGCATTAGTTAGCCAGTAAGTGCTGATATCCTCAGCGTCTAATAACATATAGCTCTGCAGAATCCTATTATACCCAAGATACCTATTTTAATGTATTAAATGCACTGTACTCAATTTATTTGATAATATATTCTGCATAGATTACTGTGTAGTCTCCAATTAGTTTTAATTAGTCAACCAATATCAATAAAAATGTTCAGCATAATTAAGGACATGCCCAGCTGTGAACATTGCTTTAACCATGTAATATTTAACCGTCAGTAATACTCCCCAGCATCTTATTCTGTCCAACCAAAAGAGCCACACGTGGACTGTAATGGGGCTTATTTAGACAACACTAGCGACACATTAAAAATCTGGTTTTAGACAGTGGTCCCTCAAGTTACAATATTAATTGGTTCCAGGACGACCATTGTATGTTGAAACCATTGTAAGTTGAGTAATCGGTTTCAAAGCCCCAAAATGTCATCCAAGATAAGAAAAAATGAGAAGATTTAAGAAAAATAAGCCAGAGACAGATAAACAAGTTCTTACCTATAACAGTCAGGAATAGCTGATAACTAGTAACTAATAAGCTATTTTACCAGAGAAGTGATCTTGAGGGATCACTGTATATAAAAAATATGCTAAAATATACAGTGAGATTCCCAATTAAAAATAAAATATAAAAAAGGGTTATAGAAGCACTCCTGGGAGAAGTGATCCAGTCAGTGGTGATACCAGCAGTGATAGGTACCGGCCTGTAGTGCCCCCGTATTCCAAAAACAGAAGAGAAACCGCGGCACTCTATGGTTTTCACTATATTATTGTGGTTTATTGTGGCAACGTTTCGACCATTGTGGTCTTTATCAAGCATCAACTTCAACAATCTTGATGCTTGATAAAGACCACACTGGTCGAAACATCACAATTTGGTTTGGTGAATAAACCACAATAATATACTAAAGTCCACAGAGTGCTTTAGTTTCTCTTCTGCAATTAAATAAAGAAAGAAATTCCTAGACATATGTATATTACTGGAGCATTCTGAAATTAGAACTAGTTGCCTTCAGTTTCCAACAGTAGGGTGGACTGCTTCGCTTTCATCCGAAAGTTGGAGTGCTCAGTTGGCATCCGAAAGTTGGAGTGCTCAGTTGGCATCAAACAGTTGGAGTGCTCAGTTGGCATCAAACAGTTGGAGTGCTCAATTGGCATCAAACAGTTCGAGTGCTCAGTTGGCATCAAACAGTTGGAGTGCTCAGTTGGCATCAAACAGTTGGAGTGCTCAGTTGGCATCCGACAGTTGGAGTGCTCAGTTGGCATCCGACAGTTGGAGTGCTCAGTTGGCATCAAACAGTTGGAGTGCTCAGTTGTCATCTGCAATTAAAACTGCTCTGTTCCTATCTATAAATGGGACACAGGTGAAAGACTAGTAAAAGATTGCATAGAGTTGTTATAGAGCTTGTTTTACATGGTCTAATATGGACATTCAAGACATTAGCTTTCTTCTTGTTCTAACCTGTTCTTGCTTCTATCTTCCAGGCCTGAACTTCTTGATCACCTTCGTGAAACCAGAGCAGACAAGAAAAGATTGAGAAAAGCTTTAAGAGAATTTGAAGAGCACTTTTTACGACAGACTGGAAGGTAGTCAGATAATCACGCAATGCCTATAATTGTTGAACATTGTCAAAAACAAGCAAGAGCTTCAACGTAAAGGGAGTGTGTCACCTGAATACTATTAATGGCCTTACTACGAGTACGGTACTTCTGAAGATGTGGAGTCCACATCGTTACATTTTATTTTCATACCCCTGTTCTCCTGATATACGCTGCAAAGCTTTGCTGTAATACATTGTCAAGAAGGCAGAGCTCATGGTCATGGAGGGGATTTCCTCAGCATGAGCAACAGACCTGAAAATGTATTACAGCCGAGCTTTGAAGGCAGACACCAGGAGAACGGGGTGAGTATGAGAATAAAAGGTAGTGATTCAGACTCCATATCTGCAGTACTACTCATTTATTACTTTAGTTAATAGTGCTTAATTCAGGTGATTCAAGGTTGATAGGAGCTTTTCTTTTCCACAGTCACCATTAAATATCCATCTGTATTAGGCTCTTTTCACACTTCCATCAGGTGTTCGTTTTTCTGTTTCATCATGGGAGCAGGAAAACAAAATAAACACTGTGCCAGACCAGTCATACAACATAGACCAGCAGCTCCCAATAGACCCCACTAATTTATAATGGGATCTGTCGGATTGCACCACAGTGTCCCTATGTTGATTGGAAGAATTTACTCTCCACTGTCCTTCCTGTGAAATCTATGACAGAGCCTGTGATGGAAGTATGAAGAAAGAATTTATTGGAAAGAGAGGTTTCACTTTAACGGGAATGTACCATATGACCTATATATTTTTTTACTAATTAAAGTGGTTTTCCAAGACTTTTATATTGACGACTAGGGTTTAGCGAATCGATTCTTTTAAAAACTATATTAAGAATATGGGCTCCGTCCTACTGTAAAATGTATGTCCCCCGTGGAGGTCTTTCTGAAGTTTTGTGATATTTGCATAAACTTACTTCATCTTGCCTCTATCAGGTGTCGGTTTGTTTATTTGCATAAATTACTGTTTCATACTCCGCTTCTTGACTTCAGCTTTGTATTTTGATACAGTAACTTATACGAATAAACAAACTCGTGTTAGAAGTTAGACAAAGTAAATTTCCCGATATATGCATAAACTTCGGAAAGACCTCCGCGGAGGACATACATTTTACAGTAGGATGGAACCCATATTATTAAAGGGGTTATCCAACAAATGCCCCCCCATATGCTGGGTCCCTCACACTGATTCTACTTACCTGGCTCCCTGCACTGCTCCTGGTTCTCGCGCTGCTTCTTCCCGTACACGGATGAAAAAAATCTGGTGTCGGAGAGGAGCAGCCAAAAGAAGACGGTGATGGGGACAAGCTTCCCTAGCATCACGGGTGACACTAGGGAGCCTCGTCCCCATCAACGCTTGCCATTGGCTGCTCCCCCTGACACCAGATGTTTTCATCCGCGCATGGGGAGAAGCAGTGGCAGCAGTGCAGGAACCAGGAGAGATACAGGGAGCTAGGTAGGTAGAATCAGTGAGGGGGCCCAGCATATGGGGGGAGCATTTGTTAGTGTCGGATAACCCCTTTATTTTGAAACGAATCGGGTTCGGATACAGCAATCCACACTCCTTATTGATAACCTATCCTCTGGAGTCTGCGCGTAATCCACAAAAATATCATTGTCGTGCTTCAGTTAGACTGCGTGCACACAACACTTGATTTGGTATATAGTAATTTAAATTCCAATCCCATTGTCATTTTGTTCCATTACATTTCAGAAGTGCACAGAAAGAAGACCGGATACCAATGGCTGAAGAGTACTGTGAATACAAACAGATAAAAGCTAAGCTTCGCTTATTGGAGGTCTTGATCAGCAAGCAAGATGTATCTAAAACTATATAGAGCAGATTGAAGAAGATTAAAATTGCTGTATTTCTGCACACTCATGTATGACACTGACATTCTGATGCACTTTAATAGTTACACACTACCTGATAGGGAGAACAGTAGCGAGGACAAGGGATGACGCAAAGCCAAGACTTTGATAGGTTTTGTAGGACATAGGCTGTTGAGTTGGTAATCAACAGTGGGAAAACCAAAGGTGGACATACTTGGCTTTGTCCCTGTCTCGAATAGAGTTCTGCTGAAGGGCATTATGGAGGTAAGGGGTTGGAGGTCAATAATGGGGCTGAGTTAATAAGGCTTTTACCATTTTGTGTGTTGTTTTTCTTTGCCAAACGTATGATATTTGAAGGTTGACATGTTGAAGTAGCTCCTCAATGCCGTTTCTAAAATCCGCTTCATTGTCTGAAGTGCCTTTGATATGTTGTAGGCATCCCCCACAGAGCAGAGATCACAGTCACGATGTGTACAGTAACTTAAATAGACTATTTCAGATTGCAGAGAATAACCTATTTATGCCATGTACAGGCTGTATATACTTATTCTCTAGTGACCTATTTTTAATATTGAGCTGTGGTTTTTTCCTCATTTTTCTGTTAAAACCATATGTTCTTGTCTTCAACCAAAGGCCAACAATGTAAGCAACATGACTGCACTTTCTGGAAACTGCATTGTAATGTAATCTATGATGTAAGAGATGTTTTACTGTCATATATATGAGGACACGTGCAGCCCCAACATCGTGTTCCTTGCAGAGTTATGGGGCTCAGCGTCTGGCGTTTCATATCTAGTTTCATATATTGTAAGAGCAAAAGTATTTTTCAGAATATTTATTTTTTTGAACATCTTTGTAAAATTAAAGCAGCATTGCATATGTAATTGTAGAAATAAATGAAACCTTTTCATTGAGCATAAATTTCCCTTGTTCCTTATCCAATGAAAAGCACAGGCTGAGGCTGATGGCAACTGAAACTACATGGAAGTTTGTACATGAAATTTCAGAGATTTTTTTCCATAGAAATAGCAGTGGGGATCTGTCCAAATAATATTGTTCATGTACGTCTTATTATACATTGATATTCTTTATAATGATTCTTAATAACACGATAGCCTCTTTTTATCTTTCTACTTCATCCTCAAAAAATATTTTATAAAAAAAAAAAAATCCCTTAAATGATTTTGGAGGGGCAGGCAGGCAGCAAAATACACTCCAAGCCTCATGGACATACTTCTTTGTTTCATTTTCCTTTTCCAAGAAGGCAGTCGCACCAGTGGGGGTCCGACACCCTGGACCCCTGCCAATCAGTTGTTTAAGACGGCACTGGAGCTCATCTTCTCCCTGCTCACCAAGCAGAGCGCTGTACATTGTATAGTTGCGATGCTTGGTATCGCAGCTCAACCCTATTCACTTCAATGAGGCTGAGCATAGGCTATGTGACCAAACCTGCCTTCTCAAACAGCTGATCAGCTGGGGTCCCGGGTGTCGGACCACCTTGATTGGATACTGATGACCTATTCAGAGGAAGATAGGTCATCGTAAAAATATCTTGGAAAGCCCCTTTAAAGAGGTCATCATCTCTCTTGACATGTCTTAGTAAATTCCCTATAAAATAACAATTCTGGGGCCCATTTTCATGCTGCTATTCCTCCTAGAACTGTATAAACAAATTAACACCAGTTACTACTATTGCCCTTGACAATGCACTGTGCCCCTGATCTTTATGACCCTGTACAAGCAGCACAGAGAGTGTCAGACACAAGAGAAATTGTAACACAATTATGGGAAACTTATTTCTACATTTCCAGGAACAATGCCAAATTTGGTCCAAATTGTCTTTTAGGGGAATGCATGTACAAATACTAAGAGGAATTGATAGGTCCTTTTTATCCTATGCAGGGCTCCTATTGTTCACAGACACCAAAGCAATGGTTATGTGAACAACAGCTCGGACCTCTAGTGCATAGACTGAAGAATCCGGGGCACATTTATTAAGACCGGCGTTTTAGACGCCAATATTAATAAGGCCTTGCGCTGGCAGTGCATCTGCTTCGTAGATGTCTTACATTTAGACCATTTTCTAAGCCTAAATCCGGCATAGAAAATGGTAAATGAGATGGGCCTACTGTAGCGTCTCATTCCCTGCCCACACCACGCCCACTTTTTTAGACCTGGCGTGAGCGGGGAGAAGTCGAAGATTACAGTGCAAAGGTCCTTTGCGCTGCAATCTGCGCCAGAAACACAGCTAATATAGGCATATTTCTGTTTAATAAGTGACCCCCTTCCTGCTTAGAACCAACATGATGATAGGGGCCAGCTTTTGTTTTATGATATGCCCCTCCTTCCGCCCTTACTGTGTGTATGCTTCATATTTCCAAAAACTGAATGTGTAGGATATTGCTAGAGGCATTTACGGTAAATGAATTCATTACTAAATAGCCTATTGGGAGTTAATATTTGTAATAGGACTGGACCGATTTCAGATTGAAAGTTAATATTTGTAATAGGACTGGACCGATTTCAGATTGAAAGTTAATATTTGTAATAGGACTGAACCGATTTCAGATTGAAAATTAGTACTTATAATAGGACTGAACCAATTTCAGATGCCCATGTAGCCTAATCCTTTAAAAACACACTGACCATGCCACACGTCTGTTTTTATCTGCCTAAAAAGATGCCTGTGTGTATGAAGCCTCTTTTATCCATGTAGATATATGATGTTACTGTATCACAGTATATCCATGGACACACACTCAGTCATTTGAGAAACCTTTTGAAAGGCAAGGAGACAGATACATTGGACTGGTCATCAGAGTTGGTTAATGAGTGTATGCCCATCTATTCCCTATTGTACCCAAAACTGATAAACGATAAGAAAGTTCCAACTTCCCAAACTATTTCCACTTCCAGTTTATATATGTTTCACCAAATTTGTAGTAAAAGGCATGGACCGAACATCCACATGTTATACATTAATATGTTGCTGCTAAGCAAAATGTATAAAAATGAACATCAAGTTCTTTAATGCACATTTTTATTAAACTGTATGAGCTCACTTACAGCACTGCATGGAGACTGCTGCCACTGCAATACAGCACCTGCATGGGGGCAGGCGACCCAGCAGCCCCCTTCACTCCAGTCCACACCACTCCACTTAAAGAGGTTGCTGTGAAGTTGCAAGTGGACAGTATGGTCAAAAGACATACCAAGCAGGGGTGTAACTCCCTTAGCGGCAGACCATACGACTGCTATGGGGCCCAGGACAAGAGGAGGCCCAGTCTTAGTTGGGATTATCCCCTCTTCTACTGGAGGTGAAAACTTGGTCAGGACTCTACCCTCTAAAGGAACAACTTTTAGCAAATGAGGCAGTGGAAAAATGGCCAAGGGTCAATGAAAAGGTTTTAGGCAGAAACCCTTCTGTCCTGTGTGGGGGGTCTGGTCTGATCCTTGTTATGGGGCCCTTACTTCTCTATGTACGCCACTGGTACCATGAACCTCATGATCATTTTTTTACAAATTTTGCTTAGCAGCAATAGATCAATGTATACCACTTGGATGCCTTGTTCTACAATTTTATGTTTTTTCATATTGCATTACCCCATATCCTTTTCAGAAACATAGAAAAGATATTTTTACTGTATATTTACTGTATAACACTTCCTGTAGTGTGGTATATTTCCTGCTACGTGACAAATCATTGCCTCCTAGAATTATTTTTTTAGATGGTGAGTTTTATGACCTTTTTATTTTAAAGTAAAAAAAAACTTCTAAAAAAGACCCTTTTTGAAGAATGTTGAAATATGCAAAGCTGCCTTAATGTACTCATGTTTGATTCTATTTAACTCTATCAGAATAAAGTCTTATTTCTGAATACAGAATGATCTGTGCAATCAGAGTATGCTGCTAATGTTCCCTTTTCTACACACGTGTCACACCGGCACCCACACACTTTGAGATCCGTTGTGTTTTTTGCTATCGTGCTTAACACTTGTTGTTTTTTTTGTTTGTTTTTTAACTGTTGCTACCAAGTGGAAACCTTTCTACTTCTCTTGTATCCAAAGTGCATGATTTTAAAACAGACATTTGAAAAACGTTTATTGGGAGTGAAAAAAAAAAAAAAATTGCCATTTGCAAGTGAAAAAAAAAATCATGACCTTTTGTGACGGTTGCATTCGATATGATTTTGTTTTTGAACATACTTTATGAATCGGAATGACTTCAGTTCTGTTTTTAATTAAAATATTTGAAGCAAGAATAACAGGAACGTATACACGACTTGATGAAGTTTACAGTCTACATCTTTGATAAGGGAAAAATGGTTTATGACATGTATACACTTGCTAATAAAATGTGCTCTATATATTCTATATGATTTGTAAATATTTTATACAACAGTACAAATAAAATATTTTTCTATCATATTTATGATGGTGGAATACAGTATTTGTTTCCTGTTAGCTAGTATCTTAACATTTAACATTCGTCGAGCGACATTGGAAGTGCTGATGTTTCTAGGCTTGGAGAGCTCAATCATGCTGAAATTACAATTTTTCATGCTGTTTTTTATATTTTTTAAAATTCCTAATAGTTTTAGTAACGTAAAGTAATTACTGTTTAGACACCCCCAATAAAGCCATAATTGGTAATTTTTACCTTGCTAAAGCAGACTACATATAGTTTTGTTATGTTTGGCAAACAAACAGAATATATATATATATATAAAACAGCAAATGAACAACAAAAAAAATATTAACATTTGCAACATCTAGATTTTAACAGTTGGCAGAGAACAGAATGGTTTGTAGTGGTTAAGAGCAGCATCAACTTCACAAATAATAAAAAAAGTTTTAAAAAAGCTATTTAAATCCTTTGCTGCAGGAGGAACTACAGTGCAGTGCCAAGCAATGCTTTGCAGGCTTCGTCGGGCAGCGAAGGGGTTAAGGAGTTCTAATTTCAGTGTATGCTTTTGGTGACAGCTGCATTTTTGCATGCTTCCGGACAAAATGTCTGGTAAGAATGAAGAGGGAGGGTTAACTGCTGTACGATAGGCCGAGAGGGCTTTTTAACGTCCAACGCTGATGTTGCAGGTCTTGCAGCTAGGATCTTTTTTTGCGTTGGCAGTAGACAAGCTCATTAGCTGGTGACCAATGATTTCTGCCACTGTGCCCAAAGAAAGATCGACAGGGTCAGTGTAAATGACTTCCAAGATTACGTCTTGGGCATGGCGAAATACAAGACTTCCCTCCTCTTCGGTGCAGGTCAAAAATTTGTTGTCGCTCAGATTCAGTTGAGGAAGGCGCTGCTTGCAAAACTCATCTCCTGGAGATCCCACCGGAGCAATGACCACAATGACGTAGTGATATGCCGTGTACATACAGTAAAAATCCCCAAAGTATAGGTTGGTGTTTGGGTTGAAGAGTTTTTCAGCAGGTATCTCGACCCTGTGCCTCCCATACGGTGAATCTTGTGGAGGCTTGCCGGTGTTGAACTCGGTGTTGCAGCTGAAAAAGATTCCTTCCAGTTTGGCGCTTATCGGAGAGCCGTGGCTGCCACTGTTGTCTTTTGGAGAAGGCTGCATGACATTCCCATGATGCGTCCTGAAATGAGGAAATATGAAAAAAAAAAGCATGTAAAAGTGTTTAGCTTCCAGGGTAATAAAACTATGGGAAACACATTCACTGAGTATAAACAGTAGATAGGGTGCTCTAAATATACAGCCAATGAGTGTAGAAAAAGTACTAAGTACAACAAAGAGCTTATGGGTCATTGTAAAGCTGTCCAGCACAATCGGATTCATTTTTGCAAAGAGCCGGATCGGGACAACTTAAATTCTTTTGATTAGTATGTCTCCTGGAGTATGGCACCAGTACTACATTGTTATTATACTACATTATACCAGGGCACTCTAGCTGTGGTGAAACTATGACTCCCAGCATGCACACTTTGTGTTCTCATAAATCAGAAGTGAATGGAGCATACAGGGAGTTGTAGTGTATCTGGAGTAATAGAGGTTGCTGGCCCCTACATTATACATCATTAATAAATGTTTCATGGTTTTTCATATTTCAGTTTTCAAAATTTATCAAAAAAATATCGGGGGGTAGATGATGCTTAAACACACAGTGTTATGAGATTAAAAAAAAGAGGGAATGGTTGGCAAATGGCATGATGCAGGCCACAGCATGTGGCAGCGGTACACAATGTGATGATGGGTAGGCAGACAGACAACAAGATGGGGCACCGGCAGCAAGGTGAGGTGTATTGATCGCAATCAGCCTGCCTGGACTGGGAGAAAATTTCTGTAATAATACAATAATCACGTTAATCATGTACACGTGCCGCCTCATGAAATGTAAAGCCCCCCCCCCCTCTCAATTCTTGACTACTTCCCTCAGATTTTAAGTTGTTGTCTCATCAAGGTGATCCCTCTTTAAATTTAGCTAGCCACTTTTCATTTCAGAAAGCCAATCACATATTTTCTCTGCAGCAGCCCCTGTAGGAAAAATGTGGTATTACATGCCGGCCAATAAAATGATTGGCCAACCGTGTGATATTTGTTGGGCCAGATCTGCGCGATATAAAGACCCTTAGTTATTGGCTAATAAAGGGAGTGTCAAAAGAACACATGTATTTCATGCGTTCTTTTGACACTTTTTTTAACCAATTGGTGTATACTTCAATACAAAACTGCATTTTTTGCACTATAAAAACACGCAAAAAAAAACTACATGGACATGTAGGGAGCTTATTTTTAATGTTTCCCTTTGGTTTCAATGGAAGATTAAGTACAGGGTATGCCCCAAATTAGGGCATGCGGCTTCTTTATTCCAACTGGAAAAAATCAAGTGCTGCTTCCAATGGGAGGCTGTTTTGAGGATTTTCTTGGGGCTGATTTTAAGTTGGAAGTGCTCCAAAACTAGCGCCAAAAAATTCTGTGTAAGAAGAGTCATGCGAACAGTCCAGTGACTAGTTTAGTACCCTAATCCCCAGCAGTATACAGACATGCTGGTAGTTTACGGTACAACAATCTAGTGCCAGGTTCCCTTTAAACGATAATAAAGTTTTAGTTTTAGAAGACAACATATTCAGACAATTAAAATGCCGTAACGAGCCACTCGAGTACAATAATCTTGAAGTCTATTTCTCTAAATAAACAGTGCTATTCTAAAATTTAGAACTGATCCTAAACTTTAAAGTTTTCAGTACATTAAATTATGGTACATATTTTTGTCAAAAATTATTTTCTTACTGTGTATAGTCGAAATATTCTTTATGTTGGTTACGATAAAAAACTGAAAATTTCAGCATACGTCCTGCAATTGCTTCAGCTTTCTCCATCAGTTGTGTTAGGTGTACCTTTGAGTAATCTGGAATGAAAATTTAAACACAAATATTACCCAAGCGTTCTAAGCTGTTCTGATTGTTACACAGAGCTCTAAATCTCATAGACAGGTAGATAATAAAATAATAAAATTCTGGTTACCTGCAGTCACCACTAGGGAGCACTCATACACTTACTGCATACTGTTTGGAATTTAAACAGGTTTTCCAGGAGTAGAATATTGATGTCATAGGTCAACTGATTGGTGGTGGTCTGATGCCTGGTACCCCCACCAATTTTCTTTTTGATGAAGCCTCTTCCTAGGTCAGTGACATTATCGGCAGGGATGCCAGGAGTCAGAACCCCACTGATCTGATATTGATGACCCATGCTAATGGATGAGGATCACCTTTCCTGCCTGACCTGTGCCTAATTTTTGTAATGACCCGTCTGCGCTGACTTCAGACTGTTTATCAGATTGCTTGTACTATGCGTGTCCCTGACTATAGTTCTGCCTGCCCCCAGGTGTCTCTGTATCTTGTGGGTCAACTGTCAATCACACAGAGATTATTCAAGGCGGTAGTGGCTTGGTGAGTCCCCTGCAGCAAAGTCAAGATCCCTGTACAGGCGTTAAAAGGTGAAAACCAGGGGACTGCCAAAATATCGCTCTCAAGATAAGCCAAAATCAATTTTATTTTGTTAACAGAGTGGTTCCATACCCACTGCCATAACACATCCACATTAATGAATATATTATCAATTTACTTTTTAGTTTAGTTCAGATATATCATATTTGCCATGAAGCAATACAGAGCGACTGTTCTTACCTGCTGTGCAGAACTCAATGATCTCACTCCACTCAGACACAACGTAGTCTCCGTCCACCTGTTTTGATGCAGTCTGTACAGCCACAGTGTACTCAGTCCTTGGGCTCAAGAACCAGTGTCCACGAACTGTCATTGGCAGAGGCACTGCTTTAGCTACCAATTTAGTGGGGACATCCTAAAAAAAGAGAATGAGGACAATTAAGGAAAATTATTGGCTCTTGGGTTAAAAGGGTTTCCAGAGATTTTTTTTTACTGATGACCTATCCTCAGGATAGATCATCAGTATTTGATCGGTGGGGGTCCAACACCCGGGACCCTGTTGATCACTCCTGTGAGTGCCACTGCCTTCTCACAGCTCACCATGCACAGCGCCGTACATTTTATAGTGGCTGTGCTTGGTATTGGTATTCAAGTGAATGAAGCTGAGCTGCTCCTAGGCCACGTGACCGATGAACTTGTCACTCAGCCTAGGAAAAGCAGAGAGAAGGCTGCGGCGCTCACAGGAGCACTGCTGCCTTCTAAAACAGCAGATCAGCGGAGGTTCCGGATGTCAGACCCCCACCAAAAAATCTTGGAAAACCCTTTTAATCTAGATTGTAAAGATAACATCCCTCTTTCTGCACAGGTGTCTGTCTACATACATTGCATAGCATTGCACTGCATCCATAGATTGATGTGTATAGTATATATATATACAGTATATATCCCACGAATATTGATGAAAGTAATATCATCCCTGGCACCAAACTGTATACACATAAAATGTCTTTAATATGGTATTAACAAGACTGGTTTGGTCCGATTACAATAGACTGCCCATATAGAAACATACAGCGCCTTGCGAAAGTATTCGGTTCCCTGGAACTTTTCAACCTTTTGCCACATTTCAGGCTTCAAACAAAAAGATATAACATTTTACATTTTTGGTGAAGAATCAACAACAAGTGGGTCACAATTGTGAAGTGGAACGAAATTTATTGGATCATTTAAACTTTTTTTTGTAATATTAAAACTGAAAAGTTGGGCGTGCAAAATTATTCGGCCCATTTACTTTCAGTTCAGAAAACTCACTCCAGAAGTTGATTGAGGATCTCTGAATGATCCAATGTTGTCCTAAATGACTGATGAAGATAAATAGAATCCACCTGTGTGTAATCAAGTCTCCGTATAAATGCACCTGCTCTGTGATAGTCTCAGGGTTCTGTTTAAAGCAGAGAGCATCATGAAGACCAAGGAACACACCAGGCAGGTCCGTGATACTGTTGTGGAGAAGTTTAAAGCCGGATTTGGATACCAAAAGATTTCCCAAGCTTTAAACATCCCAAGGAGCACTGTGCAAGCGATCATATTGAAATGGAAGGAGTATCAGACCACTGCAGATCTACCAAGACCCTGCCGTCCCTCTAAACTTTCATCTCAAACAAGGAGAAGACTGATCAGAGATGCAGCCAAGAGGCCCATGATCACTCTGGATGAACTGCAGAGATCTACAGCTGAGGTGGGAGAGTCTGTCCATAGGACAACAATCAGTCCAACACTTCACAAATCTGGCCTTTATGGAAGAGTGGCAAGAAGAAAGCCATTTCTCAAAGATATCCATAAAATGTCTCATTTACAGTTTGCCACAAGCCACCTGGGAGACACACCAAACATGTGGAAGAAGGTGGTCTGGTCAGATGAAACCAAAATCCAACTTTTTGGAAACAATGCAAAACGATATGTTTGGTGTAAAAGCAACACAGCTCATCACCCTGAACACACCATCCCCACTGTCAAACATGGTGGTGGCAGCATCATGGTTTGGGCCTGCTTGAGAATATGTGGAAAGAGCTGAAAACTGCTGTTCACAAACGCTCTCCATCCAACCTTAAAGAGCTCGAGCTGTATTGCAAGGAAGAATGGGCAAGAATTTCAGTCTCTAGATGTGCAAAACTGATAGAGACATACCCCAAGCGACTTGCAGCTGTAATCGCAGCAAAGTATTAATGCAAGGGGGCCGAATAATTTTGCACGCCCCACTTTTCAGTTTTATTATTACAAAAAAAGTTTAAATGATCCAATAAATTTCGTTCCACTTCACAATTGTGACCCACTTGTTGTTGATTCTTCACCAAACATTTAAAATGCTATATCTTTTTGTTTGAAGCCTGAAATGTGGCAAAAGGTTGAAAAAGGGGGCCGAATACTTTCGCAAGGCACTGTATAAAATTCACTTGTGTAGGTAGAGAACCTTGGGAAATAAAATGTTATTAAAAAATAAACCAACATAACTCCTACTATAGTTTTCTAACTTGTTACATTACTTCTGATTTTCTAAAATCCAATCATACTTCAGTTCTAGTAGGCCATGTGCTCAGGTCAGAATCTGCATTATTTATTACTATAGATTTAGATTTTCTCCTGATTTAGGCTTACTAGAGCATGAGAATAAATCTGCTTAGTTACACAGCTCCACACAGATATCAAGAACTAACAAAATATTTACAAACATTTAAATATATGGAATATAATATACAGTATATATCTCTCTAAAATGCTTACATTGCTTTGAACTATAATGTAGTTTGAATGGAAGGACTCCTTGTGGTTGTTTTTGGTACTGCATGCATTTATCTTTTTTTTCTGCTAGAATTCTTTACATCAGGGATGCTCAACCTGCGGCCCTCCAGCTGTTGTACAACTACAACTACAACTCCCACCATGGACTGCTGTAAGCTGATAGCTGTAAGCTGTCTGGGCATGCTGTGAGTTGTAAATTTGCAACAGCTGGAGGGTGGCAGGTTGGGCACCCCTGTTTTACATCTTCTATTAAACAAGCTCATCAACATCTTTCATGTCATGGTAGATACGGCCGGTGTGACATAACCCATTTCCCATTTCATGCTAGAATCTCACTTATTTGCTGTATTATGTAGGTCTGCCTGAGCTATATAGTCAGATATAGCCTGTAGCATCCCAGTGATTCTCTGTGTAAGATGCTCCGAGATATGGAGTCTGCACTAAACACTGAACAGATGTTTAGCATTAAAATCTGAAATTGCAGATGTGCCATTATCATATGAATACAAAAACAGGAAGAGGGGTGTATTTTTTTAAATTAAGGATGTGTTAAAATAGAATTAAGTAGGGCTAATTTGAGGCATAATTTTTCTATAAAACACCAGTGTGTGTTCCTCAGACCTGACAACATAATTTTTTCTATATAAATCAGAATCGTGCCTCAAGAGCGAATGAAACCTAAAATACATAATGCAGATTTGTACATTTTTGCATTTCCTTGTTCCGTTTGTTTCATGTCAATATTATATGAAGAACAGGGTGAGGACTTCATGTTGTCCCATCATATTCTGCTGCACTTCAGTCTCCTGCCGGAGCTATAGGTTCCATTCTCAAACAACTATTGCAGGTGAAGTGGTTCACTCAGAAGAGTAATGGGTGGTCTCACTGAAGGGTACAGAATGATATTAAGAATGATGGCAGATAACAGATAGCAATAAGTATGTACACTATATGGCAAAAACATGTGGGCATCTGGCAGATCCACAAACTACGGACACCTATGTGCATCCTGCAATTTCTGCGGCCCCCATTGTCAAAATGCCTATACTTGTCCACAAGTATATTTTTTTGACGATGGGGATGCTCATAGCACATGGTGAGCTGTCCAAATTTTTGCGGACCCATTGAAATGAGTCCTCATCCATTCAGTAAAAAAATGTGTATCAGATGCGTAAAAAATATACAGTCTTGTGCATGAAACCTAAAAGGTACTGCCTTGGATGGCATGTATCCATGCGTGCCACTGCCACCAGTACTTCCACTCCTCTGTCTCTGCAGGGAGAATACGGCCCTAGAATTGAATTAATATATTTTTATGTGGTGGTTCATTAGAACATGAGGACCTGCAGGGAAGACTTATGTTAGTCTGCCTGTAGGAGGATTATTATTACGGCTCATGCTCACGGCCATTCCGTGCTTTGGGGACAGCAATTTCTGATCCCCAATGCACAGGCCACATCCGTCCACCTGCCGCAGACGGATCCAGACCCATTCAACTTGAATGAGTCCATGATCTTTTGGCACCGTAAAAAAAATAGAACGTTACATTTTTTTGTGGTGAGAAACCCCACGGGAGCACTCAGTGGTGCTTCTGTGGGGTTCTGTGCTTCCGTTCCACACCGCACCTTCCGGATTGCGTCCATATCCGTGATACGGTGCAAAAATGGCCGGGGCCAGACAGCACACTTGAGCCTTTAGGTAGTGAATATACAAAACATCCATATAGTAATGCCTCATTAACTGAGAAATCAGTGTTCCTAGCGCTCTCTTACCCCTAATCTCTTCACATACTTGGGACAATGAGCACTTAACGTTCCCTTTAGTTAAAATTCTATATTTTACGGTATTTGGGTCGCTTTAAGACCTAATAGTTTCCTAAACTTTCTTGTTGCCTTTCACTTTGTTTGCTAGCAATTAATGCAGCCTCCTTATTATTCAGAAACGTCGGCTTCATTCTGCGCCGTTAATGAGGCAGTTCTGGGTCATTACTCTATTTGCTGATGGGTAGCAAAGCTTAAGAGCTTTAGGGGATGATATGCAAATTGTTCACAAAAAATCAAGTGCTTCGTCTGCTGTCATTTTGCCGTCTAAAGAAAAGCATCACCTCAATTAAATCTGCTCCAATACAGCGCGGTATCTTAGACTGAGACCCCAATGTTTCCTAGCGTTTGAAGCCTAATATCTGAGAGGGGAACAGGGCACAAGTAGATGGCAGGATCTGCTTCAGATCACAATGCTGCACAATGGAGCACGATCATAATTGTAGCATTTTAATGTCATTAACTGTAGACTTGGCTGAGACATAATGGCTCGGCAGAGAGAACAGTAGGTACGAGAGCTTCAAACAAGCCTGCTGCTCTTCTTATGAAGTCCTCAAAGGGTCCTCAAACCATCTAATTTACAGAATTGTTATCTGGACTTCACAGTCTGTGATAATTGTGGAGAATCCCGTCCAAAGTGATCATTCAAAGACCGCACAGTATTAGAACCCGTGATAAGATACTTTTAATGAGAATCATTTGAGAAGCATTGTATTAGCACCAGTAGGAACTGAAGAGCACTTTGCAAATTTCCAATCAGATGTTTCTCAAAGCATGAACGAAAGGCGCAAGAAATGCAGCTTCATACCCCTCCTCAACTATCTTCTCTGTCTTCCAGTTACAATATTACTCTACACAGATTTTTGGGTGGCTTAGGGGCCTACTGGACATTTACAGACAGTCCGCAGTCATGGAAAGGGGTCTACAGGCTGTGGAAGGGAGAGGAAGATGCCACATATGACTATGCATTTATGCATTAAAATTGTAATGATAGGTGTGCTTTAAAGAATGTTTCCGCTTAAAGGGATTATCCCATAAAAAGTGAACAAAACAATATCATATAGTACATAGCAGTCTCTAACAAAACTGAGAACTAGCCCTGTACCTCACATGGATCCAGAGATCTCCCCATTGATTGTTCGAGTTGTTCTTCTAGCTTTATTGAAAGCTGTCCGCTTAGAGGGCGTGCACTTTCTCAGTGATCATGTCTTTTCTACTGTAGCTGGTGGCAGTTGAAGGATGGAACTGAGCCTGTGCTTCCATCTCAGTGAGCAGGACAGAGAAATTAGAAAAAAGTGCAAACAGCAGGTGACGCTATACAAAAATACTAAATTACACAAATATTCTGATCCCAGTGCTGGTTTGAAAAATGTAGGCTATTTTTTTCATGGCACAACACCTTAAAGGGGTTCTCAAGCATGAAACCTTTAAATTCAGCCATTTCTGAGTTATCAGACAGCAAAGAATGGGTGAGGTCTGACAGGTCTGCAGTGAGAGAATATCTTGCTCTGGGTATTTTAGCAGTATATCTCCCAGCCCAAATGCTAAGGTTCTGGCATAGTGCTATGAAAGCAGAATTGCTGGGAGATATGCCATACAAATACACAGAGCAAAAGACTCTCACAGCAGACTCTTCAGTAACCATACGTTGTTATCTAGGCTTCCACAGAATCCTGCATTGTTATGCAAAGCAACAACCTTTCGACTCTTTCCAAATGTGCTGCCTTCACCGAAGTTCTGGAATTCTGCTCATGAACCAGTGGCAGTGTTCCCACCCCCGCTGTGCTGCAGTGCTTGGAGTTTTAATTCACTTTTATGTCATTTAGACATGGCATCAAATTGTAACTGGTGAAGATATGACAGATGGCAAAAACAAGAGGGTCTTCTAATTAATGAATGGAAGAAATCAAACAAGACAAAGACTAAACACTAAACCTAATGCACAAATGCACTAGAGTATACCATACTGCACTCATTATACTGGACACAATAGTCCTGAATGCAGGGATTTTTTGTCCGATATTTTTTATGAAATCTGTGATGGAGGCCAGAAAGGAGCCCAGGATGCGGACTTGAACTTAACCTTGGGCCTCATGCACATGATCATATCTGTATTTTGGTCCATAATCCATGGATACCTTCCATATGCACTCCGCATTTTTCTCACTCCCATCAACAAAAATGACTGTGCTGTCGCAGCTAATGTGTTTATTTAGAATTCACTATTATATTTTGTGTTAGGCTACTTTCACACTAGTGGCAGTCCGGATCCGGCAGGTGAAGGGTGCCGCCGGATCCGGACTGCCGCAGGGACATGTGTGGGGCCGGAACCGCGTTCCGGCCCCACACATGTCACACAGTACCATATACAGACATACATACATACACATACATATACACACAAACACATACTTACATACTTACATACTCCAGGCAGGCAGGCAGGCCGCACATCTTCACGCCCAGGAGGCACGCAGCTATGACGATTCCCCACAGCGCCCTCTGCTGGGTGCTGTAGGGAATCGTCATAGCGGCGTGCCTCCTGGGCATGAAGACGTGCGGCCTGCCTGCCTGGAGTATGTAAGTATGTATGTGTTTGTGTGTATGTTTGTGTGTATGTATGTATGCGTGTATGTCTGTCTGTCTGTCTGCCTGTATGTATGTGGTGACGGCTCCGTCCTGAACTCCATTGAAAGTCAATGGAGGGCGGATCCGTTTACCATTGTGGTCACACCAAACGGATCCATCCCCATTGACTTGCATTGGGGGTCATTCCGGATCCGTCTTGGTGCGGATGCCTGGAACGGACAGAAAACCGCAGCATGCTGTGGTTTGCTCTCCGGTCTGTAGATGGAACAGATTGCTTCTAGGAGCATTCCGTTGTCTTCAGTTCAGTTTTGTCCCCATTGACAATGAATGGGGACAAAACGGAAGCGTTTTTTTCCGGTATTGAGCCCCTATGACGGAACTCAATACCAGAATTTAAAAACGCTAGTGTGAAAGTAGCCTTACATTGGTATCCACTATACTTAGTGTACTTTGCTGCCGTCTAGTGGTCATTGTTATATTTGGTTTTATGTAAGTTATCTATGGACATAATTCATTATGTCATTCATCTTTAAACACCTCTTATTCTGTGAGCTAAATCCTATGACCTCTAAAATGATTTTACAAGGTACAGTCAATAAATTACCCAAAGACATATCTACTGCATCTCCCTCAATGGAATTATACATGCAACTGCTGTTGCAAGGGGAATGTTTATTGCGAGTTCACTTTCTTCCATTGCTTGTAAAAGAGATTGCCACTCACACTCATAGGAGACATTTCTCACATACATTGGTGGCAGAATAGTCAAAGGAAACTTAAGTCTATAGCATCTGCATGTACATGCACAATCTGTGAACAAGCTGCAGTTATAAGTTATCTATGAAAGTAATTCTATATGTCATTCATCTTGACACGCCTCCTATTCTAAATCCTATGACCTGTACAATCATTTTCAAAGGTACAGTCAATAAATTACCCAAAGACATATCTGCATTGAATTATACATGCAACTGATGTTATACATGCAACTGGTGTCACTAGGGGAATGTTTATAGCAAGTTCACTTTCTTCCATTAATTGTACAAGAGATTGCCACTCACACTCATTGGAGACATTTCCCACATACATTGGTGGCAGAATAGTCAAGGGAAACTTAAGTCTACAGCATCTGCATGTACATGCATGATCTGTGAGCAAGCTGGAGTTGTAAGTTATCTATGGACATAATTCAATATGTAATTCATCTTGAAACACCTCCTATTCTGTGAGCAAAATCCTAAAACCTCTACAATCATTTTTCAATGAAGGGGTTAGGTTGAGAAATTGGAATTGGGAAGGGTGTGGGGGATGCCGCTTCAGTTTTTGCATCAGGCAGCAGAAAGGCTAGGTGCACCCCTGGTATGCCCACACTGTAAATGAGATGGCAGTATATAAACCAGGGGTGGCCAAACTGTGGCTCTTGAGCCGCATGCGGCTCTTTGCCTCTTCAAGTGCAGCTCTAGCGGTGGAGCCGGGAAGCAGCCAGGCCGGCTCACTCTCCACCCCATGCACAGATCTCCTTTCCTGATCAGGCACTATTGCTACTCTCAGCTCGTTCTCCATTACGTCCTGATACACACAGTGTCAGAACGTAGTATGTGGAGACGCGCACTATGACCTGACGTTGTGCTCATCAGGTCACAGTGGAAAGCGTGTCAGACCTGCAGAGTAGCAGATGCCCAATCAAAAGTGCACGATCTGATCTGAACATGGGGGATCTGATCTGAACATGGGGGATCTGATCTGAACATGGGGGATCTGATCTGAACATGGGGGGTCTGATCTGAACATGGGGGGTCTGATCTGAACATGGGGAGTCTGATCTGAACATGGGGAGTCTGATCTGAACATGGGGAGTCTGATCTGAACATGGGAGTCTGATCTGAACATGGGGGAATCTGATCTGAGCATGGGGGAGTCTGATCTGAGCATGGGGGGTCTGGTTTGAGCATGGGGGGTCTGGTCTGAGCATGGGGGATCTGATCTGAGCATGGGGGATCTGATCTGAGCATGGGGGATCTGATCTGAACATGGGGGATCTGATCTGAGCATGGGGGGTCTGGTCTGAGCATGGGGGGTCTGGTCTAAGCATAGGGTGGTCTGGTCTGAGCATAGGGTGGTCTGGTCTGAACATGGGAGTATGATCTGAGGATGGGAGTATGATCTGAGGATGGAGTATGATTTTAGCATGGGAGGAGATCTGAGCATGGGGGAGAAGATCTGAGCACTGAGGGTCTGACACTGGGAGTCTTTGTGTTATCTGATCTATGCATTGGGGGTCTTATTTTGGGGGTCTGATTTGGAGGTCTGATGTGGATTGGGGGTCTTATTTTAGGTCAGATGAAGATTCGGGGTCTGATTTAGGAGTCTGACCTGAGGTCTATTTTTTTCTTTTTTTCTCTGCTAATGAAAATTAGAAAAATATATTTTTCATCAGACCTCAGCTCAGATGAAAAATATTTTTTTCTCTCCGCTAAAACCTAGGGCGAAAAATACGGTGACTCGTGTGTAAATGTATAGCTTGTGGCTCCTATTAGTCAGACATTTTTTTTACTAGCTCTTTGTGTGTAAGGTTGGCCACCCCTGATATAGACTTTAAACTATGGCACTCTACAGGTCATATAGGACTACTACAGGATAGGGCTGGACCGATGTCACATTATTAGCATTGTGATGATTCAGCGTGATGTTCCCTTGCATAGCTTATGGCATCTTAGTCCTATCATCTCTTATAAAATTGACCCGATGTGTTTATATGCATGAGACTTTAATACATCTCCTTAAACCGAACGGGCACGGCAGACACAAATCACAAATCTGATCAGCCTAAAGAGGGCTTTATTAAAGCGAGAAAAGAATACGGCTTCTCGGCTTGTCACATTCACTTCCGTGCAGAATGGATGAATCCCGCCGCTCCATAGTCACAGCTATTAAAAGCCTGATTATGAGCAGATCTGCTAAGGCTAACACATTTTACCTAAAAAAAAAACAACCTCCAGACATGCATTTGCCTCTCTCGCCTACATTTGTTTCTTAAGGAAGCTTTTCAAATGAATGCCAAAATCTATTGTCTTCTTCCTAATAGCCTGTTCATGTACAGAATCACCACCAGGGGGAGCTATGCTGTTATACAAAAACCCTGCACTGGAAATGCTTTGTGTCTGGAAACGAGCTCATTTGGGTACTAAGAATGTATACAGCTCATATATGAAGAATGCACACTAACAATGCAGGGTGTGGTTTGTAAAGCCAAAGATCTATTATTTCATACATCCAATGGTCCATCAGTTGTCGTACAAAAGGGTTAACAGATTCTGCACTGAAGTCAGTGATTAAAGATCATCCTGTTCTGCTGATATCTAAATAGACACGAATGGATGTTCTAATTACCAACCAAGGAGGGAGGATGAGGCCACATGCACACGGCCGTTGCGTGCATTAGGGACCCCAATTTGTTGTCCCCAATGCAATGGCATTATACGTGTGGCTGCCACGACGGATCCAGACCCATTCAGTTTGAATGGATCCGTGATCCGTATGCACCACCAAAAATAGAACATTTTAAATTTTTTTGCGGTGCGGAAGCACAGAGGAAAAAATACGGAGTGCATATGTGGGGTTCCATTCCTCCGTTCCGCACTGCACCTTCCGGATTGCGGACCTGCGGACGGCCATGTGCATGACAGTGCAGTAAGGCGTAACGTAGGTTAGTTATGTAAGTCTCGACACCGCAATGAACTGACAGATCCCATCAATTATACAATGGATCCAGAATTGCATTGTGGCTTCCATTATAAAACGGATCCACGATTCAGATATGAATGTTGTCTTACCTGCTAGGTGGCCAGGGATGTTGGCCGACACATCGACAGTGCGTGCAGCCATCAGTCTAAGTCATTTGAGAGCTTTTAGGCCTGTGTGCCAGTTATAGGGGTTCCAACCCTGTTTAAGGCCTCATGCACACGACTGCGGTCTGCAAATTGCAGATCGAATGCGCTTTTTTTGTAGCGTGCTGCTTCACTGACTTCAATGGGTCCGTGGCCGCATTTTGCGGACAAGTATAGGGCATGTTCTGTCTTTTCGTGGAACGAACATACAGATGCAGAACGCACACATATCATCCATGTGCTTTCCTCATCTGTATGTCTGTTCTGCAAGAATATGACACTGAATTGTGCCACAATACACTACCTGTGCCTAACCTCCACCAGCTGCGCCCTCGATCTTTTGACTAGGTTCCAGTTTACTGTGTCCTGATCCTGCCTGACCTACAAAACTGACCTTCACTTGTCTACTGTATGTCAGCGCACTCCAGTATGCCCAGTTAATGAACCTACCCTCATCTGCTAGTTTTCTGCATAGACTTTCTGTTAGGGGCGTGATACTGTGGGTCCACAAAAATGCGGATCCGCAATACCACGGATGCAGAACGGTGTGTGTTCCGCAATTTGCTGGAACCCAGCGGAGGGGTCAGGTAAATATGATTACCACTGCGGGTAATCACCTCAACTAAGACATTGAGATACTGGCATTCTGGGCTCGAGTTGGACAAGGGTAACATCTGCATGGAGTTTGTATGTTCTCCCTGTACTTGTGTGCAGGGGTACACCACCAATGAGGCATGGTGAGGCGATTGCCTCAGGTAGCACAAGGTAGGGGCAAGAGGGGGGCAGCGGAAGGGGGATTATCAGTTTCTGCAGTATAGTATTGGGGAGCACTGTGGGCACAGTACGTGGTGCTGTATTACCCTGTATGTTTTGTAGCTCTGTATGTATGTCTTTAACAGTAGGGCTGGAGGGAAGGGGTTAGGTTAAGTTTCAGTTTTCATCTCAGGAAGCAGAAAATCTGGGTGCACCCCTGCTTCTGTGGGTTTCCTTTCCATACTCCACGGACATACTGATGGGAAATTTAGATTGTGAGCTCCACTGTCGACAGTTAGTGCTGATAATGTCTGTAAAGTGCTGCAGAATATGTCAGTGCTATATAAGCAAGAGAACTCATAAAGCAGATACTGTTGGCCGATCACTCTCCGCCCCCATAAGAAGCATATCTCTACGTAGGTCTGGGATCCTCTTTTGCAGTGATTTGGACTATAGGAGGACTGCTATGGTTTACTGCAGTCTGGAAACACTGCGGTTCATTGTGACTGAAGGTAGTTTTATGTTTCCTGCCTGTATAAGTCCTCTTTCACACGACAGTATATTTTGCGGGCGCCAATCCTAATTTTTTGCTGATAAAATGCGGACCCATTCATTTCTATGGGTCAGCAAAAAATACTGACAGCACACTGTGTGCTGTCTGCATCCGTATGTCTGTTCCGTAGCCCGCAAAAAAAAAATAAAATAGAACATGTCCTATTCTTGTCCGTTTTGCAGACAAGGATAGGCATTGTTACAATGGATCCGCAAAAACAACGGATGCCATACAGACGTCATCCATTTTTTTTTTAGGATCCGCAATCTGCGGACTGCAAAACACAACGTTCGTGTGAAACTAGCCTAATATGAACATAAACAGAGTTCCATAATGCTTGGCTAAGGATCATTGATCACTATGGGGAAACCTGCGGCTTCAGATCCTGGTTATGGGTCCGTCGCACCTGTTTATCCGAGCTTGCAATAATTCACGCTACATTGGTAAAGTCTCATTTAGATGAGTTTTTATGGGAGAGACAGTAAATACTCAGAATACTGTGCAGGCGAAAAGGAATTGCTTTGGTGTCCTAGATGGCAGAATGTCAACTCACATAATGTTCTGACCCAAAGCATCTGGGGGGAGATTTATCAAAACCGGTGTAAAGGAAAACTGGCTTAGTTGCCCATATTAACCAATCAGATCCCACATTTCATTTTTCACACCTCTTTTGGAAAATGAAAAAGGTGGAATCTGACTGGTTGCTATGGGCAACTAAGCCGGTTTTCCTTTACACCGGTTTTGATAAATCTTCCCCATAATGTTCTGACCCAAAGCATCTGGGGGGAGAATTATCAAACTTGTGTAAAGTAGAACTGGCTAAGGGCTCGTTCACATCACGTGATGTGAATGCACCCTTAGTTGCCCATAGCAACCAGATTCACAGCTCCTTTGGAGCCAGTGCTACTTTACACCAGTTTTGATAAATCTACCCCCTAATGTTCTCTGGATAAACAACAGATTTTGGCACCTTTCAGCCGCAATATGGCACCCCTCGAAATCTACAGGCCTATACATTGCCTTCATGTGATTCCAACTTCATACAGACTATGTAAAAAATGTGGCACGTTCCATTAGGGCCGAAACACACTTGAATTTGTTCTGATATTTTCCACTACTAAAAAAGACATATAAACAGCAATGTTCTTTTCTCCATACTAACGTTTTTTTAGAGGTGTTTTTGCAAAACAACATATGGGTTGTGTTTTTTGTTCACCATTTTTTCCACTATATATAAAGGGTTGAAAAATGCCAAAAGTTTCAACATGCTGTGCTTTGAGAAAAATGCCAGAGAGACAAAAACCGCGACCAATTATAAAAACACACCACTATGCAAAAATGTTTGTGTGTCCTAAATTTGATATTTTCCATATAGTTTCAGCTAACATATTTTAACGGCTACCTGCATTCCCCATGTACAACAAACAATTCTGAAGCATCTATTCTTAAGACTCTATGTTGCCCTATTTCTTTATTATTCCTTCCAGAAGTTATAAATGAATTGCTAGCGGTCTGCAATAAAGGTCTATTTGGGTGTTAGAGAGGACCTTTCATGGTTTACATTATAGTAGGTAAATACTTTTACTGCAGGGCAACCCCCGCTGATGCTGCCCAGGTTTTTCAAAATAGCTCTCCTGCGCCCCGCTCTGCCCCCCTGTATTTCTCCCGCTCAGTATGCTAATACTGAGCATCGGTACAGGGAGGAGGAGATGCCCGAGTTTCTCAATGGACGTCTCCTTCTCCCTGGCTGTGCCGCGATCCAATCACATCGGAGAATGTCACAGCCAAGGAGTTTTTTTCTCCCTGGCTGTGACGCTCTCCGATGTGATTCCAATTTTGGGAACCTCCAAAATGTATTACATACAGTTTATTAAAGGGGTTATCCAAGAAGAGATATTTATAATTTATCCTCAGGATAGGTCATCAGTATGAGATCTCTGGGGTGCGACACCCGGTAGCCCCGCCGATCAGCTGTTAGTCTTTGAGCCCTGCTGCCACTTCCTAGGCCAGTGACATCACCGTTCATCAGTCACATGACCTAGTTAGAACTTACTTGCAATTCGAGTCAATGGGGCCCAGCTGCAATACCAAGCACTGCCATTATACAATGTGAGGCGCTGTCCTTGCAAACCTGCCGGGAGCTCCGGTTAGAGCAGCAGCTCCCTGAAACAGATGATCGGCAGGGGTGCCGGGACTTGGACCCCCGCTGATGTGATAACGATGACCTATTCTAAGGATAAGTCATCATATTTTCCAGGATAACCCCATTTAATGACATTAGCAAGTCTTTATGTAATCTCTGCATTTTACTGTTTCTTTAATAATGTGGCCCCATAGCAAACCTTGAACTGGTGCACCATCATCACGACAAACAGCAACAGAAATGACTGCAATATATTGACCTCAAACGAAAACGAGGTTTACCTTTTCAAGATAAAGTTTTATAGAAAGGCCTGGGATAACCGGTAGTGGAGATAATGCAGAGAATCTACTTTTCTCAGTATCAGCGTCCTCTGATTACAGCACTCTGCACGGAAATAAATCTCTTTAATCCAAAATGCACCCAGTGCAGATGCTTTAAATTAAGCAGATACCATCTCATCAACAATCAGATTTGTTGGGTAATCTGTGCAAAATATATATTTTCCTCCGTGAAAAAAAAAAGTAAAAATAAATAAAAACTTGACTTTGTCACACAGCGCACTCGTGTGTGCGTTCATTCTAATATTCATTCTAGAAGGGCACAGCTCTATAGCGCCCTCTATTGAGAGCCAAGTACTGTAATAATATCCATATAACGTATGGTCAGAAGCATATAGCACTCAGACGTGATCTACCTCCAGGATATTGCCAAAGTGGTACAATTATGGAATACAGCAGGGGTAGTCAAGCTCTGGCACTCTTCTCCGAACTCCCATAGGAATGAATGGAGCATGCTGGGAATTGTAGTTTCACAGCAGCTGGAGAGCTGAAGGTTGCTCATCCCTGGAATACAGGCGGTTTTATAGGCACTGAATATGGCAATATATGTGTCTTCACACACGGCAGATTTGGTTGCAGAAATTTATGCAACTGTAAATGAGTTCTGTTCACCTGAACGGGGCTTGCAGAAATTCACGCAATTGCCGCCAAAACGACTTCATTCACATCAACTGAACTGATTTTCAGCCATACCATACCATGTAGGACATTTTTAATTAGTAAAATGAAGGATTGAGGCCTCACACACAGTCCTATTACACTGTGTAGTATACGTACGTAATATGGTGTCCATAGCCGGCTATGGGCTCATATGGCACTGCGGGCCCTCTGAATTATCCCTAGAAGGATTACTTTTATGTCAAAACTAGCAGAAGTACCCGGCTTCGCCTGGGTATATTTCGTCTATTTCATTTAGTGTTTGTGTTTGTTGTTGCAGAGAGAAAGTCAATGCAGCTGACAGAAGTTTGTTTTTACCCTCATTTTTTTCAATCCCCATCGGCTGCGGAGCGGGAGGGAGCATGACCTGACCGGGTCGGGGGCGTGGTTTAGCGGGACTTTGGAGGGGTTGCTTTTAAGTCCTTCTTTTGAGGGTGGCCTGAATTAAAGGTCGATACTATGGTAATTTATGAGGACACGCAATGGGTAGCAGTGGAAGAAAACATTGCTTCGCACGGGTATATTTAATCTATTTCATTTAGTGTTTCTGGTTTTTGTTGCAGAAAGAAAGTCATCCTCCCACCCACGCAGCTGACAGAAGTTGAATTTTAACTTCATTTTTTCGATCCCCGCTGGCTGCGGAGTGGGAGGGGGGGTGGCTTAGTGAGACCCGACCCTGACCCTGAATTACATGTTGATGCCATGGTAATTTATGAGGACACGCCATGGGTAGCAGTGGAAGAAAACATCTTTTATTACTACTGAACGGTCTTAGTCTAAAATTAGTTTATTTCATCTATTTTATTTAATGTTTCTGTGTGTCGTTGCAGAGAGAAAGTCAATGCAGCTGACAGAAGTTGATATTTACCTTCATTTTTTCAATCCCCATTGGCTGCGGAGTGGGAGGGGCGTGGCCTGACCAAGTCAGGGGCGTGGCTTAGCAAGACCTGGGGCGGGGGTTTTAAGGCCTCTTTCACACGAGCGTCGCGGATTTGTTCAGGATGCGTTGCGCTAAAAACGCGCGGATTGCATGCGGATGCAATGCATTGCGTTTTTAACGCACCCCCATTCATTTCTATGGAGCCTGGGCTGCATGAAAAACGCAAAATATAGAACATGCTGCGTTTTTCACGCAATGCAGAAGTGATGCGTGAAAAAAAACGCTCATGTGAAAAGCCCCATTAAAATGAATGGGTCAGGATTCAGTGCGGGTGCAATGCGTTCGCATCACGCATTGCACCCGCGCGGAAATCTCGCCCGTGTGAAAGGGGCCTAAGTCCTTCTTTAGGGGGCAGCTTGACTTACAGGTCGATGCCATGCTAATTTATGAGGACACGCAATGGGCAGCAGTAGAAGAAAACATCTTTTATTACTACTGAACGTTCTTAGTCTACAATTAGTCTAAAACATCAGGTATATTTATGGTAACCGGAATACCCCCTTGAACAGTGTCATCCACAGCGCTCTGCCCCTTTAAAGCAGTGAATAGAAATGGCTGAGCTGCTCAGCTGGCTGGTAATTACCTGGCTAGGTTGTTATGAAAACCTGTGTGCAACTGGAGAAAATGGCAGTTGGAATTTGAAGTGAAATGCTCCCAGACTAATATTGGCTAATGGAGATCATATTTAGGGAATATCTCGAGAACGGTATGTCCTAGAGAGCTGAGACCTGGTCTAAAATCTTCCCGGACACCTGATATACCTGTATGTCGAATTTGGTGAAAATCGGTCCAGTAGTTTGGTCGCGCATAGAGAACAGACGGACGGACGGACGGACGGACGGACAGACATACACTCATTTTTATAATATTAAGAGATAAAGAGGAGATTTATCAAACTGGTGTAAAGTAGAACTGGCTTAGTTGCCCAGAGCAACCAATCAGATTCCATCTTTCATTTCCCAAAGAAGCTATGAAAAATGAAAGGTGGAATCTGATTGGTTGCTATGGGCAACTAAGCCAGTTCTACTTTATACCAGTTTGATAAATCTCTATCAAAGTGTCTTATGGAAGGACCACACAGTGGCACACAGAATGTCTACAGGTCTATAAATTTATGTTCACATATAGCAGAAATGCTGCACATTTTCAGTCTGAATTTTCAAGTGGAAAATCAGCAACATATAAAAGTAGCAGCAAAGTAAATGAGATTCTAATAAATGTCACCCACACGCGGGAAAGAAAATCCATGCGAAAACTGACATACAGTGCACATAACAATCCTTTCACCACTCATTTCACTGTTTGCAATGCAAAGGGCGCGAAACCCACTGCAAATCTGCAACAAAATCCACTTTTAAAATGTGAAGATGTAAAAAAAAATAAAATATTTTTTTAGGTCGACCAGCGATTCCTTAGATCAAGCAAATTTCAAATTGCTGGTGATCAGAATAGCACATATACATACACGCACAGAACACGTATAGAACACGTCCGTGGTGGAACACTGACCTGTGAATGAGGCTTAATCACCTTCAATGGAGCTGAGCTGCGATACCAGACACAACCCATGGAGAGGTGTGTGCTTTTTTTTCTTTTTATTTATAAAGCAGCCACAGTTTTGTAATCCTGGACAACCCCTTTAAGGTCTTCCCCTGATCTCTGTATGGACTTTGATATATTTATACAGTTATCAGATCTCCCCGCGCACCCATCTTTTTTCTAAACTAAATAATGCTAATTTTAATCATCTTTCTGGGTACTGTAGTCCACCCATACCATTTATAATCCTGAACCTGCTCCAGCTCTGCTGTGTCTTTCTTTTGTAGTGGTGTCTTAGGGGGTGATATAGGGATCGTGCTCAGTGCAGGGGTGCAACACCAATGAGGCCAGGTGAGGCGATCGCCTCAAGCAGCACCAGGTGGGGGGGGGGGACTGTTTCAGTTGTTGCCTCAGGCAGCAGAAAGGTTAGGTGCACCCTTGGCCCAGTGGCATAAGGAATCCTAAAATAACAGGGACAGAGAGGGAGATTTATCAATCTGGTGTAAAGTAGAAGTGGCTTAGTTGCCCAAAGCAACCAATCAGATTCCACCTTTCATTTTTCACAGCTCCTTTGGAAAATGAAAGGTGGAATCTGATTGGTTGCTATGGGCAACTAAGCCACTTCTACTTTACACCAGATTGATAAATCTCCCCCAGAATTCCTACAACATGTCCTCCCTCTACCAAGGTCATATGTCCTGACAGGACATACTGTATGGAATCAGGTAGTCAGGTAGTTTTTATTACCATAAAAACATCCTTGACTGTATTACACATGAAAGCATTCCATTTTACTGTGAGAATGAAGATACAAATTTACAGATGAATTTAAAAACAGGAAAGAGCGAGAGGTGAAGATAAATAATGGCCTGAATGGGCTTGTATGAGTGGTAGAACAGGAACACAGACACAGACCTGATCTACAGCTACGAACCACAGCAATTATGGATGACATACCAAACAACTGGAGGCACGTGACGTCATCAACATCAAGAGATCTCCTACAACGAACAGGTCCACACACCCAAAGGCGGCAATTAAGGCTTGCAATAATTAGATTTCTATTACTTTCGAGATAATTGTTCTTCCACACTTTATACTGACAGTCTCCAGGGCAAGGGAAAAGTCTGGAAGAATGTAGAAATTACCCTTGACACTTGTTAAAATGTTATACGGATGCAATATATGAAAAAAAACAATAAACCCAAAGTCAGGTAGTGGTGACGAACTAACGAGGGGAATAGGACATCTCCTGTCTCATCCATTGTCATGACATTTATGGGCATCCTGTGGCTTCTCTGAGGCTGGAGACATCAATAAAACCCTAACATTTGAAGGTAATTATAATTCTTACAGAACTTCTGATCCCACCCATGCTTCTATCTGAGGGATGATGGGACCCTATTTTTTATTTGCTCTATAAGCTGACATATATGGAGGCCTGAGAAAGAGGAGCTGTAAAGGCAGAGATGAATCTATCTCAGCCGTGGAGTAAGGCCTCTTGCACACGGCCCTTGCTCTGCCATTCCACGCATTGGGGACCGTAATTTGTGGCCCCCAATGTGTGGCTGGCGCAGATGGATCCAGATTAGAGATGAGCGAACGTACTCGTAACGAGCACTGTACCGCTCGGCTCCCCTGCGCTCGCATGGGCGCAGGCAGCCGCTTCCGTCCTCCCCACCCGACGGAAGCGGCTGCCTGCGCCCATGCGAGCGCAGGGGAGCCGAGTGGTACAGTGCTCGTTACGAGCACGTTTGCTCATCTCTAATCCAGATCCATTCAACTAGAATGGGTCCGTGATCCATCTGCACCGGAAAAAAATAGAACGTTCTATTTTTTTGCACTGTGGAGGCATGGACAGAAACCCCATGTGCATTCCGTTTCCATATGTCCATATTTCCGTTCCGCAAAAAAATAGAACATGTCCTATTATTGTCCGCATTACGGACAAGGATAGTTCTGTTCTATCAGGGGCCAGCTGTTCCGTTCCGCAAAATACGGAATGCACACAGATGTCATCCGTATTTTTTGTGGATCCGTTTTTTGCGGACTGCAAAATACATATGGTCGTTTGCATGAGGCGTAAGGAAGAGAAGCAGATTTAACACAGACGTTAATTTATTATACCATATGGGCTATTTTGATATATTTGGTGCATAACTGCACTATTTCTACTGACCCATACAATTATGCATCCTGTGCTCCTCCAATACATGTCCTCCATTGAATCCGGTCTGCTAGTGTGAAGGGCAGGGTGGTGTACCCCAGCAGAGAAATAGCACAACACAAACGCACTGATACATAGACAAAAAACAGGAACTATACATAAAGGGGTTGTCTCATCTTGCCGTTACTAAGGCAAGATGAGACAGTCCCGACCACCTCCAGGCCAGGAAACAGCACAGCACTCCGGCGCTTGCTGTTTTAGTAGCCCCCATTGAGGTACATGAAAGCTACGGAAACAGTGTAGCACAGCAAGCTATGGAGGAGACAGAATGTCTTGCTGTGTTACCCTGTTTCTTTAGCTCTCATGTACCGCAATGGAAGCTACTGAAACAGCAAGTGGTTAGGACTGTGTCTCATCTTACCTTAGTAACAAGAGAGAGAGAGATGAGACAACCCCTTTAAAAGGGTTTCCCAAGACTTTAATACTGATGACCTATACTCTGGATAGGGTCATCAGTATATGATCCATGGGGGTCTGACACCTAGCATCCCCACCAATCAGCTGTTTGAGAAGGTACTAGCACTCGTGAGCACCGCGGCCTTCTCGCAGACTACTAATCACAGCGCCGTATAGTGGTTGTGCTTGGTATTGCACTCAGCCCCATTTACTTCTATGGGGCTGAGCTGCACCTAGGCCACATGACATATAAACGTGTTGTTACTGGCCTAGGAGAAGCTGAAAGAAGGCCGCGGCGCTTCTGTGCCTCCTCGAACATGTAATTGGCGGGGGTCACAGGTGTCGGACTCCACCGATCAGATACTGATGACCTATCCTGAGGACAGTTCATCAGCATTAAAATCTCAGAAAACCCCTTTAGGTATGAGGCACTAGCTTTACAGTTCAGGTTCAATGTTTATTAGTTACAAATGGCGCACAACTTGGCAGTTACAGTCCAATAATCTTTCTTTGCTGTATTCTTGTAGTTGTTTGGTCCGGCCTGCGTGTTGGATTTCTTTGAAATGTTATGTTTCATTTTAAAAAGCAAAATAAAAGAATAAAAAAAAAATAGCATAAAACGTGACCAGGCAGGCAGGAGATGTACCAAATGTATCATAGTAGACATGTCAGACACTTGCTTATGCCATCACTTGACTTACTTTAGACAAATACGGATGTAGCAGAATTATCAGTCACACTTGGTGAGTTATCACATCTAGTTAACAGACTGTTAACTCTGCTGCATCTGTAATACGGCCCACAATTTTACCGAAATATGGCGCACTTTAAGCCATGCTTTTTTTCTGTGCCATGACTCTTTCTCCTGGAGCATAGACGACCATATGGAAGACCATATTCTCTATTCAGCAGCTTAATTAACCCCTTAATGACCAAGCGATTTTCATTTTCCTGTGGTCATACCCTAATACTTTCCTGCTCCATGCCGCTCTATTCCTCCTAGTTGCCCCATCTTGAGGTCCCCGCGCTGGCTATGCACATGGTCAAATGCATCACTCCAGCAGGGTTGTGGCCAAAAGCAGGACGTCACCGCTGAAGCCAGTCATTAGATGGAGCAGTGCTTGTGACTATGCCCATAGCCAGCTGGGTGTAAACAGTGCCAGGATTGGAAGATGGAGAGGGTGGAGGTAGCAGGGAGCAGGTAAGTATTCATCTTCTGTTTCAGGGTCCATGGTGCAGGAACTTGTTAAAAAATCATTTTTTACCGGAAACCCCTTTAACTCTATCAGAAAAGTCTCCTAATTGCTTACGTCTTACTGTATATTCACACGAAGCATATTTGCAGCACACATTTTTGTAAATTAAATCCTTTCCACACATCTATGGTAAATGGGGTTGTTTCTCCACCACAAGCATCGATTTCTACAAACCCCATTCCAATGAACAAGACATCTGCAGGAATTTAAAGGGTTATTCCCATCATAGACAATGGGGGCATATTGCTAGGATATGCCCCCATTGTCTTATAGGTGCAGGTACCACCGCAGGGACCCGCACCTATCCCGAGAACAGAGCCCCAAAAGTGAAGGAGGGCGAACTGCACATGTGCAGCCGCCCTCCATTCATTTCTATAAGACAATGGGGGCATATCCTAGCAATATGCCCCCATTGTCTAAGATGGGAATACCCCTTTAAGTAAATTGCGAACCTTCCCTTAGCTTCTGGTTTTGTAAGAACTCAGACTTCTTGGATTATTAGATGCTGTACAATGTACTTGTAGTCATTCTTAATAAAGTATTTGCCTGAGTGTGAGTTGTGCGAGCTTTGTCCAGTCGCAGCATTCAACATTATGTAAAACATGGAGGGGACACATTCAAAGTTTCATGCAAATATCTGTCCTTCCGGGCGATGGAGGAGTTTAACCTACTGTATTCATTTTCAATCACACATTTTAATATCGATTGTATTCTTTACATGGGCTGTAGGAAGGATTTAACGGTAACGCACAGATCACATTTGCTTTTTCTGTTTCTCACAAGGAAAAGCAGAGAGATGCATCAGTACGATATGCAGATATTTGTAGTTTGGAGTGGGAGATATGATCAATAAATGACAATTACTGTAATTACCGAGCCCTTCAATAATAACTGCTGCCAATGGCTCTCACTGTGGTTATTGCCTTTTCTGAAAGTTTAAACTTAAAAACCATGTAAAAGTCAAAATCAGTCAGCACCTTCTAACAACAACTAAACTGGCAGGTTGAAATCTGGTTCCTACCTATCACAAGTTAATTTTGTAGGTCTAGGCTCAAGAAGACAGAGTGAGTTAAAGGGATCGGCCCATTAGAACAACTTATCCCCTATCAACAGGGGTCCAACTACAGGGGCCCCACTGAATGGATTGGCGGTCACACATGCACGCTGCTTCTCCATTCAGCTCTATAGGACAGTTTTGGACCAAAAATAGCCAAACAAAAACTAATTGACTTGCATTTTTTGTAGCATTTTAATGCTTTTTTTTTGCTCTGTTTTACCACCTGGCAGTTTTTGAAGGTGTTTTTGTATGCGTTGCGTTTTTAATATATGAATGTATGTATCCTCCTGAAATGTCACTACCTCCGTAGAGCTCTACGAGAAAATACAAAAACGCCATGCAAAAACACAACTAAAGACATTAACTTACAATTCACATGCCATTTGTTTTACAAAAATCGAGGTCTATGAGAGAAAAAATGCCAGGCAATGAGAGAAAAACACCAGACCCAAAGAATGCAGAGTATTTTGTTTGCTTAAAAAAATCCTGAAAAAAACAGCTAAACCAGCCTCATCCATTCTCAAATGGCTGAATATATATATATATATATATATATATATATATATATATATATATATTCACGAGTAGTAATTTGAGTCTCATCTGAGAGAATTAAAGAATCTGAGACTCAGGTTTAGGCCTAGTTCACACTTAAGTGTTTGGTCAGTGAATTCCATCAACTTTCTCATCTCCCAACAATAAAGCACTGCTTTTTCATGCAGCTGCCACTAGAGGGAGCTCTGTGCATGAAGATTATTATAGTACCTTTATAAATTCCTATGCACTGAGCTCCCCCTACTGGTGGCTGTGGGCAGCCAGTTTTGTAATATATTATGTGAAGAGACGCAGTCAGCAGTCATATGAATGACCCCTTAGGCTACTTTCACACTTGCGTTTTTGCCTGACCCAGAAGGGATCAGCAAAATGCTTCCGTTAATGATAATACAACAATCTGCATCCATTATGAACGGATACGGTTGAATTATCTTTAACATAGCCAAGACGGATCCGTCATGAACTCCATTGAAAGTTAATGGGGGACGGATACGCTTTCTATTGTGCCAGATTGTGTCAGAGAAAACTGATCCATCCCCAGGCTACATGCCTGATCCACTACATGCACATGACAGGGAAAAACGGACATGTGATGTACATTTTTTTAACGACCATCACAAGTCTGCTTTAAGACCAATGGTAGTCTATGGCGTTATTCACATGGCAGTTTTTTGACTGTCAGTGAAAAACGGACGTCAAAAAATAGAACATGTTCTATCTTGTCCGTTTTTCACTGGCAGATTGCCCCCATACAATTGAATGGGTCTGTTTTTAACGCCCGTTTCTCAGAAAGGCATCAGGGAAAAAACTGTCCATTATAAATGTTGGTTTTTAACTGACGTTTTTTTCACGTGTGCATGTAGCCTTAGAAGAATTGTCATCAGTATATTGTTAAAGTCTTTAGTTCACAACAGATTGTCTAAACAGCTGCATGTGGTGGAGTATGCGCTGAAGTGAGGCCGGGTTTACATGTTCTAGCTCGGCATGCGTGGGGAAACTCTTCCACCTTTGTAAAGGCAAGACCGTGGCTCTTCCTTAAAAACCATGAAGTCATTGATCACCGCAGGAGTGTGTAATTTTGGCCAAATGCGGCAGCCAGGATGTGTAGACCTGGCCTAACAATGCTGATATGCTTGGTCATTTGCGATAAGATACTGAAATGGATCAAATCTCCTAATTTTATCGGCAGACTTCCATACTATACTCAGATACCAAAATTCATTATGATATAAAATAATATAAAAAATCATTACCTTATGTTTAAACTTATTGGAATTCTTGTTCTCCTTCTTGTTCAGGTCAATAAAATAGTGTGTTATCCGATCCTTAGATTTAGAATCCATCTCCCATGAGATCTTGAAAGAGTCGCATGTGATATTACTTATCTTGATATTGTGAGGGACAGGCAGCTCCTCCATCTCTGCAATGCCGCTGTCTTGAGATTTATTCCCTAAAAATAAAAACGCATGATATTATCAATGATGTCTAAATATGTCTTACCAGAAGACAATGAGTCGGTATTGCTTGTGTTTTTAAACCACTCTGAACCCAATGCAACACTATTTTTGTTTGAGCACCCCTTTATCATATATTGATACTTAAGGGCTATACCTATTTTTGCTACAATTATTTTTGTAAAGTTTTTGTAAAAATGTCTGATCACTTTCTTCCTATTGCTGCCTACCTACCTGTGGCTCAATGGTAATAAACTACAAACAACCTCTGTGTAATGTGATTCTTTAAATCATACAATGGAACATTTTTTCATGAATACCTAGCCTCCGGATATAGTCCTAGCCTGCTCCCCACCACTCCAAGGCAACACCCTGGCTCCATTTAGAAATCTTCTGGTTCTAGGCATGCTTTTTTGAGTTCTGGGATACAGAAAAGGTCACAGCTAATAACTGGCCTGAGTGGTGACGTGTCCCCAAGCGCCACATGGGCCATCAAATGTGTGCCGCTTGAGGTCACGTCACCACTGAGGCCACTCATTGGCTGCAACGGCACGTCACTGCGTCCAGAAACCGGGAGATCGCTGTATGAAGCCAGGGATCCAGAATAGAGTGGTGAGGAGCAGATGAGTAGGAATTTATCATTTATTACCACATACTTCAGGGCTAGTTAACAAGGTCCATAATTCTGGAAAACTCCTAAGGTTGTAAGGTCAGCTCCAAGTGCTTGTTGGGTGACAGTGAGTGAAAGTGAACCCCAGTGAATAATACCCTTGACTACAAAATACCTAAATTGTTGACCCCCCCCCCCCCCCCCCCCCGAGCACAGTATTTCCAGACAGCTTTATCTGTCACTTAATACCACTCAAAATTGATCTTGTGGAGTCTGAAGAAAAAAAATTGCATCCAATAGTATATCATGGAAGAGATAAACGGATTAAGAGTTACCGGCGCTGGCCTCTTCATAACTTCTGCGTATCCAGTGCCGCTTCTAAATGTAAGACAGTTTCCGAGCTGTCTTACATTTAGACCATTTTCTACGCCTGAAATAGGCACAGAAAATGGTATATGATATGGGCCTGATGGCGGGGAGAAGTGGCAGATTGCAATACGCCTAATTTAGGCGTATTTCAGCTTGGTAAATGACCCCCCTAGTTCCTTAGCTATCCATATAGGCATATATGAATGATCGCTTTAACGATCAGAGAGGAAATCCCCTTAAAATTTTCAGTGCAGTTTACACAAGGTGAATAGAGTTTGGTTGTGAGGCCCTGAATTTACTGAACAGTACACAAAAATTATCATATAACTACAAAAGGAAAAAAAAGAAAAATAAGGCAGAAGATTCTTTAAATTGGATTGTGTTTGTGTGTTATATTGTATTTAGCCCACATTGATAGAACATTCTCAGTTTTACTCAGTTCTTTGAAAAAAAAACTTGACTCTTCTCTTACAGACAACGGTACATTCATACAATACTCCATTGTAAAGCACCAGAGAGTCTGTGCTAAGATTCAGAAGCTCTAGGGATTAGTACTTACAAATACACTATCCCAATGATGACATAATAAGGTCTTCAATGCGTCCATACAGAACTTAAGACAATAACTAGCTTGTTTCCTCCACGTTTGTGTAGCCCTTTTATTATCTATTATAAAAGGCAATTTACTAGGCATCAACAAAATAAAAAAGTGCCCATTTGTACATTTAATTTTTACACTAAAAAACTATTCAAAATCTGCATCGTACTAGAGAAGAGTCCTGGAGATATTCTAAGCAACCTTCTAAATGTACTATAGAAAATATGGACACAGAATGGCAGAAATCTAAAGATTTTCACATTAAGATAACTCTGCAAGCCAAGCTCTAATGGTCAAGTAACATGTTACCAGCCACTGATAAGAACAATAAATTACCAAAAGCACAAAAAAGAAAACATATTCACCAATTGCATGTATAACAGGTGTAATGAGTCCCTCCGGACAGGAAATGTTCCTGAAGACTGGACAAAGACCAGTGTTGTACCTATCCACAAGAAAGGTAGCAAAGACAACGCTGGAAACTACCGACCTTGGTAGTAGCAAATGCTTGACCTCGGTAGTAGTAAATGCTTGACCTCGGTAGTAGCAAAAAATAATGGAAACTCTCTGAAAAAGAAGATACTTGACCACCTTAAAACCAGCAACGTGCTAGATCTAAAACAGCATGGCTTCACCGAGGTCAAATCACGTCAAACTAATCTTCTTGATTTCTTTGACCATGTTACAAAAGTGCTGGATGAAAGTTTTGGCCACCTTGACTTCAACAAGGCCTTTGATACAGTGTCTTATAAAGAGCTGATTATTGAAAACTGGACTTAATCCCTGGATAGCTCCATTCGCAGCTGACTAATGAATAGATACCAGAGTGTTGTTAATGATGTAAATTCTCAGGAGAGACAGATTACAAGTAGTGGACCTCAAGGGCCTACCCTGGCTCCTATTCTTTTTAATATTTTTGTAGGGAACATAGGAGAAGGTTTTGTATGAGTGTGTAACAGGGTAGATATTCCTGGAGGCATTAGCAACATGGAAAACAATTTAGCTTCTCTAGATAAATGGTCCAAACAATGAAAACTGAAGTTCAGTGTGTCCAACTGTAAAATAATTCACCTGGGGAGAAGGAATCCTCTATCATATTGGCAGTTCTGGTTTAGCCAAGACTTCAGAAGAGAAAGATTTAGGGGTCCTGATATCTCATAGCTTCAAAATGAGTGGGCAGGGGAAAGCAAGTTGGATGCTTGGCTGTATAGCTAAAGGTATAACCAGTAGGAAGACAGAGATCGTGGTCCTGCTGTATAGAGTGCTAGTGAGATCACATCTAGAATTCTGTGTCCAGTTCTAGAGACCCGATCTACAAAAAGATACAGATAAAATGAAACGGGAACAAAGGCAAGCTACAAAAATGCTGGAGGGTCTGAAGCATAAAACATATCAGGAGAAATTTAAAGTACTTAGGAAAGGAATTTATAGTTTGTGGTGGTTATGGTGTCAGTTTTAAGTCTGTCTTTGCTTTGTGAGGTTGAGCTAAATATATGAAATGGCGCTCAGTAATAATATATTTTTGGCACAAGTGCAATGTGGATACCCCTATGTCTGTAAAAGTAAACCCGTGGGCTGTCTGGTGTGGAGATGTGAATTTTTTTTTTAAAAAGTTGCAAATCATAAATTTAACTTAAAAATGTTCTAATCTGAAATCCTGAGCTATACCAAATGCTGAAAAAATATGCACCAAAGGCTACAAGCGGGCATCACTTGCAACATTTTTATGCCATAAAACTGGCGTAGCAGACTAAATCTGTATGGCATTGAGGAAAGGAGGGAAAGAGGCAACGTTGAAACAACTCCCAGCAGAGGTGGTTGCGAAAAAAAACAGTACGTGAATTTAAACATTCCTGGGATAAACACATGTCTCTCCTAAGATAAGTAATATAAGGTCAGACTAGATGGACTTTGTGGTCGTTTTCTGCTGGCAATTTCCAGTTTATATGTAACACCTCATCTATGCAAGCAGCGCCACTGGAAGCCTGTGCTTAGGTTCGGTGCAAGTCCCAGCTGTCATGCTCCTGCCAATCATATATGGTATATCCCAGTGATTACAACATTAGAGCAAAAGGATATGTTTATTGGGAAAATCTGTACAATGGAAAGGAGGTTATAGTACCCTGTAGAGCCGCCTGTAGTCTGGATACAAGATGAGATATGGTTGGACATACTGCCCACAAATGTTGCAGCTGGGCCTGTAGATCCTGCACACTTGTATGTTGTCGAAGCTGGAATCCCAGCGGGTCTGCTTGATTGTCGATAAATCTGGTGATCAGGCAGGCCAAGAAGATGCGGCAATCTGGCAGAGACATTTCCTGGGGAACCTTTGCTCTCTGTGGGCCAACATTATCCCTATAAAAAATGCCAATGGGAAGCCCTACCATGAGAGGCAACATAGGTGGCTGCAGTATGGCCTACACATATCACTGAGGTGTTAGCAGGGGCGCACCCACAGGGGGGGTCCAGCGGGTCTGGACCCCCCCTAGAACGATAAAGAAATTATTTTTTTTTAATGCTTCAGGGCCGCACCGCAATCGCCACAGGCGGCGCGGCCCTGATCCTTACTGCGGGCGGCGGCAGGCGGCAGCGCTATGGAGGAGAGGGGAGAGAGGTTTTTCTCCTACCTCTCCTCTGCGCTGCTACAATCTTCTATCTCATTGGTGGAGAAGCAGAGGGCGGAAGCTGCTTCTCCACCAATGATTTCAAGCAGAGAGCCCGGCTGCAGAGCCCATGTGACTCTGCCAGTCCTTCCCCGAGTTCCCCCGGCCGGTCCCGCCATCACACCTCGCTCCAGCCGGCCCAGCACAGCCATCCAGCCGGCCAACCGACCTCCTGCTGGAGCAAGAAAAAATGGTAAGTCTCACTCAGTCTGTGCCCCCCCCCTGCCTTGTATTGTGCCCTCCCTGCCCTGTATTGTGCCCCCCCTGCCCTGTATTGTGCCCCCCCTGCCCTGTATTGTGCCCTCCCTGCCCTGTATTGTGCCCTCCCTGCCCTGTATTGTGCCCCCCCTGCCCTGTATTGTGCCCTCCCTGCCCTGTATTGTGCCCCCCTGCCCTGTATTGTGCCCCCCCTGCCCTGTATTGTGCCCCCCCTGCCCTGTATTGTGCCCCCCCTGGCCTGTACCGTGCCCCCCTGGCCTGTACCGTGCCCCCCTGGCCTGTACCGTGCCCCCTGCCCTGTACCGTGCCCCCCTGGCCTGTACCGTGCCCCCCTGGCCTGTACCGTGCCCCCCTGGCCTGTACCGTGCCCCCCTGGCCTGTACCGTGCCCCCCCTGGCCTGTACCGTGCCCCCTGCCCTGTACCGTGCCCCCTGCCCTGTACTGTGCCCCCTGCCCTGTACCGTGCCCCCTGCCCTGTACTGTGCCTCCTTCCCTGTAACGTGCCTCCTTCCCTGTAACGTGCCTCCTTCCCTGTAACGTGCCTCCTTCCCTGTACCGTGCCCCCTGCCCTGTACCGTGCCCCCTGCCCTGTAACGTGCCTCCTTCGCTGTAACGTGCCTCCTGCCCTGTACCGTGCTTCCTGCCCTGTACCTTGCCCCCTGCCCTGTACCATGCTTTCTGCCCTGTACCTTGCCCCCTGCCCTGTAACGTGCCTCCTTCCCTGTACCATGCTTTCTGCCCTGTACCTTGCCCCCTGCCCTGTAACGTGCCTCCTGCCCTGTACCTTGCCCCCTGCCCTGTACCATGATTTCTGCCCTGTACCTTGCCCCCTGCCCTGTAACGTGCCTCCTTCCCTGTAACGTGCCTCCTTCCCTGTAACGTGCCTCCTTCCCTGTACCGTGCCCCCTGCCCTGTACCGTGCCCTCCTGCCCTGTACCGTGCCCTCCTGCCCTGCACCGTGCCCTCCTGCCCTGCACCGTGCCCCCCTGGCCTGCACCGTGCCCCCCTGGCCTGCACCGTGCCCCCCTGGCCTGTACCGTGCCCCCCTGGCCTGTACCGTGCCCCCCTGGCCTGTACCGTGCCTCCCTGTCCTCTACCGTGCCCCCTGCCCTGTACTGTGCCTCCTGCCCTGTACCATGCTTTCTGCCCTGTACTTTGCCTCCCTGTCCTGTACCGTGCCCCCTGCCCTGTACTGTGCCTCCTTCCCTGTAACGTGCCTCCTTCCCTGTAACGTGCCTCCTTCCCTGTAACGTGCCTCCTTCCCTGTACCGTGCCCCCTGCCCTGTACCGTGCCCCCTGCCCTGTAACGTGCCTCCTTCGCTGTAACGTGCCTCCTGCCCTGTACCGTGCTTCCTGCCCTGTACCTTGCCCCCTGCCCTGTACCATGCTTTCTGCCCTGTACCTTGCCCCCTGCCCTGTAACGTGCCTCCTTCCCTGTACCATGCTTTCTGCCCTGTACCTTGCCCCCTGCCCTGTAACGTGCCTCCTGCCCTGTACCTTGCCCCCTGCCCTGTACCATGATTTCTGCCCTGTACCTTGCCCCCTGCCCTGTAACGTGCCTCCTTCCCTGTAACGTGCCTCCTTCCCTGTAACGTGCCTCCTTCCCTGTACCGTGCCCCCTGCCCTGTACCGTGCCCCCTGCCCTGTACCGTGCCCCCTGCCCTGTACCGTGCCCTCCTGCCCTGTACCGTGCCCTCCTGCCCTGTACCGTGCCCCTGCCCTGCACCGTGCCCCCTGGCCTGCACCGTGCCCCCCTGGCCTGCACCGTGCCCCCCTGGCCTGCACCGTGCCCCCCTGGCCTGCACCGTGCCCCCTGGCCTGTACCGTGCCCCCCTGGCCTGTACCGTGCCCCCCTGGCCTGTACCGTGCCTCCCTGTCCTCTACCGTGCCCCCTGCCCTGTACTGTGCCTCCTGCCCTGTACCATGCTTTCTGCCCTGTACTTTGCCTCCCTGTCCTGTACCGTGCCCCTGCCCTGTCCTGTGCCATTTCTTTACTGGCATTTGGCACTATATTGGCATAATTTGGGGGCACTATGGGGGCATCTGGTGGCTCTAAAGGGGCATTTTGTTTACTGGCACATTATAGGGGGCACGATAGAGGAGATTGGCACTATGGGGCATGTGGTGGCACTATAGGGGCCTCATTTGGGGGCATCTGGTGGCTCTAAAGAGTCACTTTTTTACTGCCACATTATGGGGGGGCACTATGGCATCTGGCACTAAGGGGTAATTTTTTTCTGTCACATTATGGGAGGTACTTTTGGGCAGAGCAGCACTATAGGGGCATCATTTGCAGGCACTATGGGGGCATCTGGTGGCTCTAAAGGGGCATTATTTACTGGTAAATTATAGGGGGCACTATGGCATCTGGCACTAAGTGGGCAATTTTTACTGGCACATTATGGGGGAGAGGGGCACTATAAGGGATGTGAAGGGCAGTAAGAAGGGGCATATTATGGGGAACACTATGGGGGAGAGGAGCACTATGAGGGCATTTACTGGGGCACTATATAGGGGTATTTTATACTGGTATACATTATGGGGACATTAGCTCAACTGCGGGCACTAAGCTGTGGTATTATTGTGAGCTTTACTACTACTGGGGGGCTATGGGGAACATGATGTCTAGTATGGGGACATCATTACTACTAAGTGTGGTCTAGCAGATAATTATTTCTATTGGTGGGATTTTGGGGAGCACTGTTACTTTTGGGGGGCACCCTGGCATAATATCATTAGTGTAGGTGCAGTTATTTTTTAGAGCACTGTGTGCCAATAACTGTTGTAGGGGGCACTATCTGTGTGGTAGTAGTATTTTCAGGGAACAGTTTCTGCAGTATAGTATTGGGGGAGCACAGCGGGCACAGTATTGGGGGTGGCAGGATGAGGTGTTCAGAAGATGTAAAGATGATAGAAATGTGGGAAACTAATGTCTGTTTGTATCTCTGCAGAGACGAGAGATGGCTGAAAAATCTTCATGGCGGTCTGGTCCGAATGGAGAAGATGAGGAAAGAGAACGTCTACAACAAAGGTGACATCACTGGATGTAAGAGGTATGGGGCGCTGTGTAGGAGAGGAGATGCTCCGGCTCCTCCCTCTGCCATTTACAGAAGGAGGATTCAGAGCTGGGTGAGGATGACCAAAGGGGGTCAGAAGGGCACAGGCAGGTGGCAGATGGTGGGGGGGGGACACTCAGGCCTGGAGCAGGATCTGGGGAGGGAGGAGAGTGGAGGATCTTCCTGGATGTAGCCTGCTGTTGCATATTGTATAATGTGAAGCAGGCAGTGCAGCCAGGACACGTCCTCCCCTCTCCATATGATTTATAGAACTGGGCCTCAACCATATTTCAGCTGTAGTGTATGTTGGGAGTGGCCTATTAGATATGGGAGGGGCTTATAATAATGGGCGGGGCCTATTTTCGCCGCGGCGCACTGCGCGCACCGCACTTTACTCTTCCAATAGTATGTTTGATATATGGGCGTGTCACAAAAATAGCCCTGCCCACAAGATGCCACACCCCCTTTTCCTTTTCGGACCCCCCCTAGAAAAAATTCCTGGGTGCTCCCCTGGGTGTTAGTATACCTCATATGGCTACTAGGGGGTGACCAACTGTCTAATGTGATGGCTCCCCAGATCATCACACCAGCAGTTGGGGTAGTGTGTTGCTCCACAGTTGCCGGATGCGAAACAGAACCTGCATTAGACACTAAAGATAATACGGTCCAGGTTTCTAGTTCACAACACTACTGCAAACAAAAGCAACGGTGGCTGGCTGTCAATGGCAGGAGATATAATGGGAGCTGTGACACTAATTTTCCTTCTGCTAAGTACCTGGAAATGTTACAGGCAGAGAAAGAGATGTGTAATGAAGGTGCCATCTGGATGGTAGCTAACAAAAACTGTAGGGTCAGTGGATCAAATTATTGTCTCTACTGGTGCTCTGACTGCGCCACTCAGAGCCTTTTCCCCCGTGTGTGTACTGTCACGTAACCACTGCTAGCAACACCTGCTAACTAAAGAAGCTAGTTCAGTATTGCCTAGATGGTGGGCAAAATGACCATTCTACTTTTGTCAGTCCAATGATGCGGCTCCTCCCAAAGACTGTGAACCTGGGCAAAATGTTTTCAATTGTGTTATAGAGGCATGTCAACAATCTCTCACCAAGAGGTACACTACCCAAAAGTAGCCTCTGAAAGAATTTTTATAGGGAAGCACTTTTAATCCCTTTTGTGGCAAAGACCCACTGTCTAATCAGACCACACCTGTCATTATTTACATATTTGTCTTAGACAAAACAGCGTGCCAAATTTTGCAGCAATTCAACCTTTCTATCTGGGTGCGTTATTTTTTGTTAGAGTATATCATTATATCTGTCTGCTATGGAATATGTTAATAATTATCAGAAATAAGTCTGCCGTGTATACAATGGACATAACAGTGCTATGCATCATAATGCATCACCACGCACAGTTTCTTCGAGCAGTCAAGCATAAAATTGAATTCATGCAAATTTTCCTCCAAATACTCAAGTAAGATTTTTTTTAGTACCAACGTGAATTGCTCTGGGAATATCAGGACACATGGGAGCCCTAACCAAATACTGTAACATCTCTGCCTGTGCAAGGTTCTGACTCACAGGGAAAATATTGCTGGAGGAAAACTAGAAAGAAGAAGCAAACTGAAACACATTTAGTTCTCATCCTAATTGAGATGCTTTAGCTTCTTTCACACAGAGTTTTTTTTAATAAAGTTGTATGTTTCATAAAACTCCAAAAAAGCTCAGAAAACTACCACAAAAACTGCAGAAAGAAACTACAATCCAAAAAAAAACAAACATTGAAGATCTATTTGTGTACTGAGCAAAAGCCTGGAGAAAGCTATGGGGTATATGTCGCAGTTTTTTTAGTTTAGATATGCTCTATGAATGGAGAAAGCAAGTGTATCTGGCCACAATTTGAGGGTATTTTTCTGATGTCTGAAAGTTCTCAGTTTGGAGGTATGGCGATATTTGTATATACCACCAAACTGATGGATTGCATATACCAGGACAGACTCTTATATAGTCAGAGAGAGAATTGTATCCCAGAATACCGGAAAACAAAATAATAATCCCCAAAGGACTATATGGAACGGACTTTGAAGCCAATTCATAGCCACCAATATCTCTTTACTACTAAACTGGCCATATATATCATATAGTTGTCATCTGAAGGCCATCTCTTCCGACACCTCCATTTACATGTATGCTCTGTTCAGCTGAAACTGTATGTTTCCTGAACCGGGGCAGGGGAAAAAACTGCTGCTAGACATCTCTAGCTGTGGTCTATTTATCTGAGAACAACATGATTGGGCAGCTGAAATTCAAGAAGTCCAACCCTTCTCTCCCCACAACAGGAGGCCCATATACATTCATTGTCAGGCAATATACATCTATTGTGTAACTTTCAACCTTAATTATGATCTTTCCTGAGTGTTCTATATCATCAAATTAGAATAAAAACTGGACATGTACATGTACGTGGAGATGTAGTTGAGGCCCTCAAAATGATTTCCTCTGATTATGCCATAGGAACCCTTGCCTGACTCTTCATACATCTGTAGTAGAGTTTTACATACGCAAGGTAATACATTGTCATTAATTTGGACCACAGATCACAAAATTTCTGTTGGGAGAAAATGTTTGGAATAACAACACCTTTAATGAATCTCATTGTTCAGGAGATGGTTACCTGGCAATAGAGCTTTTATATTGTAGACCCAAGAAAACACAAAAGTCTTTTATTGTAAAGTAAAACAAGAATTTTGTGGGAGCACCAAGGATACGCTAAAAACATGAAATGTCTTTGTTCTCTATTTTCATGCATTTGTTCCTATTAGTGAAGCATTTTCCATGGCTTGCTGCTTTATTATTGTGCATACGCATCTAACTCTCTTTTCAAATGTGCAGTGAAGCGGAGCAAGGATTTTTTGTCAATAACACACCTCCTTTGCAGAATTAAATTAGAGCCGTCTGTTGTCAGAAGATTCCAGCAGTATTTAAATGAGCTGTCTGGTCTCATAAGGAAAGATCTTGATTATTTTGCCTTTGTTGATTGCACAAGAGTACAGACAAGTGGTAGGCAGGAAGTAACCTAGCCAAAGTGTGACACCTAAATTCTGCTCCGCAAATACAGGTATCATTCAGAATCATTTAGACGAGTGGAAATTGCTCTCTATGTGACAGCCGTTCCTAGACAATCAAGGAACTTTTCAAGACTTTAACAAGAAAACACTAATGTAGCGTCTAACTAGCCAATCTGTTAAAAACTGCAATACAATGTAACACTTGGCAGGAGTTCTTAGCACATTGAGAAAATCCTAGAAGAGTGAGATTTTTACTACTTGGAAATCTTTTACTGTTCTCTCATTACTCTATTCTTCAAATAGTCAAAAATATTCAGCAATATTTCAGCTATGTGTCTCCAAATTGAAAACAAAGGAAGAGCTATTTGCCCAAATAGCCTTTTGTTCACCAATGGGTTATGGTGGGATGAGGTCTAAAATTCACTACCTTTTTTGAGAAATTAATTAATGAGGATAGGTAAGAGAGAGAAGATAATAAGCAACTGTTGGTCATGTGTAAGAAACTGTACACCAATGCAGACAAGATACAGAGAGGATAAACTAATGTAATGTGCGACTACCTGAGGAATATGGCACATGCACCCCAAAGAAGGTCTATAGTGACAAAAAAGTGATTATATGGAATATAGTCCTATGTAAAAAGTAAAAGAGTGTTTTCTAACTACAGACATTTATCACATATCTAAAGAATTAGTGATGGTAGATCATGGGGTTCATTCATTGCTTGCCAGTTTACAGTTCATCCTTACTTGCATGTCCCACTTTAGGGAAATGTATAGAGCAGTGGAGCACCAAGCATTGTAGCACATCAACTGTCCACAGGATAAATGTCAGAGAAAACTTTTTACATTTCATAGTTAAAGTCTAAACACATGCTCGGCAGAAATGATCATCTCCAAATAAAATTGTAGTAGAACTGGTTCTACTACTACTTTCATACAAATAAAAAAGTAAACTAAATGTAGATGCCTTTTAAAGATGTTTACACCAAATTTATTTTCTTGCAGTCTGACAGTGTCTGACCAGGGTTTGCTTGGGCCCACTAGATTTGATTTTTAGCTCCACTTTAAGCTGCATCACAACCTTTGCTATCATTGAACACACAGAACATAGCATCCTCTCATAAAGTCAAATACACTATGCTATTTGTGAATCTACTCAAGATATGGACCCTAGTGACGAGCAGTTGGTTCTAAAGTCATCTCCAAATCAGGTTGTTTTCTTACATTTAGGGCCATTTACCATCTCAGAGCCTGGGCCCAATGGAAAATCCTCTAGTATTCTGGTAGACTAATTTGAAGTGTTAATTAACAATAAAATCTTAGCCAATGGATGAAAAATTTTAAAGTGTTTAAAAGTGTATCTGATATTTGCTAATCCAGATCTGAAAGAAAGAACATTCCTGGAAAGATTGTTGGTCCATCATTAAAGGGAATTTACAGCACTTAAATATTGATGACCCATGTTCATGGTCATCAATATCACAAGAGTGGAAGTCTAATAGATCACCTATGCTAACGATAGGTTAACAATAAAGTCTTGGAAACCTCCTTTAAACATGTATGGCCAGACCAAACGATATGGACTAAGATGTGTATGGCTGCATCGGCTAAGGATGGTTTACCAGACAACTGTTTGTTCAATAGTTGCTCAAACATCAACCTACTTCTACGTTATGTGTATGGCGACCTTAAAGGGGTTCTCCGGGAATTAAGAAAATGAAAATACACAAATATTACTTTATTTTAAATATATTCCCAAATACCTTTCATTAGTTATAATGGCTTGTTTTGTCTAGGGAGCAATGATTAGGAGAAACAAAATGGCCGCTGACCTTTTAGTACACACAAAACCTGGCCAAATCACAAAGCAGAACAAGTTACCTCACAGCAGAGAAAGAGCTTCCTCATCCTTTCTCTGCTCTGTCAGGGATTGCGATCCTGACTACAGTTTAGTCAGATATGTAGCTGAATCTTTGTGGGAATTAAGTTCATCAGGAGACATGAAGTACAAAGAGGTTGGACTGTGGTAATGGAGACTGCATACAAGAGCTGCTGCTTACTAGCCACATCTGCTCATGAACTCCATTCCTACAGAGATTCAGCTAAGGTTCTTATCACCTGTATTCGGGATCATAATCATAAGTACAGAGGAGGATGAGGCAGCTCTTTACCTCGCTGTTGTGCAGTAACTTGTCCTGCTGTGTGATTAGGACAGGTTTTGTGTGTACTAATAGGATGGCGGCCATTTTATTTATTCTAATGATTTCTCCCTAGACAAAACAAGCCATTATAACTAATGAAAGGTATTTAGGAATATATTTATCATAAAGTAATACTTAAGTATTTTCATTTTCTTAATTCCTGGAGAACCCCTTTAATATAACCAGGCAATAAAATACTGTAGTCCTTGAATTCCTTCTACTTTATATTTACTACAAATCAACTCCACAGTTAATCTGCTTCTCTATAAAACAGATTACCCTTAGTGGCCTATAGATGATCACTTATATATTCTCCCACAATCCTGACACACAAAATGGATGGAATTTACCTGTCAGTAGTGAAGTATTTTAGAAGTCATCTGAAATAAATGCAAAAGATCATAGATTGTTAAATCCTAATTTATTAACTGAAAAGACTTAATGCTACGTGTAATGTCATTTATTTATTTCGTCTGGAAGAAAGATTTAATCCGCTTGGTGCCAGTCAGCGGTGCTTAATCCTGAAACATCCAACTGTTATTCTGTTTCTGTAATCCTGAAATCTTTGCAGCTCTGATTATTGAGACCTGGATTATGCAATCTCTGCACGGTCCTTTATTTGGTGTTTCTAAAAGGCGGCTAAAGTCAGAGGTGTAGCAAAGATTTATTTCAATGTATAAACTTCATAGCAATGTATACTTAACTATGCAGCCAGATTAACACTTTATACATCTCTTAATCTCTCTAACTTTCACCCATGGATCTAGACGTGCTGAATTTGTCATTGAACTGTTTTTCTTTAGGCAATGTTAAAAATATTCATACAGTATATATATATTTAGTAAATGTATATGCAGTCCTATATCAGTCTGAGTCTGCTACATAGGGATCTGACATCTGTCCAACTATCATATTTATCTATAGGACATAGATTGGAAAGAACAAACCATAACAGCTAATTTTGCAAGCAGAAGAGCCTGCCAAATGTTTTGGTGTCACATGATGGCCATACAGATACCTGATTGTCCATGTAATACACGGTTGACCAGAATGAGGGCCACTGCTTGCTAGCAGCTCTCTGTTCTATTCCCTTAGCTGGGACTCTGCCCTCACAATGACGTTCATATGTCTTAATACGGGATCATGCACACGAACATATTTTCTTTCCACTTCCATTTTTTTGCAGACCATATGCGAAACCATTCATTTCAATGGGGCCGCAAAAAAACAGTAACTCTGTGTGCATTCCATTTCCGTATGTCCGTTCCGCAAAAAGAAAATAGAACATGTCCTATTATTGTCCGCATTATGGACAAGGATAGGACTGTTCTATCAGGGGCCAGCTGTTCCATTCCGCAAAATACTGAATGCACACGGATGTCATCCGTATTTTTTGCGGATCCGTGTTTTGTGAACTGCAAAATAGATACGGTCATCTGCATGAGCATATGGATTTCTCAAATACAGTATCTGGAGGACCTGCTTTCCTTTTTGTGAGCAGGCAACAGCTCATCAAGCACTGGCATTTCCCAGAAAGCATTGCAATTAGCGCTTGTTAACCCCTTCCTCCCCTGCATAGAAAACAGCCCCTCACATATAGCTGAACAGATACCTATAGCTTGTACTGCCCCATACAATATCCTTCTCCACTGTCTTCAGAGAGACATAGCTATATATTTCTATGGATGAATGAAAGGTATCTGGGCTGATTCACCTGTTTCACTATGAGATCACTACACCAGTACTGGAACCGGAGGGCAAAGGGAGCAGGGAAGCATATCAGACCACCTCTCAATGCAGAAGGTGGACCAGAAGAATAAACAGCAGGGGCGCTATCAGAAAGGAAAATGTTATGTACATTAAAAAATAATAATTTTTTGCAGCACAGTGGCTCGGTGGTTAGCACTGGTGCCTTACAACACTGGGGTCCTAGGTTCGAATCCGAACAAAGGACAAGATCTACATGGAGTTTGTATGCCCTCCCAGTGTTTGTGTGGGTTTCCTCCGGGTACTCTGAGTTCCTCCCACACTCCAAAGACATACTGATGTGACTTAGATTGTGAGCCCCATTGGAGACAGTTGGATGCTAATGTCTGCAGAATATGTTAGTCCTATATAAGTGCATAAAATAAATACATAAATAAAATAAATCTTTATTTTAAATGTTCTATTCATTGCATAGTAATACTTTTATTACCATATTTATTACCATTATTATCATATTTCTTGCTGTATATGTTTAAACACAAAAAAAGGGGTTTTGAGGCATGTTGCAATGCATGCGCTTATATTCTTCTGGCAGTGATGTCAGTATTCATGCACCATAAATATATGCTCATAATTTATTTTGATAACATACAAGTATAGGTAGAGCTTTCAAAAGCCACCATGTTGAAAATGCAATTCAAGCTGCAGCCAACAGCAGGAGGAACTAAGCAGAATGCGCTATCTATTGATAATATATATATATATATATATAGGTATCAGTAAGAATGCTTTTATTTTTATCACTCAATAGAATTCAAAGTGAATGAAGAAAGAACTCGGCAGGGTGGTTGTCCCAAACATCTTAGAGAACTAACCACAGATCTTTGATGGATGTAGGCTTGCTCAGATCCACCTGTCTCCTTATGTAATCCCAGACAGACTTAATAATGATGAGATCAGGGCTCTGTGGGGTCCTTATCACTTCCAGGACACCTTGTTCTTCTTTAGATAGTTGACGCTGAAGATAGTGCTTAGCCCCTTCACTATAAATGCCGTATATGTAGGGAGATCACCCTCTCTTTAAAGATGGTGTCTACTCCAGAGCAGAGTGGGCACCATAGCGGCTGGGCGCCTGCTGTTTTACATAGCAAACACTCAGAAGCAATGCCGATTACTGATTTTTAACCCCTCATATGCGGTGGTCAACTGGGACCTTGGCATCTGAGAGTGCTTTCCTTGGGGCCTGAACAGCTCCCCCATGTGACGATTGAGGGAACTGTTCGGTTGCTAAGGCAGCTTCAGGTCCTCTGAAGGATTCAAAGACTCTATGGGAACACAGTGAAACTTCCATAGCCTGCAAACGTAATTAATTGCAGTCCATGGGAGACGCGATCAGACAATCGCATGTTAAATTCCCCTATTGATTCAAATCATTCCCTTTTTCTAACTATAAAAAAATGATGAGGATCAGAATATGGCAATGCGAAATTTATTATTTATTTAAGTACTCAAACACAAGAAAAACTAAATAATGTGGTATCACCGTAATCATACAGACCGGGAGAATGAAGGTAACAAGTCAATTTTACGACATGGGGAATGCCGTAAATAACTAGACCCATAAAACTATGTTAATATTGCATTTTTTTTAATTCCACCCCATTTGGATTTTTTTCTAGCTTCCCACTACACCATTTGCAATATAAGATGGAACCATTAGAAAGTACAATTTGTCCTGCAAAAAAAACCAAAACGCTTATATGGCTATGAGAATGGAAAAATAAAAAAGTTATGGCGCTGGGAAGGCCAAAAGTAAAAACAACGTAAAAAAAAATTGAAAATCACACTGTTCGGAAGGGGTTTAATGAAATTGGCTATATATTTGTGGTTATTTTCCTGCTGCAGAATTAATAGGAAGCCAAGATGTATTGCATGATGGATAAGTACCTGCCCATGATTCAGTAGAATTTTATTTAAACCTCTACTTGCTTGCTCATGACAGTCCAGAGGACAACCTTCCCTATATCAGTACGCATGCAGAGACAGCTGTCACTCACTGAGTAGTTTTGGCTAAAAATTATTTTTTTCAATGGGCCTTTATTAAAAATATTGAGTCACAAAGGATTAACTGTTTTTCTAGCTGTGTGACTGGTACTTTCACTTTCACTTTGTGCCAGTCATCAAATAAATCTTATCTCTAAGCTACTGAGAGGTCATAACCACTTATTTAAGCCACAGTCTTATCACTAAGATAAGGACTGAGCGATAATGAATGTTTAGAGGTCAGAGAGCAGAGATAAGGAGTCTGTCAGCTCCTGGTCTGACGATAAAGACAACAAAACCAAAGGGTGCTTCTAGAGCTCTGTACAGAAAAAAGGGCTCCATATTTTTAATAAAGACAAATTTAAAAAAAAAATTGCTCAAAATGAGTACAATGCAATAATAATATTTAAAAAATTGCCCCAAAGGTGTACATAGCCTCTAACCTATGAATAAGGAGTTATTTAAATGAATAAATTGCATGTTATAATTAATCTTATCTCACACAAATATATATCAACTTGCTGTGATGCTACCACCAGATTGGACTGCGTTTTCAAAGCGACAGGTTTCCCTTTAAGAATTTAAGAACAGAATCCATCCATTAAACATAAAAATTCACTTATCCGCAATAAAACTAGTAACATAATAATAGTATTCTTATTATTAATAATAGTAATAATAAGAATTATTATTATTATTATTAGACACTACTGCAAGATGTTCTTATGTGTCTTTACACCAGCAATTTTAGAAACCAATTTTTATATAATATAATAAATTTTAATAATTTTCCTCCTCCCTGAAGCCCAAAAGCATGTTTATCGCATTCACTATTTGTGTGAAGTTAGAACCCGCACTACAGCATGTTGGTGATGAATACAGCAGGAAGGGCAGTGTTGACAGCTTGCATTCATAAAGATGTGATCATCTGCAGGTAACACCCATCTGTTGTTCTTGGATTCAAAGAGCAAGAAACAAGGCTCTGGTGTTGACTATTGAGCGTGCCTCCAACTACACACAGAGTGCTCATCAAAGCTGGCTATACCAATGCTATGGGGCCGGGTGTGGACTGACAGTCAAAGCTAGAGACTGGAGGCAGCAAACCTGTAAAAGTAGGTGGCTCCTCCTGTAGGACGCCACCTGTTTGTGTATAATACACTTATTGTATTGCTGTATTACTATTAGTCATCAACCACCTTACAAAGAGCAAAACAAGAAATGCATTTGGTTTGACAAAAAGCGTCAAGTAATTTTATAATAATTTAATTTTACACAACCCTTTTCACTTGGAGTAAATGTCATTGGAGTAAACACCAATGGATGAGACATCAGTATGACATGTGTAAAAAATGCTTTTAAGCTGGAATTTTTCTTTAAAGAGTAGGATGATGAATACTTTGTGTTATCTTGCTCCTCTCAATTACCCCACACCCTAGGAAAAATACCAGTCTTCTCACAGACAGCTTTCTATTGTCTGATGACTGCAAAAATGTAATAAAGATGTACAAATGTATTGTACTCTAAGCTGTGTGTCCACATTCAATCACAGGATAAAAATTACTGTATATTACCCCAAAGAAAGGAATGTTAGAGTATGGTTTACTAATTTGCTATACGACTTTTTAGAATCTAGTTACACCTCTGATAAAAGTGTGTTACGATAAACACTTGGCAATTACTGACAACTCAGAAAATATAGAATAAAGTATTTTCTTGCAGAGGTGAAGAACATGATTGAGTTCCACTTTCACAGTGTCACAGTCACCCTACAACCAGTCCACTATGAGCTTTGTTAAATGGTCACTGTACTGTCTGAGAGGTTTGCATATATCAGTACTACAGACAACTTTTAGACAGACAATAAACTTTGTAATATATCTTATCAAAGAAAAATACATTTTTCTACAGTTATCAGCTGCCCCCTTTCTTTTTTCTAAAGTAACAAAGTCATCCCATAAAGAGAAAAGGGGGAAAGATGAGGACAGAGGAATTGCAGAGAGTGGACAGTACTGATATGATTCAGCAGATCGAGCAGTTATTAGTGTTACATATCAACCTAAGTGCTTTAGTTACATCAAAACTGCACAGAGCTTCTCCATAATATCGTATATGGGGCTTCTGAGTGAGGGGAGGCAGAATTTGATGTCTCTGTGTAGTCTATGGGGAGCAACTATGGTCTACCCAAGAGCTCAAATATAACTGAGAATTAGTGATGCAACATACAAAGGAGAAAAACTGCCCACAAATGCCAGATACAAGTGGCATGTTCAGATACAGTGCTATAACTCACACACGACAGCTTATTCGGAAAAGTTACCCGAAAGTTTTGGTACCCCTTGAAGTATGAGAATTCTTTGCATCTTAACTGACATAGTGTTCTTCTCCAGATTAGATAAGCAATTAAGATTAAGGCATTCACTGATCTTAATAAAAAAGTATTTCTATTTAGATAAATGGACATGGATTAGATGATACATACAGAGATCCATATGCTATGCATCTATGGGGTTGACCCATCGCTGACATTGATGGCATATCGCTAGGATATACCACCAATGTCTGATAAGTACCACCTCAGAAAAGGCACTTTAGAACTGTGCCCCTAAAGCGAAGGACCACATATTGTGCTTGCGTGGTGCACTCTCCATTCACTTCAACTGGAGTTTAGAAAAGAGCCAAGCAAACACACTTGGCTATTTTCGGCACATTTAAGTTACTTTTCTGTATTAAAACACTGACATAATTAAAAATTTTTTGTTTATGTCTTTTCTATCTAAACCTTTATATCTAGACCTGGAAATATTGTATCTCTTTAGTCTGATATGCTGGTGC